>JAKSZT010054489.1:25000245-25169784 GCA_026826555.1 Tolypeutes matacus
GTCTAAATAGTACCCTGGCAACTCAGGTGATGGTGGTGATGGTGGTTTCCTACATGGAGTAGATTGCCTGGAGATGGAGCAATATCTAGGGCCCAGTTGGGATTCACCAGTCAATGGAATAAGAGCTGTACTGTTCAGAGGAAGTGTTTGCCGGGTGACATCAGGAAGGAGAGTCAGCATAGCTCCTTGTACAATGATGTACACTTACATGAGGAGTCGGTGCCCATGCGACCTGGGTGTTGGCAAAGATGGTGCCCGTAGGAGGAGGGGCAGAGTTGTCTCCACACTCAGATACTACCCCTCCTCCCATGTCTCCTCCTGGATTCTATTTCCCACCAACACTCACTCCTCAGTTGCCCTCTGTCTCTTTTGCCCCCACAACTCCATTGCAGAATCATGCTCTCAGCTAGGGTGGAGGGGGCGAGCCTTGGTTTCCAGGCTTTTTATCTCAACAGGAAGCGATTATTTATCTTTTTTCCCTTTGCTTTCTTCTGTAACATCCCTTTCTTGCAGTAATACATATACAGCTCCTCGCGCTTCAAAATTTGGTCCCTGGACCAGCAGATAAACATCTGCTGGCGAGTTCATTAGGAACTGCATCTCAGGCCCCACCCCAGGCCTACTGAGTCAGAACCTGCATTTTAACAAGATTTCTTGGGGATTCCTAAGCACCAAGTTTGCAAAACACTGCTTTAGCTGCCTGGTTGAGAGAAGGCAAATGGTGAGAACATTGTAAAATAGCTATAAATAAACCTGTTTCATGAATATGTGCCATACAGATGAGAGAATTGAGGCTCGGAGGGGAATTTATGTGCTTCATATCCCACTGGTTAGGAAATGATAGAGCAAACTGAGACCCTGGACTTTTGCCACCAGAGCTTGAGCTTATTTCATTACACCTTGCTGCCCCTCACTGTCCAGGCCAGACAACTGTTCTCTGCCCCAGAATTGAGGGCATCCAGGCAGTCAGTGCAGGCAGAGAACACCACACAGCCTTAGGAGCCTGCAGTACAAGTTCTAGTGGAAAGTACAATGCCAGCTGCAGGATGTTAGAAGAGTCCTCAAGCAACATCCCTTCCCATCTGGCGCCTGTTATTTTCCTCCTAGTTTGAATCAGCCTGACATTATTTTACTCAAGCATTTGCTTATTTCTTATTGCTCCTCCCACTAGAATATAATTTCATGAGGCCATGGACCTTCTCCGTCTGTTTGTTACTATGTCCCCAGCATTGGAATATGGAAGGTGCTTAATAATTATTTGTAGAATAAATGAATGAAAGAGAATTGAGGTCCTAACAATTTACATGATCTGTTAATGTCATTTGCTCAAGTCACAGAGGTAGAGAATTGTATGCCAGGTACTTCCTCAGGTGTGCTATAGGTCTAGCTGCTTTTATGGTAGGGGTTATTATTCTGGTTTCCTCCTGAGGGTGGGTATCCCAAGTGACAAAGCTAGGAAAGAGCCAGGGATCTGCCCATAATAACATTTGCTATCTCTGCTAGACTCACGACTTGAATATGGGTCTGTTGATACTTACTCTGGTTTTTAGATTCAGGGAAGTGTGAAAAGAAGGAAGGGAGGAAGGACTTATTCATCTACACCAAGCGTCATGTCTATGTCAGGGAGAGGCAGGGGGCATTTCCTAGATATTACCTCCTTTTACTCCACCCAGCAACATTAAGCAGAACAGGCATTATTATCTCAAAGTGTTGCTGAGAAGTCCAATGCCAAAGAGCTCTTGCCTAGTATGGAGCTGATGTTTGTTTTGAGATCAAAAGTGTTTTATTCCAAAGTCTGTGGTCTTTATTATATACCATTTGTCTCTACATTCCTTCTTATTTAAAGGAACCATTCTCTATAAAAACCTCAGCAAATTCTGTATTCGCTTTAACTGTAGTTTACCATAAGGAAAAATATTAAATCATAAAATGCTGATATCACGTCTTTATTTTAAAGCAGTCGTTTTCACGTTTTTCCCTGGACCCAGCCTGCATCTGCTCAATCTCCTGTACCTTCTCCTTCTTCTGCCTCAGATAATGAGTCCTCAACCCTGGTAGGATCCTCACACTGCAAAGAGATTCACCCATGGTCTCTAGTCTTCACTTCTTCCGCAGCAGAAGTTGTCTGATATGTTCTGGAAAGATTTCCAATTAGAAAATTTCCTTCTGAGGAACACCCAGCAAGTGAAACCAAATCCCTGTCCCTTGTAAGGGAGACCAGGAGGTTTAGATTCAGATGGCCTTGGGTGTGAATCCCAACTCAGTCTTTTTATTTTATTTTATTTTTTATTGTGGGTACAAATCAAAATTTTCACAATACATACCAATATTTGTAAAATGATATATAAATATATATGCATATATGTGCATTTGCTTACATAAATGTTATTTTATATATATATATATATATGTATTTTTTTTTTTAAGGTGCTTAGATTACCTAGATATTACACAGAAATTACAGGGATTCCCACGTTCCCCACCTCCCCCACCTCCCCCACCTCCCACAACATCCCACACAATCATCCTTCATCAGTGTGGCACATACCCCCGTAATGGACTTACGCATCCTGGGGCCTTGCCACCAAGCATAGACCACAGCTCACACCGTAGACCACACTCTCTCCCACACAGTTCTGCATGGTGTGTGCTGATGTAAAATGGTCTACATCTGTCGCTGTGACGTCGTGGGTAACGGCGTCAGCGTTGCATCCTCGAGTCTTCATCTACCAAATGGTGGGGAGCACCTGGCTCAGAGGCTCCCTCTCCCGCCCGCGCCAGGGCGCGCTGCCTCAGCGACACTGGCCTCCTGAGGCTCGCACGGGCAGTGGGAAAGGGAACCAGACGTCGCCGATGCCCTCATTGTGATCTGAGTGGAGATGCTCCCACCCGTGTGTGCAAAAGTGGAGGCTAAACGGGAGACCTGGAGAGCCAAGACGTCTCCCTGCCTCTTTGCATTAGGGTAAAGAGTGTTGGAAGAGAAGCCAACAAGTGATGGTCACTGCACACTTAGGAAGCCCGAGCTTTGTGTGCAGTGCAGGTGGCTCAGAGGAAGAGGCTCTTACGGATGGACAAACAGTAAATACGTCTTAATAAGTCTTTAGATAAGGCAACTATGGCAGGATCCACATGACTTCATCAGATGACTAAGAAGTTTGTGGGACCAGAGCAAGGAGAGGCAGTTAGAAAGGAGAAACGCGGATTCCGGGGTTGCATTCATTTGAGTGGACTTACAGAGTCAGAACCAATTTGGGGAAAAGACTACCCTAAAGGTTCCCAAAGGCACAAAGGATTGTGAAGCAAAATACATAACATTAGGAGCTTTTAGAAGTGAATAGGAAGAGAAACGTTTAAAATACTTTTAAAAATGTCCCGCTTATTTGCAGTGCCATTTGCAAAAATTACTGGGTTGGTTATAAACAAAAGTCTTACCTCTTTGTTTAAAACAGATATAAGAAGCCTGATGGAAAAATAATTTTTGGGTAAAAATAGGTCCCTTTCCTTTTGCTTTCAAATGTATGCAGTGACTCAACTAAAGCTTCTGCTAATCAACCTCCAGTTACTATGTGTTCTTGGAAGTACAAGCAACACATTTCCTTCATTATAGATGTGAAATTTGCACTTTTCACTGATTCAGACCGTGGTCCCTTGGGCAGTCTCAATTAATGAAGTTTTACTAGACTTGTCGCATAGTAGCAAATTTATCCACTGGAAAATTAACAGAAAGACAACCTGGGGCCTTTTAGGAGTAATTAATGTGTTTGGAATTGCTGTGGAACTCTAATTGCTGGTTATAAAATGTATAGTCTTGTTACTTTCTTTACTAGGCTGGTGCAGTTTTGGCCTGGGTGCTGGGGAAAGTGCGGGTGGAGCATTACCGCTTATTAATAATTCTGTTTCACAGACAGACTCTTTCATGCCAGAGCCCACTGATTTATCTCCCTGCTGCCATGTTGAAGTCTGCAGATTTACAGCTGATTTATTTTGGCTGTGTTAATAGGAGCAACGTCACTGGGCCTAATGATTAAGTATTCATGGTTGGCTATAAATTACTCTCTTTCTTTGCTCTAGATAATAACAGATTATTTTTCACCACTTCTGAGTGTGAATTATGAAGGGCAGTTACTTCTTTAATTTCCAGCACATCTAGCCATGAAAAGGTTTGTGCCTCTAATTCTCCCATTTCAGAGGAAGCCAGGTTTTATTTTTTTTGAGATGATAATCTTGAATGAAATGAATTGCTACTACTGAAAATTTATCCAGAGACTGTTATCTAGCGGAAAGAAAACTGGGTTGTGTACATTGGGAAATGTGCTCTAGGAATAGACAGAAATCCAATGTTGCCAGGCCTTGGTTTCCTAATCTGTCAATCAGGAATGACAATGTATTTGCTACATCCTCAAAATTACTGTGAAAATTAATAAGAATAGAGTAACACCTCATAAGAGAAAAACAGGGTGATATAATGGTATTATCATTATTATTTTTTGCTTCAAAGTATCCTAGCTAGGTTTTCCCCTGGAATGTCTAATAGAATTAATATAATTTTGAATTTTAAATTTTAAACTTTGTGTTGATCACTCAGTGATGTGACTACCATTAATTAAGCTCTAACAGTGTTCCATGAAGTGGGTTAAATGTGCTTCAAAAATTAATTTGCTTGGTTTTTAGCATACCTGTGAAAGTTACTAGTTTTTACGTCTTCCATTTTAGAGAGAAAACTGATTCTCAGGTGTATTAAGAATTTGTTGATGGTCGCAAAGCTTGATTGCAACAAAGTGGATGTAAACCCAGGGTGCTGGGCTGCTGGCTGTGCTCTCACCCCCAAGTCACAGGGCAGTGTTCATGGGGGTCTATGCAGCATGCCCCTGGCACACAGAGCCCCTCGCAAATCCCCTCTAGGTAGGTCTTCTACAACCAGCTCAAATTTCTATAGGCTAGGAAGTGGAACTTTGAGGAAATTAATACGAATGGCTTAAGCAAATTAGCGAGGATTACACATTCGAGGTCTAGACATAGCAGGGCATGTGAGGATGGGAGGAGGTGCTGGGGAGAAACTGATCTCAGCAATTCAGGTCCAGAGAGCTGCGGGGGAAGGCTGACACAGTGGCATGTTCAGGGGTCCTCTCTGCTTCAGACACACCAATGATCCAGGGAGGCAAGTGACCTCAGCAGGACACGTCCTTACATCTCTGCTGGTCCTACTGTCCTCTGGGTTTAGAGCCAGGGCTCCCAGAAAAGGGAGAAAAACACGTTCTCCTCCATCTTGCTCTGGCCACCTTCCCATCCCTCAAACAATTGAAATGAGGTCCTCTGTGGTAGAAGGGAGCCAGCGTGGGGGCTCTTGTTTGAAGGCATTAAGGTCCAAATGGAGAAAGGAAGTGCTCTGAGGGAAGGCAGAGAATAGAAAGGCAAGGAAAAGACAATTTTTAAAGTGTTCCCTATGGTTTAATGTTATGTGCTTCAATGAGATAATATTTCAGTGAGGTTTGCTTATGCTACAAGCACTTTGAAAATATGTCTGTATTTATTTATTGAGGTCAATGGTTGGAGTTGCTGACAGTGGAACTGCTACTCTTTTCATTGCCCCCCTTGGCTCTTGCTACCAACAAAGACCACTGACCTACCCAAGGGTGGTAGTACAGGTAATCAGGGCAGGTCTCTCAGACTGGGGAATGGAGTAACTTGAGAGTCCACATGATCTGGGACTGAGCTAGAGCAGCCACCCCATTGCCCCTGTCACAAGTGAAGCATCCTTGCCACTTGGGATTCTAATTGTGTGTTTGGAAAGTTTGTGTTTCATACGTTCTTTCCACTTTGATGATCGTTACCATCTATGCAGGCCTCTGTAGCAGTAGCTTCCTAGCTGGCTCCTTGCTTCGGGCCTTGTCCCATTTCAGAGATCTATGTCAAGGGTATTCAAGGGGTGCTTTACCGAAGATGGAGGATAAGAGAGGAGAGGCAGGCCAGGTGGATGGCGCATAAGCTGATTTGGGGCAGACCAGAGTTGGCTATGCCTCTAGGATGTATAGATGGATCTTTCCAGCAGCCATTATATCTAGAGGTTTGTAGTTTAGTGGAGAGGCAGGAAGTGAAGAGTCATGGATGCGTAGATGGTCACTAAATCCACTGTATCTGTGGAATGTTGAGGGAGCCCAAGTAAATTGTAAAAGACCTATAATTGACCCCTGGCAATTACCAGCTATTGAGATAAGTTGGGCAAAGGCCAAGAAGGAACAGTTGGGGAATTGGAAGGAGAATGCTAGGAGAGAGCAACTTACCAGAATCCAAGAGAAGACCAGATTTCAGCCAACAGTTTCCACCGTCTGAGAGGACTTAGGCTGGGATTTAGCAAATAAAAAGACCATCGATAGTCTCATTACAAGCAGTTTCCATGGAGAGCTGTGGGGTCAAGAAAGAACCACACGTTCTGGTCAGACTGACACTTACTGGGAATTCCTCACTCTGTTTATGGTACGCCAGGGCTTAAGGTAGCTGCTCAGGAACCCTCTTTTCATTAATTTGTTTTGCATCCTATAATCCTAAAGGGAGTAAGAATTTTCAAGATCTCATTCTTCAAAGTATAATCGATAAAACAAAATTATTTTAGAAAAATTTTATTTATTTTAAGTCAGACTGAACTTAAAAATATTGGTCATTTCCGTCAAACCCAGTTGTTAACTCACCTCTCCAAACAGCTTTCAAATAAATAAATCATTTACAATGCCAAGTGACAGACTAGGAAGTTCAAGACAATTTCTCAAAGGATTATATCTTGATTTCATTGGAAATATTTATTGACTACAGAATTTCATCCCCCGCCCCCACACCCCACTTTTTTTTTTTTTTTTTAAGACTTTATTTATTTATTCATTTATCCCCCACTTGCTCCTTGCTGCTCGTGCTCGCTGGGTCAGCTAACCACGCCGTGCGGGCGGGCTTGCCTTCACCAGGAGACCCCGGGAACCGAACCCGGGGCCTCCCATATGGTAAACGGGAGCCCTACTGATTGAGCCACAGCCGCTTCCCCACACCCCACTTTTTGATAGCCCACATCATGATGACAATAGATTGGCTTGCAGACTCATGTTTAATTAGCTCTTAACACAATTGCAGCAGAGCTTAGTTGTAATTCATGGGAAGCACTTGGAAAATCCCCCTTTTCAAGCTTATTTTATAGCAGATGGGTTTCTACTGTGCTCTATTAGTGCTACCTTAAGGTGAGAGCTGTGTTCTTGCTGAAAACATGATAATGGAAGAAGCCCTAGGAGTTGGAGCCCTGCGATTCTGGAGGCTTGTGGGTAGCCATCGTGCTGTCCTCTGAAAGGCTGCCATCAGAGACTGGGGGTGCCCCCAAAGAGCAGGTGTGTCGTACTCTTCCTCAAAAGACCCCAGTATGGACAATATGTTGGTTAGAATACAGGCAAGACCCGAAGAGACAGTCACTTAAGCACGTAGAAATATATTTCCAGGTACATTTTTGGAAAGTGGTCCAGGGCTGGTATGGCACTTCAGGGTGTCAGGGTCCCAGGCTGCTTTCACTGATTTGTTCTGGCCTCCCTGGCAGCATCTCCCTTGTCCATGTCTTTAAAGATGGCTCCTCAGTGCATCCGTAGGAAAATGAAGAGAGAAACATCTTGGGGAGAGGGGGCACAGGCAAACCCATCCTTTCCAAAGCTGTGACCTAATGTGGAAGGGCGGCCCCTCACCTCCATGACTCTCCATGCCCGGAACCTCGTCACAAGGCCATACCTGACTACAAGGAAAGATGGGAGATGTCTTTACTCTGGATGATTAAGGGCAAGGGAAGAATGGGAGGATGGAAATGTGGGTACAGCCAGCAGTTCAGCCACAAGTGACGCCCCACAATCAGACCCACCTACAGCCTTCAGACTCCTGTCTTCAACAGGTGGTCGGCAAGCCTAGGTCTAAATTTCTGCTACATCACTTGTGAGGTGTGAGACCTTGTCCCTTTGCTTCACCTTGTTAAACAGCAATTATAATTTTATTTACCTACCTCATTTGGGTTTGTTACAAGGTTCAAATGATAAAAAAAATCCCTTAGCCCAGTACCTAGCCTAGCGTTTTGATTAGCAGTAGTAGTAGCATTTTAATTGTCAGTAGTTACTATTATAATAAAACACGGCCCTTGCACACTTTGCTAATATTTTAAACTATTATCATTATTAAGGCTCTACTCTCTGCTAGAGTTTGTATTAGACACTGGAGATATAATTTTGCTTTTGCTGAATTATCTTGTGTCTAACAGAATAAAATATGGTGGTGGAGAAGAAATGTAAACCACTACATGCAATTACGTGTTACAGTCATGCTGGTCAAAATGAGTACAGTGGATCTTCACCGATTAGGAGTCCCGCTCACCACTATACTAGTCATAGTAATTGTGCTTGCTCTCCTTAGCCATCCTTACTTCTGTCACCACCATTACTGTTGGTTCATGCCATCATGGTGAAAGAGAAAGAGAGAGGGAGAGAAAGTACTAGTAATCTCAACTTCTACATTGAGAAAGTCATTCCTTACTCAAGAAATCTATTTTTAAAGGAAGGGTTTCTTTTGTTTGTTTGTTTTTGTTTTGTTTTTTTAAGATTTTTTAAAAAGTTACGTCAAGGTATACAATGGCCTGTATCTGCAATTGCAATGTCATTCAGGACAATTCCAATGTCTCAAAAACGCCCCCATATTGCACCTATTTTTCTCTCTCCCTCCCCTCAGAACCTCCACATCAGGGATAAAAGTTGGAAGGGTTTCTTGATACTCTATGACTATACTTCTTGTCAGGGAAGTCAGTGGTGTTATTTTTAACAGGTATAAATGCTAATTTGACAATTGATCTCTGGTTACTGAAGTAATTTTTCTTCAGTGCTCGATTCTATTTTAATTAGAGGGAAAACTTTTGAAAATGATGTCCATTAGTATTTCCAATAACATCAGCTGACTGTTTATCTTCTTCCTCAAAACCTTGCTTTTTGGAGCAGTGAAAATTTTCTAAAATTGATCATGGTGATCAGTGCACAACTCTGTGATTATACTGAGGGCCATTGATCATACACTTTGGATGGATTGTGTAGTATATGCATAAAACTGCTTTTAAAAAACGCCATTCAAGTCATGCAGGAAGATTCAAGGGCTACAAACTAGAAAACTACTTACTATCCCTCCTTTTCCCTTGGTTTCAACATTTTTTATTCTTTACTTTCATGTTTTAAAAATAGTTGGACATATATTATTATTATAGTGATTTTCCTCTGCCACGTTATGCAACTCACAATGCTTATAAGGCATGGGTTAGGATCACTTTGTCAGTTTCTCAGCAGGCGAATATCATGACTGTTAAATGCAGCAAATCCTTTCGTGCAAACAGTTGGTCTTACAGGGAATCAGGCTGGATTTCAAGCCCAGGTCTTCCTGACATGGAACGTTGGGCTTTCCCTGCTCCACCTGCTGTGCCCAGCAATCCTGACGTCCAGGCTCGTGTCCTTTCTGATGGACACCATGGCCTCCCTTTTATGTTTGGGCGGAGTCTGACTTCTTGAGAGCACTGCAATATTTTTACACTTGTACTTATCCCCTGGCTGTGTAGGACGATTAAATTGATGAGTTCATTTGAAGTTTGCAGCCAGTTTCAGTCCCGAGGGATTTCCTTCAAGCTGGTAAAGGCAGCCTTTGCTGCAAAACTCTCAGGCCTTTGGGTAGTGAGAGAACCAAGTTGGAAAACACATTCTTGTGACTTTAAAAATAAATTCTTGTCTGCCAACTAGAAACAGCCTCCTAATGTGCCACATCCCACATGCATTTGGATTTAATTTGTTTGCTTTTCCCCGGTGATTGCTCTTTAATTATTGCAATGTTGAAACAACTTGCACTGTCTCCAAAAATATGCTACAGTAGGTGGGGGAAAGACAAGGGGGTAAAGAACCAGCAGCCTGGAATATTTGGGTAACAGCTGCTGGAAGAGCGTTCTGATGTTTGGGGTGGGGAGGAGTGTTTGCTTAGGGCTTTTCATCTTCACCGCTTCACCTTCCAAAGGAAAGAATGACTTGTACCCAAAGGTGGCTTCTTGGCAGTCAATTTATAGTCTCTTGCAAATTGCAAAGTCATTTTTCAAAGACATATTGGCTTAATTTGAGATAAGTTAGGCTGGTTAGACTATGTCAACAGCAGCAGGAAGATACAGATTCCACTTTACCCAAAATCAAAACAATGAGGCACAAAGTACGATGTCTCCTGCTCTTGTCTTCTCTCTCCCATGAACTGCTTTCTTGAGATGAAATGGCGAGCTCATATCACAGTTCCAGGTTCTTCGTTAATGCTGAGAATGTTTGATAGGGTCAGGATGTACTCCTCTAGAGTCTCTGCCCCTCACAGTCCTTGATGACAATGGCAAGTGACAACCATACTAGCTAATGGTATGAGTACATGCTAATTTTAATGTCTTGTCTCACCCCCCTTTATTTATGTTTGTTACCTGAAGCTGCTGCTTCATTTATTTAATAGGAGACTTATCGCTTCCTTGTCAGGTAGGCCAAGATATCATCATATCTCTGCCAGCAGTGGATGAGCAATCTTATCCAGCAGTGGCTTTTTAAAAAATATATTTTTTATTAGAGAAGTTGTGAACTTACAAAACAGTCATGCACATGTGTGGAATTCCCATACAACATCCCTCCACCAACACACTACATTGTTGTGGAACATTTGTTACAGATTACGAGGTAATGTCATCAAAGTATTACCACTAACTATGGTCTATAATGTACATTTGGTATTTTTTCCATACTCCCCTATTATTAACACAGTACATCTTTGGCATTGATGCAAGAATATTTCAGTATTACTGTTAATTATAGTCCATAGGTTACATTAACTATATTTTCCCCATGCTTCTCCACATTCTTACCACCTTGCAGTAGTGATGTACATTTGTTCTAGTTCATAAAAGGGCATTTTGGTATTTGTACTATTAACTACAATCCTCATCCACCTCCAGGTTCACTGTGTTATTCGGTCCCTAGATTTTTTTCTAGCTTTCTTTCAATTGACATTTACATCCCTAGACTATCCCTTTCAGCCACAATCCCATTTATAAACCAGCTGCATTAGTTCTACTCACTATAACATGTTACCATCAATTCTACCCATTTCCACACTTTTACAGTCAAGTTAATTAAAACTTCTATATACATTAAGCATCAGTACACCTCAGCCCTCCTCTTATCTGCTAATAACCTATACTCTACGTTTTAACTCCATGCATTTATTCTTTTTATTTATTTCATATTAGTGAGACCATGCAATATTTGTCTTTTTGTGTCTGGCTTATTTTACTTAGCATAATGTCTTCAAGGTTCATCTGTGTTATCACACGTGTCCCAATTTCATTGCTTCTTACTGCAGCATAGTATTCCATCATATGTATATACCGCATTTTGTTCATCCATTCATTTTGGTTGATGGACACTTGTGTTGTTTCTATCTTTTGGCAATTGTGAATAATGCTGCTATAAACATCGGTGTGCAAATGTCTGTTTGCATCACAGTTTTCAGTTCTTCTAGATATATCCCTAGTAGAGGAATTGCAGTATCATATGGTAGTTCTATATTTAGCTTCCTGAGGAACTGCCACACTGTCCATTTTACATTCTCATCAACAGTGAAGGAGTGTTCACTGTTGATGAGTGTTCCTATTTCTCCACATCCTCTCCAGAACTTATTGTTTTCTGTTTTCAAAATATGGAACACTTCATGAATTTGTGTCATCCTTGTGTAGGATGACATGCTAATCTTCTCTTCATCGTTCCAATTTTAGTATATGTGCTGCTGAAGCGAACACTTGTTCTCACCCATTTTTATAGTTAAGGGACTGGAGGCTCAGACATGTTCAGTAATTTCCCCTTGGAAAACTGGAGTTAGGTTGGATGCAGACCTATTTCCAGTTCTGACTTTTTGCAATACAGCATCTAACATGGTAGTTTGGGTTTCCTGGAAGCAGACTCTAAGAGGTTTGAGTGCAGTAAGTTTGTTGGCGGAATACTCTAAAAAACTCTGAGAGAGTGAGGGAAGCAGAGGGAGAGGTTGAATAGGGGTGCGTTGCAACAGTGGATCCTACAGGGAGCTCTGGAGATAGGATTTCCTTCAGAGTAGACCCTAATTGAGGTTGAACTTTTATCCTGCCCCTGAGTATAAGCTGCCCCGGAGAAATGCAGCAGCTCTTTTTGGCCAAGGGCAATTCTTGGAGAGGCACTCAGCTTTGAGAGCCCAGCAGGTAATATTTCCTGCCACTGAGATGCTGAATACCACGGTCCTGATGGGGTGGGTGGTGGGGGTTGGAAAACACATCACAGCTCCCACTGCAGTCCCTCTTTCCCTCCACTTGGATCCTTTTGTTTTGTGTAACATTTTGAAGGGGTCATCTGGGACAGCTCTTTGGTGGTCTCCTTACCTTGGGGCATTTATAAGAGGAAGGTTAATAGAACAATCAGTAGTCCTCTAAACCCACTGCAGCTGGTCTCGAAGCTGCAACTCAGCTGCTGGAGCCATAAAGTAGATGCTGTTTGTTTGTGGAGGCTGAGTCAGATAATATCTAAGGAGCCTCCTCTGTCAAAAAATATGCTTGAGTGATTTTCTTTTAACTTTATGATTTAGATTCTTGGGATGAAACATGATGCAGTGGGAAAAAATTGACAGGTGTCAGAGATGTTTTCAGATCTTGCTTTTGAGTTCACAGAGTTATTGTGAGGTTTTGATGAGATTAATTTCTCTTTCTGTTCCAATTTCCTCACTCTCAACTAATATGAAGTGGCTTTAGTTTGTAATGCTCTGCTCTATTTTAAAATACAAGTCCATTTATGTCATTTTCATTAGCCTACATAGCCGCCATATTGAGGAACTATCCAGCCAATGTTTGCATGTGGTTAGCTGCATCTGAGGACACCAATCGAGCAGATACAGATGACCTCAGCCAATAGGAGTGGCGGGTGTGAGTGGTGCTTGGGGAAATTGCAGTGGAGTTCATGTACCTTGCCCTTGGGCCTCCCCCTTGTTGGTGAATTGCCCAATACCATCATAACAGGGGTTTTTCTCTGATAGCATACCACTTCATCCTTCTGCTTGGATGACTTTTTAGTGAAACATGGGCCAGTGGCAAGTCTTCAGAGGGAAGCACTTAGGTGGGACCGGGACTTGCCCAGCACAGGAGGTGAGGACAGAAAATTGAGGTGGGAGAGGAAAGGAGTAAGAAAAGTATATTTGTAGTGATATTTATACAAATAAACTTTCAAAGGGAAGAAGCATCTGTGGGGGCCGAAATGGAAGAAATGATGGTCAGTCAGCTCAGAGAGGGGATTTCACATGCAGAGAGGACTTCACCTCTGGCACATGGCTGGGATCACTTACCCTCCCATGTGAGGACACATATCTGTCCTAAAAACTCTCTAGAATGAGAAATAAGGCTCCACGTATCTTAAATATAATTCACAAAGTCATCAGTAGAGTGGGAAGAGCATGCACATAGGCACAGAATAACTTTGAATTCTAGATTTCTTATATGCTAATTGACAATTTAGGAGAATTATATAACTTCTCTGGGCTTAAGTATCTTTGACTATTAAGCAGAGATAATTATATCTACTGTAGAGAGATTCTGTCAGAAATAAATTAGATCACAATATAAATTAGCAAATCGTCAATAAAATATATCTTTATCATCATGTGAGTTTGGACACTTTCTCCTGATTCTTATCGTTGGAGAGCCTCCATCTTTATAATAATCAAAGCTCTGTCTTGATCCCCTTCCCCAAGTTATTACTGGCCCTCTTTCCTGCCAATGGATGCCGTCCAGACTTGCTTTTGTTTTGACCTGGAGGTGTCTCTGAAGGCTCAAGACTTGGGTGGCTCTCCCTGATATTATCTACCTATCTGGAGCTGATTATAACCCAGTACAGATATCCCCTACAACTGGGAAGCTTTGTTCACCTATTGCCCACTTCGATTATAAATATAGCTATGATAGTTGTGCTGCGCCTTGCCCACCACTCTGGGCTGCACTTTATGTGGCTGGGCCAGTTCCTTCCAGCTCCTTTCCTATTTACCCCAGTGGGAAGATGCAATTCCATTCACCTTCTTATCTTCTCCTTGGGCTTGAGGACATGGATCAACTTGGTCTATGGAATCAGAAGACTTATCTAGATTTAGGTTTCGCTAAATGGCCCTGAGTGAGTCACTTTTCATCTGCTAAGATTGTTGCAATGATTAAATGTGATGGAAATAATGACTGATCATTTCTTGAGCTCATACTACATAACCAATAATTGTGCTAAGCTTTTCACACATTTTTTTCATTTAACCCTCATAAAATTTTAATATCATCAATAGCCAGTGTCTATTATTCACATTTCACAGATGAGAGTGAGAGTTAGAATGAGGATGGGAAAAAGGAAAGGCGGATGTGAGAGAAGGAAGATGGAGAAAAGGGGAGAGGAAAAAAGCAGAAAGTAGAAACAAGTCTCAATAAAAGAAGACACAATGGCAAGTTGCAGCAAGTAGCTTATGTAAGTGCTGGGTGCCCTCTGCTTTGTAAGCAACAAACCTTCTAAAATCTTAGTGTCATAAAAGAAAAGAAATGGAGCCATTGTGTCAGAGTTCTACTAGGACAAAATGTTTATTTGTGCTTTGTCTGAATCTCCATATGTCAAGGTTTTCCTTGCACCTTAGAAAATCAAACCAGTCTGAGGAGTTTGTCTCCTCCTGCGTAGAGACCAAGGTCTTCCAGGACTCCTAAGTGACAGGCTGGGGCCAGAGCAGCCACTCGGTGGAATGATTTCAATGCTCAGCAACACTTCATTCATTCAACCAATATTTACAGAATGCCTTGAATGTATCAGGTGTGGACTAGCTCGGCAAATAAGCTGAGAGCTACGGGGGTGTCTTCACCTTTTGTGTTTGGGGCAGGGAGTGGGTGGATAGGCCGAATGATGGAATCAACTGTTTTTTGACTTAGAAATGACTTCACTTGCAAAATGCTTCTTTACTTTGGTTTCAGGTGCTCCAAATAAAGCGTTCTCAGCCCTAACATTTAGCTTAGTGACTAAGGTACACAATCCGCATGGATCAGCTTGGACCTGCTGCAATTTCTATTTTCTCCCTAATTAAGTTATACTTAACCTGATCCTTATCTGTAAAACAGGCACTTCGCAGTCACACCTACGTCACAGAGGTATTGCAAATGTTGCCAGTGTTCTTTGTTACCTATACAGTGCCCCCCCACCCCAAATAACACACATGCATGCCCATGTACACACATTTTTTATAAAAGACTTTATAGTTTATAAAACAAATTCACATTCACTATTCAACAGTCACAACAGTCTTTTAAAATGGTATAATTTCCCCCAGTTTATAGATTAGGAAGCAAATTCAGAGAGATAAGTCATCAGGGCAAGCTGACAGTTTAAACAGGCAAGATTCAAACACAGGTCTTGGAAACTCTGATTCCAAGTCCTGAGGGTCAAGCTGTCAGCTGCCCTTTCTGATCTCCCAATTATTTTTGGTAGTTGGTGGGTCTTTCATAAAAATACTGTGGCCCATGTTGAAAAGGAACTTGCTATTTTTGACATGTTATCAGAGGAAAGGGTGAAAAGAACAAGCATTAGTCAGGCTTCACTCGATTTAACCCTCCAAATACCTCTGTGAAGCAGATGTTATGGTCCCCATATTATAGATGATAAAGTGGGGAGACCCAGAGTTAGCTCTAGCTCAAGGTCACACACCTGGGAAGTCATAAAGTGTTTGGTACCCCTGTGTGCACTTTGGCAGCACGACCTCCTCTTTTGCAATCCCCTCTGGGTTCTCAGGGTAGCACAGGCCTCAGTTCTGAGCTCTTTTCATGATGCTTTGCGTTTTCTGATCAAAAAGGCCCTGTGGGAATATACACTAGGAGGCAATTTAGCCAAATATACTTTTTAGCAAATGATTTATTTAACGCTGCTAGAACAGCATTTTCCCCTAATCTTTCCCTGGCCCTCTTTGTCGTTTCCTGGCTTTCTTGCTCATTTCTCGCCAGGAAGCCTCTTATCATTGCTGACTTGGGGCCAGTCCATTGTGTCCCCACAGCCACTCTGAGGCTAATGGGGGCCAGAAGTAAAGCCAAGCTTAAGGCCACCGGGAAGCACGGCTGTCTTCTCTTAGAATAAAGTTATTTTTTCCCGTAGATTCCAAAGGGGGTGCCTCCCAATGACTTCTCTGCTCACACTACCCACTTTGCCCATCCACTCATCCTTCTCCCAACCAGGGCTAAATGAGCAAACTTGGATTATTTGAGCGATAGGAAGCAATTTTGATAAGTAGGCGTTCAATGGATACCCGACGAATGAATGAATGAATGCATGAATGGATGGAGAGAGGTCATCTAGTAGTGAGACTGAGAGCTCTGTCTTAGATACTGCCTGGATCAGTTTTAAAAAAAATCAATTTTATTGATACATATTAATAAATCATAAATCCGTCCAAAGTATACAATCAATGGTATTTGGTGTAATCACATATTTGTGCATTCATCACTTAAATCATTCTTAGAGTACTTTCATTATTCCAACAATAATAACAATAATAAACAAAAAACAAACAAAGCTCATCACCTCTCAATCTCTCTGTGCTTCCCCTGCCACACATAGCTGCTATTCTTTTTTAAAGACACATGGCGTACAATTGCAATTTGGATGGAAGGATTTGCAATCAATAGCTACAGAGCCTGGTTTCCCAATATGGCTCTTGCCACTGAATCTCTGCAATCAAGATTGGAACATTATATTCATTTTGTTGAATATTGGCTTTTTGACTTTGACTTAGTCTTCCAGCTATCAGAGATTATTTTGTATGTGGATTCTGACCTCTAATGCTAGATGGTTTTGTCTTCTACACCTTCTCTTGAAAATCCTCTTCCCTTCTCCTGGTGCTCTAACCCTCCCAGGGTCACACCCTATATACCATTCTTGTAAGACCTGGCTCTCAGCTGGCCATCACCCAACTAATCCTATGTCAAAGTTGAGTGTGTTTTAATCAAGCATCCTGGAGAATAATCCTTTCATGTCCTCACATCCAGATTCTGTTTTTACTGCCATCCCTTTCTTCTGTTTCTCTATATGATACAAAGTAAGTTGATTTTAGTTGGTTTACAGACTAAATTAAAGTTTTAGCAAGTACTCTGGATTCATTCTTTGTAGCATGCCTCATGATGTGCAATTAAAAAAAAAACTCTTTAAAAGGAGAAAATAGTTACTGTCAACCATTTACAGAGTGAACTAATTCCCACCTCTTTCTTAGCTTCCTTCAGGTCTCCAGGGGACCATCTCTCTAGAAGGCTGGGAATGAGCATTTGGCCTTTCATACCTCAGAATAGTCACATTGTTTTATTACCCATTTTGTGCCCATGTGTTGAGCCTTTGAAGTAGCCTGGCTTGCTGCCATAAATCATCTAGCTCAGTGGTTCTTAACAAGGGGTCCACGAGCTTGAATTGACATTTTTAAAAAATTATTCTTGTGGGGACGTGTTGGTGCGGGGGTGATATATTTATTAAATAAGACACAGTATAGTGTGGACTTAGTAAGGGGTCCATGGTTTTCACCTGACTGGCAAAAGGTCTGTGGAACACAAAAGGTTAAGAAGCCCTGCCCTAGCTGGCCCTGTGCAGGGAGATTTGGTCACTCAAGATGGGCTCCTGGTCACAGTCCAGAACTCTCCCACCTGCTGCTTGTCTTTCTTGCTTGCCCCCTGTCTCAGTTCTAGGCTGATCAAGTTCCCAAACATTTTGGCTTAATCTCCAATCTCTAATCTCATGCTGACCTCTTATCTTAATGACATGTTTGGCTTGCCTAGTTTGGACCATCAGTTCTTTCCTACAGACCAGGCTTGCACTCATTCAATTGGTCCATACTCATCTTTTCTTGACCGTTGTTAAGAAGCAGGAAAGCAGGTAGAAGGAAAAGATTAAACAGCAAAACAATAACAACAAAACAAAACAAACAAACAAAAAACCCAAAACAAAACAAAGAGAATAAAGGACAGGAATTGTTCAAGCAAAGATTGGGTTTGATGGTGCTGGAATGTGAGGGGAAGTAGGTGGGGGGTTGGGTTGGACTATCCATGGAATTGAGGGTAGGGCTGGAGGAAGGAACAGATGAACTCTGGGGATTTGTAAATCTGTGGTTAAAACTACAATGGTGGGAATGTTCTTCTGGCAAATATGGCAAGGGAGGGTCACTAGTGCAGGGTGTCGGGGGTAGGGGAGATATGCATTATAGAGCACACCTGGGGCATACTTCTATGGAATATGAGTGTTTCTCTTGTCATAGTGTGTGGTCTCAGTGGGTGGAGACTCACACAATAAACAAGAAAATATTAAACTCCCATCCTGGGGAGTCCTGCTATGTTGTCAATTAGAGGGGCAAGAATCTCTCAAGAACATAGGCAGTGCCTAATAAAAGAAAACAGACCAATATATTGAGCCTTCAATATTATTGCATGTAACTATGAGTCTTATTCTTCAAAAATTGAAGCTTAGTGGTTACCCTAGGTTCAGAGGGGAGGGGGAGGGAAGAATAGAATAGATGGAATATCGGAATTGTTCTGCTTGATCTTGCAATGATGGATACAGGATATTTTAAATTTTGTCAAAACCTATAAAAGTGTATGATGCAAAATGTAACCATAATGTAAACAACTGACCATGGTTAGTAGCAAAAACAAAACATCTTGTGAATCAGATCTACAATGAAGCTCTAGGGTGAAATGGTTGTCGGTGGAAGTTTGGGAGCCCAGTGTCTGCTGTTAATTTTGCTGTGGTTGTATGAAAATGGATTTCACTCAAATTTTAGAATCTCTCAATTGCAATGTACATTAGAGTTTATCTGTTCTAATCATGTAGCTAAAGCGTGGAACTCCTCCAGACTTCGCTATGTGGTCTGTCTATACGAATGCTTCTACTATTGCTTGGTGATCTTAGATTTATAGATAAAAGAAATTTACATATTTGAAGACACCTACTTATCCTGGTGGTGGTGGTACAACCCATTCAATTCTATGCCAAGGACTAAATTTCCTAAAAATTTCTAAGTTTCAGAAAACAACCTTTTTCATACTTGGTAGAACCTTCTTTTTTTTTTTTTTTTTTTTTTTTTTTTTTTTAAGATTTTATTTATTTATTCATTTATTTATCCCCCCCTTGCTGCTTGTGCTCGCCGGGCCAGCCAACCACGCCGTGCGGGCGGGCCTGCCCTCACCAGGAGGCCCCAGGAACCGAACCCGGGGCCTCCCACATGGTAAACGGGAGCCCCACTGATTGAGCCACAGCCGCTTCCCTAGAACCTTCTTTTGAAATTTATTTATTGATTGATTCATTGGGCACTAAGTTCTTGACAATGAACTTAGTTCCAGGACTGGAAATGCTGAAAGCTGCTAGAGCTGCTCTTTGTTGAGTGTGAAGAAGGCACATCCCCTCCCTGCCTCCCTAGGCACGCATCACTACACAGGTGCTCTTTTTGCTTATTTTGGAAATAGTCTCCGAATCTTTCTCAGTAGACCACTCTATACAAGTGATGCCAATTGGTGCTTTTGGACCTATGTTTGTGGTATGAGACAAATTCACTATTTTAGGACTAGGGGAAGAGAAAAAAACGTAAATCTTGTTGATAATGATAAATGCTATGGCATGGGTTAGGTTGAACCATTTGAAATAGCCATTGTTTTATAGCTCAAGAAGATTTGGAATGAGGAATTTTTACCTAGAATACTAATGTTCTATCTGGACAACCATATCATTCATAAATCATGACAGTTTTTATCTTCATTTCTTGTTCATATTCTTTTACTTTACTTTTCTTTTTTCACTATGTTCTTTTTATTCCTACTTCACTGGTATTTTTTTCTAAAATCATGAATGAATGCTGAATTTCATAAAATACTTTTCTGATACAATAAATTGATTAAAAAATTTAAGCCTGTAATCTGATAATGAAATAAATGATACTGAGGCATTTTCTAATATTAAACCGTCTTTTCATTGTCAATATTATCTGTTCCCCAATCATAGTGTATTATCTTTTTTTCAATTTTATTTTTTTAAAGATACTTAGATTATACAAATATCATATAAAATATATAGGGGGTTCCCATATACCCCATTCCCCACACCTCCTACACTTCCCCACATTAACAACATCTTTCATTAGTGAGGTACAGTCATTGCAGTTGATGGATACATTTTGGAGCATTGCCACTAAGCATGGATTAAAGTTTACATTGTAGTTTATACTTTCTCCCACCCAATTCTGTAGGTTATGACAAGATTATAATGGCCTGTATCTGTCATTGCAATGTCATTCAGGACAATTCTCAAGTCCCAAAAATGCCCCTGTATTATACCTGTTTTTCCCTCTCCCTGCCCTCAGAACCTCCAGTGGCCACTGCCTCCATATCAATGGTATAATTTCTTCCATTGTTAGAATCACAATTAGTCTATAGTAGAATACCAGTAAGTCTACTCTAGTCTATAGTTCATTCTCTAATTCTGAGGATTCTGGGATGGTAATGTCCACTCCACCTCTAATTGAGAGGGGCTGTGGTCCCATAGGGCCAATGGATGGGATGCTCTTGCTTGCACTTGTAGAGTCTCTTCGTTCCTTGGTGTGGTGGTTGTCCATCATCACCTCCATATTAATTGTCCTGGGTGAGACCAATGAACTGGAGAGTAGGTTTTGCAACTCCATTGAGATTCAGGGCCCAGCTGGCACATGGACAGCCCAAAGATTCAAGTCTCTTGGATGTACACCTACCAACTTTAGTACTAATTATAGGTTCAAATAGAAGGACAGAAGAGCCATAGTGTAGGGAAACCACAACTGAGTCCAACCCTGTCACTCTGGGGAGCATAAATTCCAAAGTAGGGCCCACTGCCAAGGCACCAAAACTCCTGAGCTACCTGCCCTGACTATAATGTCTGGGTGTCTCCAGAGCCCTCAGGAGCCCTGCTATTTGGGGGTAGTATCTACTTTGACAGTCAAAGAGATCCTGCTGAGACATGCATAAGCATAACCTCCGGAATGACCTCCTGACTCACTTTGAAGCCTCTTAGCATATGAAGTCATTTGTCTTTACATTTTCCACCTTTTGTTCAAGGTCTTTTTCCAGTTGCATTGCTAGTTGGTGCTTGTTAGTAATCCCTCAGTGCCAGGGATGCTCATCCCTGGGAGTCATATCCCCCACTAGGGGGAAGGTAATGTAAATGTAATATTTGCATTCAGATTGATAATGTTTGTTCAGGGTTTTTGCATCTATGTTTATTAAGGAGATAGATCTCTGATTTCTCACACCCTTATGGTCCTTATTTGTTTTATTACCAGGTTTATACTGGCCTCATAGGATGATGCAGATTATATTGTCTTTTACATTGTTTAAAATTATTTGTAAAATATTAGAATCATGATTCTAAAAAAATTAGGAAACTTGTTTGTATTGATCTTGGCCTGGCACTTTCTATGTGGCTATATTTTTAACTACTATTTTAATTTCTTTAATAATTAAAGAAATATTAATACATTTTATTTGTTTTCTGTTAGCTTGGTAAGTTTCATTTCTTTTGGGATATTTATTTTTTTATTATTAAAAATTTTTTTTTCTTTTTCTTTTCTTTTTGGGATATTTATTTTTCATCTGAATTTTAAAAAAGTGTATCAGAACAAATTTGTTCACAAGATTTTCTTATTAATTTCTGCTGAATCTGATATAATGGCACTTTTTAAACTCCCATATTTTTATTTCTTCCTTCTCTCTTTTATTCTAAATAATCTTGCCAGATATTTTCTACTTTTTTAAGGGTAGCTAACTGATTTATTTTTGGCTTGTTGATTTTCTCACTTATGTACATGAGTTCTAATTTTTTTATTTTATTTTAAATTCCCTTTCTTTATAAAACCATTGTCTTTATCCTGTTCTTTTTCTCACTTCTTAGGTTGAACAAATAGTTCATTAATTAATTTTCACCCTTTCTTCTATCCCTTGTAAATGTTGCTTTTTTTTTGCATCTTACAAGTTTAATATATAGCATTTTCATTTTATTATTTCTTTGTTTAAAGTTTTAGTTTCAATTTTAATTTCTTCTTTCAACCATAAAACTACATTTGCATATATGAAAATATACTAGGATTTAAAAATTCATCTTTTATTTTGTTATTGATATCTTAATTAATTGCATTTTGGTCAAAAAATGTAGGTCTGATATCAAGTTTTAACATTGTATTGAGACTTTCTTTATAGACCAGTAAATAAGAAATTTTATGAATGTTCTGTGTGTTCTTGAGAAAAGTGTGTATTCACTACTTGTTTGGTAGGGAATTCTAATGTGTTCGTTAGACCAAACTACTGGTTTTGTGATTAAACCATTTATATTTTCACTGTTGATTATCTACTATGTCTATCAATTATTATTTCACTATTTCAATGAAAATGTAAGAACTTTAAAACAGAGTAAGTTCATTTACCATTCTTAGTGCTTTTAATTTCATATATTTTTCAGAAGAAGTATATTGAATTTTGACATTTTTAATATCTGTTTAAAAGTTATGCTAAAACCCAAAATGCAACTTTATTGTTTTTGCTTTAAACAGTCTGTTGTCTTTTCAATAAATTAAGAAAAAGGAAAAAATTGTTTCTATTAATTTATTACATGAGTAGTATTTCTGATACTCTTTATTTCTTCCAATAGATGTGTGCTTCCAGAAGACATAATTTCCCTTCAGCCTCAATAAACTCCTTTTAACATTTCTTGCCATGTAGGTCTGCTGTCAACAAATTTTCTCAGATTTTATTTTTGTCCTTATTTTTGAAGGGTATTTTTATGGCATATAGGATTTGGGGTTTACTTTTGTTTCACTCAGCATTTTGAAGATGTCATTCTATTGTCTACTGACCTCCATTGTTTCTGAGGAATATCTGCAGTATCATCTTTATTGTTGTTCCTCTCAAGGAACTATGCATTCATTAGAAATGAGTTGTGTTCCATTTCTGTTTTTTTTTTTTTTCTGTGTTTTTAAGATGTTTTCTTTTTCATCTTAGGTTTTTAGCAGTTTGATTATGATGTGTCTATGTTTGTGTTTCGTTTTACTTTCTTTTCTCAGTGATCACCAAGCTTCTTGGTTCTGCAAGTTAAAATTTTCATTCTTATTATTGTTGTTTATAAATTTTGGGATTTTTTGACATTATTTTATTTTCATATATCTTTTATGCCCCATTTATTCTCTTCTTCTTTTTAGCATTCTAATTTCACATATGGTAGACTGATTGCAATTGTCCTAAATTTCACCATGACTACAATCATTTAAAAACTATTTTCCCTCTTTGTTCATTAGATCCAATGATTTCTAGTGATTTGTCTTCAAGTTAACTGATTCCTTCTCCTGTTTCCTCCTATCTGTTATTTGAGTCCATCCAGTGATGTTTTCATTTCTAATATTTTACTTGTCTGTTCTAGATTTTCCCTTTTATTTTTCTAATTAAAAAAAATATTAATATTCCCCTTCTATGTATTCATTATGACTATATATATTTTTAAATCTTTGAGCATACTTTATAGCTCTTTCAAAATCATTGTTTGCTAATTCCTCCTTCTGTTTTATCTCATGATTTTCCTCTATTAATATCTTTTTCTTAAATTATTTGTCACATTTTCCTGCTTCTTCACATGTCCAGAAATTGATGAAAGCTGGGTCTTGTGGATAATGTGTTGTAAGAAGTCTGGTTTATGCAGTCTTCATTTAAAAGGCAGATAGTTACATTATTGGCTGCAACCTCTCAATCTGTCATGCTTGCTGCTATAATTTTGTGAGAGGGGTGTATATTTTGGTTTTATTTTTATTACTAGGACATGGCATTTATACTAAGGCATGTCCCTTATTCCTTAAATGAGGCCTTTCTGGGGTCTCAAATGAATGCTCAGTGAAGTGCTTACCCTCTGCTGGTCCAGAACCCCACCATTCTGAGAATTCTGTGACCTCTAGTTTGCTCTTAGGTCTTCAGCTACTGTTTGTTAGGCCTTGTTGAGTCTCTTCCAATGCAGGTCAGCTTAGCCTTCTAGTAAGACCTGCAATGACCCACACCTATACTTCTGGGACTCTTCTGTATACAACCCATTCTTCTTTGGTAGCTTCCCCACAGATTCCATCATCCCCAAACACCATTCTCTGCTACTCCAGCTTGGCTTGACCATTGTGCTCTGCTTGCATGCCTGGGTCTGGATCATTGGTTAGAAAAGTGCTCTTGGTCAGTGCAATGGTCATCATGACCTTAGGTTACTTGTTTCCCTTCCTTTACTGACCTTAGTCTTGCTCTGCCTCTTCTCCAGTTCCTAAAAACAGTTGCGTCACCTTTATTTTTTTTTCTCCATTTTATAGCTGTTTATGGTGGCCATGGTGAAGTCACCATGCACAGAGTTTTTATTTTCCACAAGTATATTTCATTTCTAGAAGTCTGAGCTTATGTCATGCCTGTCCATTCATTCCCAATAGTGATTTGTTTTGTATTCATCTTAGTGATGATGTCTTTGTTTCTTTAAAGATTTCATACATTGTGATTTAATATTATCTACCCCACAATTCAGTAACCACAATCCTTGGAGAATTAAATGTGCTGTTTCTAATTTTTGCTGATTCTGGTTTCCTGGAAGCTTGGTGATCTTTAATTTTTAAAATTTATTTATTTATTTATTTTTACTGTGGGTGAAAATCAAATTTTTCACAATACATACCAATATTTGTAAAATGATATACAAATATATATACATATATGTGCATTTGCTTACATAAATGTTATTTTTTAAATATAGATATATTTTAAAAGGTGCTTAGGTTACCTAAATATTACACAGAAATTACAGGGATTCCCATGTTCCCCACCTCCCACACCTCCCACACCTCCCACAACATCCCACACAAACATCCTTCATGAGTGTGGCACATCACCCGCAATGGATATACACATCCTGGGGTCTTGCCAACAAGCATAGACCACAGTTCACATCATAGACCACACTCTCTCCCACACAGTTGTGCATAGTATATGCTGATGTAAAATGGCCTACATCCGTCGTTGCAATGCCACTCAGGACAACTCCCAAGTCCTGAAAAAGCCCCTGTATTTCAACTGCCCTTCCCCTCCCTGGCCTGAAAGCATCCAGTGGCCACTGGCTCCACCTCACTGTTATAATTTCTTCCATTGCTTGAATCACAATATGTCTACAACAGAATACCATTAAGTCCACAGCCTTGATCCTAATTTGTCAGTATCTGCAAGACCAGAATTGAGGAAACCTTCCTCCAAGTGTAGATGTTTCTCCTGATTTCCAGGAGTAACCACCGGCTTGAGACCACACTTCAAAAGTCTTGGCTCAGTTCTGATCATCACCTCAACTTTGTTCTACAGCTCCCATGTGGATAACTTGTCTTTAAAGAATAAGCCACTTCTTATCGTAATGCTGGCCTTAGTTTCGAGATACTTTAGCCCTAGTTCTTTTTTTCCTTCCTTTCTTTCTTGAGATGGGAAAATCACTGGAAATATCCTTTACTTTTTGTGAGAAAGCGAATGCTTTAAGCAGTGTGTCATCAGGATGTTTTATGTGTGAGAGTTTATCAGAATGCATAGTCAGCTAAAGTGCCAGAAATGGATATTGCTTTATTACCTTCATTCATCTGCTTTATCATAGGATGAAGATTGGCATGTCATAGTATGTTAATTTATATCAAATATTGCAATTAGTTAAGGAGTGGCATTCAAGTTACATTTTTCATATTTACACATTATTCAGAAATAGAGATAAAAATAGTGTATTTTAATGAGTATTATAATGAATAGGTACTCATGACTATAAGAATGAGAATGAAAGAAATATATATTAGATCTATATTATTGAGAGCAAGAGAGATAGGTGGTGGTTTAACTACTTCTTCATCAGTTTGGACTTCACATTTAATGCATTTCTAAATGCATGTTTATTTGGTCCAAATATTTATGATCTTGTGTGAAATGTTACAGAAGTAAATATTCATGTACTGAATATATCTCTAGATCCAACTGGAGAGAGATTAATGTGGTTAAGTTTGGGCCTTGAAAGGAAATAATGACAGGCATGTGCTTGCCTAAGAAAAGCCATACACTAAATATCTTTTGAATGAATGACTTTATGGTTGCAGCCAAATTGTGATAATGATCCAAACTGAGCCTCTAGGATTTAATGGCCTTGCAAATTGTCTAAGGTCTGGGAAATTTACCCTGGTTATGCCGAATGAAGGAGGAAAGCAGGTGAAACTGACTTGATACCCTTGGTCCACCTCTGAATGTCTGTCTCTACATTGTCCTTATCACCCTAAGGTCATAACTCCAACAGAAGATGGGGTTCCCAGGACTCAGACTCTGCTCAAACTTGAGCAGTCTTTGTGATGAAGCAGAAAGAACATGGGACTGGGAATCAGACAGACCTAGGTTTAAGCCCAAGGCCTTGCTCTTTGCTCCTTGAACTTGGAAAGTTTACTTAGTCACACAAAACCAGCTTAACCACCTGTAGAATGTAATTAGAAACAGCTCCCTAGTAACACAGTGGTAGTAACAAATGAGCGAATTTACAAGAAAGTGTTTTGAAAACATTCCCTTCCTAGACAAAGGAAACATGATCACAAGGAGGTTGCTGACTTAAATGCAGACAGAGCTGCCTTAAAAACCAGGTCATTCTTCTTAGGGTTTCTAGTTACCGGGAAGATAAACAACAACTTTGAGTTTAACTTCCAAAGTAACTTGGCAGTGAGTCTGAATCAAAAAATGTTAAAAATGTTTTAGGGAATTCATTCTCTATAAATTAGGTTAAACATCCAAAGAAAAAAAGTAATTTCCCATTCAGCTACTTTCTGGAGGATATTTAACTATTGGGAATTATGATTCCAAAAACCCTCAGGCTCATGAAAAATGTGGTCATTTGCATATGGAACCTTAGAGATTTCTCCTTCCATAGCTGCTGATTTGCTCATACCCTCAGGGTTGGAAAAGCCAAGTTATTCTGGGCCAACAAAGTTGTGTTTGCTAAAAACAAAACAAATCAAAACAAAACAAGATGAAAAGAAGACAAAGCAATAAAATGGCATTAGGCTGAAAATCAGGTGGATGTAGATGCTTGTCTCAGCTCTTTCCTGCCCAAAAACCTTGAGCCTGGCCTAGGGGACGGCTATCCAGGCTGGCTAGAGTCTCTCCTGGCTCTCTCCACCCTCATGTCCACACCTGAAGACACCTGACAAAAAGTAGTTGAGCTATATTCTGCTGCCCAGAGAGGCTCTTCCCAGCATTGGCTTCTACCTTCCACTTCAAATGTGTTTCCCCTTGCCCAGGTGTCCTCCTATCCACCCCACTGACCTTCAATGGGTCTCCTTTACCTGGACCGTAGTTTGGCTGGATGATGTGCCTCACTTTTTGAGCCATTTCTCCCTAGATGCTTCTCTCTCATGGCCTTGCCTGGCTTCGTGCTTGGAAGTCTTCTGATGCATGATACGCTGTCCTCATGCCCAAACTGGGTTCTTGGTGGAGCGGCCCAGCCCAAAGTACCACCTCCTAAGGCCAGGATTGAGCTGGGCAGCTGGACTGTCATCTTTATATTCAAATCCTACCTGCTTCAGGAAAATTTCTCCGTGGCCTATAGCCCTAAACTGTCTTTCCCTTTTCTGAAACTTAATCAACTTTACCACTCATGTGAAACTTGACACTTTCAAACTCATCTTTCCTTCCCACTGCACTATGAACTCCACAAGGCAGATATACATTTGGTTCATCTTGCATTTTCTCACTGCCAGTCTGGGGATGGTAACGGCCCCCTCTCCCTGCCCCCCACCACCCCCCACCTAATGGAAACAGGGCTAGACCCTCTTCTCATTTCCATATGCTGGGCTTTTGCATATAATGTTTTGTTTCCTGGAATGTTCTTTTTGTCCTTTGCCTCGTGAACTCTAAGTCATCCTTCAGCCTCTAACCCCATCATCACCTACTCAGAGATATCAACTCTAACACCTGTGAAGCCTTGCCATCATTCTCACGTATTTGTGTTTCATAGTACCTTAGCTGAATTTTCACTTACTTGATTAGCGAATATCTTTGTGACAAGGCTCTTGGCTCCCTAATGTCAGGAAGAGTAACTGTTTTTGCTCACCATATTGTTGCCAACATTTACAAAAGGGCTTGACCCATATTTAATTTAATTTAAAAAAAAAAAAAAGGTCTATAAATGAACAAATTTTTGTAAAATGAATGATTGAATAAGTAGCTACATGAGTTAATTGTCTTCATCAGTGACTGTGGAGGATCTTTCCATCCTGGTCACCCAAAGAGCTTCGGTTTACTTTGGAAAATACAACCAAGATGCACAGTTTCCCAGCTCCTGCAGGCCTCCTGATGTCAGGAAATTGCTCTCTCTGCAGTGAAAACAGCAGGCATCAAATCTACAAGCCTGTGCATAAAAGGATCCATTATCCCGGGAGCCAAATGTCACTGCTGGAATGGCTTCCAAACGCTGCCAAAAAGAACATTATTAATAACAGTAATGATAATAATAGTGATCATAATAACGCATATTAAATTTTAATTTATATGGCACCCAAGCTCTGCAGCTCTGGGAGGGAATCACTCTCACAGCAGAGGGGAAGGAATAAAGCAAAACTCCAATTGAAAGGAAATATGATACAATTTGGGCCCAGCGCCAGGCTTTAGACTGCTGTGTGGGGGATAGAAAAAGAAAAGGAACTCACCAGACTTCAGACTAAGTCAAGCTCTATGTAAGAGTCCCGAATCTCAGGGATACAAGAGAGAGAGGTGGAAATGTGCATTTTAGTCTCATTTCAAGATAAGTACACTTCATCGTTTGAACTCAAACCTCATAAAATATGACCCTGGAAGCTCCTGGAAAAAATGTAGAGAGGAAGCCTGCCCCAAGGCAGCTTGAGTCTTTGCTTTTGGACTAAATGGTCAGCAGTCCAAGCTCTGTCTACACAGGCTATGGTCAAACAACTGGGGAGTGTAAAAAAATAAAGCAGGGCTTTTGGTGGTTGTTAGGGCACTTGAAATATGTTTATAGATAAGAGGATTAATGATTCTAAAGTGGTAATTAAAAGCCAAAAAGAGGAATAACTTTCATTTACTCTGGCAATATTATATATGGAAGTAGGGGCCTTGAGAGTAGGGCAGACCTGGGATTGAGTCCTGCCCTGTTTACTTACTGTGTGAACTTGACTGTGACACTTAAATTCCCTAAACTTTCACTTCCTATTATTAAATTGAGAGCAATAATAGAAATTAACCTCATGGGCTAGAGAATGGTCAGGATGTCTTAGTAACTCTCATTCAGTAAGAACTGAGTGCTATGGAGTAGTCCAAACTTAAAGCAAAATAAGAAAGAAACTTAACAGGCCTCCGTATATATAGGGCTAAAGTCTAATAAGCATTTCCATTGTGTATTTCATATTTTTTTTAAGTTTATGAAATATGTTGTATAGCTATAGCTTCCCTATATGTTTGGAAGGAATCATTTCCCTCAATAGGGAAATTCCCCTTTGAATACAATGTTTCCATGTATTTTTTTTTTTACTACATTTGTAATAATAATATTTATATAATACTTGTAGTAATTTTAGCATTGCTTTGTGTAGTCAAGAACTTTACATAAAAAGCATAAGTAGTACCAAGCTTCTCCTTTCTTTCTGTGATTTATAATTTTGGATCTTCCATAAGGATTGTGCATTCTTTGGGATTTCACCTTGCATTGGATTGGACAAGGGTTTTGATAGGGTGGTTTTGCATTTGCTCTACCAGTTACATCTACCAGGTTTCCCAGCTCTAAATAACTAGTTTTCACATTAATATATTACTTTGGCAAGTTTTGCAAAATGTGGGAATTAAAAATTTAGATTTCACATTTATAATCCAAGACTTGATTTTTCCCTCCTTCCCAGAGTATTCTAAGGCCTCACTAGAAATAATTTTAGGGTCCATATTCCTACCAACAGTCTCTTCACAGCCACCTGGGCCTTTTCTATCAAGAATCTCACAATTCCTCCAAAAAATACCCCTTATCCATTGATAAAACTGTTCCAACATTTTTAGTATTTGCAGGCAGCACAACCCCACTTTCCTGGCACCAATTTCTGTTTTAGTTTGCCTAAGGGGTGCCAATGCAAAGTACCAGGAATGTGTTGGCTTTTATGATGCGGATATGAAGTCTCCTCTTGATCTGCTCCATGGGCCCAGCCTCTTGGGGCTTCTTGCCTTAGTGATCCTGCAGTCCTCTTTCTCCTGGCATGGGGCTTGTTGCTTAGGGCTTCTCTCCTTGCAGCTCAGCTGTGGGCAAAACTGGAGTCTTTTCTGTCACATGGCTGCATCAGACATGAAAGCTCCCTTTTTCTGTGTCTGTCTGTATGTCTGCATTGCTTTAATTGAATTCCTACAAGTTTTGATATTTTGCATTTTCATTTTCCTTCAGTTCGATGTTTTTATTTGGTTTTCCTTGGACTTTATGTTTGATCTATGGGTTATACAGAAGTGTTTGCTGTTCTGTGGACACATGAAAAGAATGTATATTCTGCTATGGATGGATGGAATGTTCTATAAATGTCTATTAGATCCTCTTGGTTGGTGATGATGTTGAGTTATTCCATATACTTGCTATTTTTCTATCTAGCAGGTATATCTGAGCAGAGGTTGTTAAAACCTCCAACTACATTTGTGGATTTGTCTATTTCTCCTTTTATTTTTATGTTTTTGCTCACATAGCTGTTTTGCTCCCAGGGTTTTATTGTTTGGTATATACACATTTAGGATTACTGTATTTTCTTTGTGGATTAATACTTTTATCATTATATAATGCCCCTCTCTGTCTCTGGTAATTTTGTTAGCTCTAAAGTCTACATTATATGATATTATTTTGACACTAATGCTTTATTGTAAGGTTTGCATGATTTATCTTTTTCCATATTTTTACTATCAACCTGCCTATATTGCTCTGTTTGAAGTGAGTAAGTAAGTTTCTTGTAGGCAGCATATAGGGTCATTACTTTTAATCTACTCTGCCAGTATCTGTCTCTACTTGGTGTATTTATATCATTTACTTTTAATGTAATTATTGATATGTTAGGGCTTAAGTCTGTCATAATTTTTTTCTGTTTGTTCTCTCCGTTTTTAATTTCTCTATTCTTCTGTCTGCCTTCCTGTAGGTTACTTGACCAGATTTTTAGAATTTGAGTTTCACTCATCTGTACTGATTTGCGCATTTCTTTGTAAAGCTTTTTAAAAGTTGTATTTTAGAAGTATGTATTATATGTACATAACTTTTCAGTCTACTGGTATTGTCACTTAGTCAGTTCAAGTGAAGTGCAGAAACCTTACCTCACCTCACTTTTCTTCCCCTTAACTTCTCCATTTATTATACAATGTCTTAAATATTTCTTTTACATATCCTTAAAACCATATCAGATAATGCTATAATTTTTTGCTGCCACCATCAAACATAATTTAGAAAACACAAGAAAAATATATCATATTTACCCTGCTTTTTGTGTTTTCCTTCCTTCCTGAGGTTCTAAGCGTTCTTCTTTTTATCATATCCCTCTATTTAAAGAATTTCCTTTAGTCACTCTTTTAGGATAAACAAGCTGTCTACAAATTTTCTTAGTTTTTTTCATTTAAGAATGTCTTGATTCCCTCTTTGTTCCTGAAAGAGATAAGATTCCAGGTTGACAATTCTGTACTCTGTTTTCCATAGTTTCTGATGTGATATCCACTGTTACTTAAACAGTTTTCCTCCTACTGGAAAGGTGATATTTCTCTCTTGCTGCTTTCCATAATTTTTAAAAAAAATTTTTCAGTAGTTTGATGGGTGTTGGTTTAGATTTTTGGGGCGTTTATCCTGTTTGTGGTTTGCTCAACTTCTTGAGTCTTTAGGCTTATGTTTTTTGTCTAATTTGGAAAGTATTCAGCCATTATTTCTTCAAGCTCTTTTTCAGCCCTCCTCTCTTTCTCTTCTATTTCAATGACTCAATTGACATAATTGTTAAATCTTTTGTTATAGTTCCATAGGTCCCTATTATCCTATCTATTTTTTTCCAATGTATTTTCTCTCTGTTCAGATTGTGTAATTGTTCTATCTTCCAGTTCATTTCTTCTTTTCACTGTCCTTTATTCTTCTCTTGAGCTCATTCATTGAGCTGTTTTTATTTTTATTTGGAATTTTTCAGTTCTAACAATTTTATTTGGCTCTCTATATCTTTTATTTCTTTGTTGAAACTTTCTAGTTTTTCATTTATTTCAAAGGTTACAACTGCTTGTTGAAAAAGTTTATGATAGTTGTTTTAAAATCTTTGTCAGATAATTCCAACATATCTGTCATATCCATTGATTGTTTTTTTAAAAATTGTTTAAGAACTTCTTAGTTTTTGGCATAACAAGTAAATTTTGATTGAAACCTGGAATTATGAGACTTGAGTTTTCTTTAAAACTATTTCATTTGGTTTCCTCTGACACCACTTCTGCAGGGGGAGGGCATTTCTGCCTTGTTACTGTAGATAAGGGTAGAAGTCCAGGTTCTCCACTTGTCCCCACTTACACCTGAGCAGGACTCCTTATTGAAAAATGCTGAGTGTGGGTGGGAATCCAGGCTCCCAGCTTGTGGGGGTTAAGAGTGCTTTATTACTGCTCCCACGTGCTCTCCCCTGAGAGCTCGTACCTTGTGGGGCATTGGCCTTGTTACTGCTGGGTGGTAATTGATGAAACTACTGACTACCCAGTGGGCCTCTCCCCATGCCACCCCAGCAGGAAGGAGAGTGACACTTCATTACTGCAGGATGGGTGCATGTGAAAGGCCAGTGTCCCCAGGTGGTCTCCACTAACAGCATGGGAGGGAGTGCAGTGGGGATGAAAATCCTGTTTCTCTACTTGCCCTTCTCTGACACTGTCTGGCAGGAGGGGAGCACCTCCTTAATAACTTGGTGATGGTGGAATTCTAGGCTCCTTAATAGGCTTTTGCTGACAGAGGTAGGTGCCACTGTTTGTATCTGTGGTGTTTCACTGGCGTAGAATTGTTATTGCTTAAAAATGCTCTGCCTTGAAAGCCTGCCCCTTTCTTGGTTCTTTGTTTACAGAGAGAAAGCTTTTGTTGGAGCATTTTTTATCTGCACGCCTTGCCCTTTCTGGATAGCTGACTCCTTCAGCTCCAAGTGTGTGATATCCGCAAAAAGAAATCCCAGGGAAATCACAACTTTGTTGTTCCTTGGGTCCTAGGGTCCCCAACCTTTCTGGCTTTCTTATCTCCACTTTTCAGTGTCTTCTTATGTTTATCTGGCTCTAGAATTTGGAGTTGACAGTTATTTTCCTCAACACTTTGAAGATATTATTTCATTGTTTTCTGGCATCTGTGGTTGATAATGAAAAGTCAACTGATTTTCTATTTATTGTTTCTTGAATTAATCTGTATTTGCTGGTTGTTTTTCTTTTATGTTCTATAGGTTTATTTTTATTTTTCATGGTGAAATTAGTATTTCTTTGTATTTATCTTGTTGGGAACTTGCTATTCAAGCTGAAGACTTGTCTTTCTTCAATGCTGATAAACTTCTCATCCAATTTTCCTCAAATATGAGTACCTCCTATTTTCTCTATTCTTTTCCTGTGAGCTCCTCTTAGATGTATATTGGGCTTTCTGAATTCTACCTCTATCTCTCTTTGCTACTGAGTTTCTATCTCTATCTTCCTTTCCTACATTCAGGGAGTTTCCATCAGATCTTTCAGTTTACTAATTATTATTCTAATCATTTCTAATTTGTATCAAATGTATTCCATTTAAATAACCATTTATTAGTCAAAGTTTTATTTTGAGCATTTTCAAATTTGCTTGTTCTTTTCACAGTTTTGTTATTCTGTTTTTTTCCTTTAATCTCTTTTATCACTATAAATTTATTTATATAATACTCTTTTTTTAAAAGGGGTTTTTGTTGTGATTTGTTATTTCCAGTTCTTGAAGCATTAATTCTCATATTCACTGCACCTTGTTTTTTCACTTGCCTGTCAATAATTTGTTTTGAGCTTTTTTAACCTTTTTTTTTTTCCTTTAGAGTTACAGTTAGGAGTTTCCTTATTGCTTCTGAAGGTTTTCAATAGTACCAGATTAGTTTTCTCTGTTAAGTCTGATGGAACAGACCTGTGTTTAATTTCTCATTGGTGCCTTTTATCCATATCCAATGCCCTTAACAGAGTCAAGATTCCTTACTACCTAGACAGTGGACAGAGTTTTCAGGCAAGGACAACACTTCAAGAATCCAGAATTTATGCCAGGGCTCAGTTCTGTCTCTCTGCTTTCATGGGCCCAAGACCATAGCTCCTGTATCTTCCCAAACAGCAGAACCTGAGGCTCCATCATTTGTAGTTCACATCGTGGTCCAGAAACCTGAGGGCCCTCCCAGCATTAGCTCAGGCTTAACGTGCTGGCTTTAATTTTCCTTTTCCTTTTGACACCTGAGAATTCCCTTTCTCTCTTTAGAGTTCACCTATGTGTCAAACAGTTTTTCATATTTTTTCTACATAGCTATGATTTTTATAACAGTAGGAGTCTTAGATTATCTCTACTTAGACTGCCCAGGTTGCCAGAAGTATCCTTTTTATTAAGTATAGTTCCAGGGATTACACACACTGTTCATGTAGACCTTAGACTATCTTGCTTAAGAGCAGTAGGAAATGATCATAGTCTGTAGCTCATACCTGTAAAGTAACGGAAACAATGCCTTAGGGTCAGAGAGCCTTATAGAGGGTAGTTAAAGGAGGACTACACGTAACAATATGAGATTTTTACTTTTTAAAAAAAATTTTTTTTTAATTAAAAAAAAAAAGCTTTATTTTATTTATTTCTTTCTCCCCTCACCCTCGTTATTTTGTGCGTGCTGTCTGCTCTCTGTGTCTGTTCGTTGTGTGCTCATCTTCTTTTTAGGAGGCACCAGGAACCGAACCCGGGACCTCCCATGTGGGAGGGAGGCTTCCAATGGCTTGAACCACCTTCGCTCCCACTTGTTGTGTCTCTCATTGTGTTTCCCCGTGGCTGTTATTCGTTGTGTCATCTCGTTGCATCATCTTGTTTCATCCGCTCACTGTCTTGCTCGTATTCTTTAGGAGACATTGGAAATCAAACCTGGGACCTCCCATGTGGTGGTTGGGTGCACAACTGCTTAAGCCACATACGTTTCCCTCTTATTTATTTTTGTATTACCTTACTTTCCATGTTTTCTGGAATGAACAAAGATTATTTCTGAAATTATGAAACCTTATTTGATGAAATAAACACAAACAAGAGGCAAAGAGTGATACCCATGGAATTGGGCCCTGTCACCTAGTGCTTCTGCCCTTCCTTTCTGATTCTGATAGCACTTCTCTGTGGCACTTGGATTTTTATGATGGAGCAAAGCAACACTTGACCTTGATTTTTCTGCTTTTCTCCCTTCCCTAAATCTGGAAATAGATTTCACATTTTGGTGTTGCTTTATTTTTCCCCTCTCAAGAATATGTATTTATTGAAGAATTTATAAAAACAAAAGGATGGAACTTCTGCAAAAAGAGTCTGTTTCCTCTGAACAGCAGGGATGAACGAGACTTTGGGTGGTTTCCCAGGAGATGTTTCTAGCATGCCTGGCTCTTGTCTCCTGGCAAACGCCCTGATGCCTCACTAAGGACAGTAGCCCTTTCTTCTTTCCTCCCCTCCTGCCCACAGCCTGCTAAAGGCATTTGAAAGAGCATGGATAGATGTACCAGGCACATCTCTTAATCAGACCAGAGTGATTTTTAATATAAAATTCCTTCAGAAATATGAAATGAATTTAGCTTTCTCATTGAACAAGGGAAATGCTCTCTCACAGATGTACAAACAGAATTTGTGCAAGCTCTTCTCTTTTTCAGCAAAGGGAAAGGAAACGAGGTTAGAGGACTCCACAACAACTAAGCAAAGTATTAGTGGGCTCTAGAAGGGAGAGGGAGCAGTAAGGCTTCATGTATCCAGCAAATATTCCAGCTGGAATATTTGCCCTGAGGTATCCAAGGGTAGCTGGCCTTCTTGGGCTTAGAACTTGTTCCCCACCTCCTATCCCCAACAGAGAAGGATTTTTGACCCTGAATATTTCTTCCTTTATTCTTCTTTTGTAACCACCTATAGCCAGAAAACACTTAGCTAAATGTGTGCTTGTCCTGAACAAAACTACATTTTCTATCCCTCTGTACAGGTCCAGGTGGTCACATGACCAAATTCTGGCCAATGGGATTCAAGCAGAAGTACCATGTGCGATTTGGAGGAAAGGTTCCCAAAAGAAAGGGAGCGTGTCTTTGCTCACTCTCTTCCTTCTTGTTGGGAGCATGATGGTTGGTTTGAGTAGCCATCTTGGACTCTGAGGTAGAAGTTCTGTACTGAGGAAAGCAGAGCATCACGGGAGAAGGGATCTGGGTCTCTAACAAATTTAGGACGTTACCTACCTGCCCTACGTTGCCAATCCTCAAACTTATCTTGTGTGAGACAAGAAAAAACTTTTGTATCTTGTTTAAGTGTTAATTTGGATACTTCATCAATCTTAGACGGACCTTATTTTAACTGATATACCTTCTTTTCATGGTAGTTTTTGTTTCTCTCCCTTTCACCTTTTAATAACATTTAAGACAAAGTTCACAACTGTACCACATTTTTCCCCTTTAAGAAATTCAAAGAATGTTCTGTAGGCGGATCCTCTTGTACAGAAGAGTCAACACTCTTGGACACTGGGGCACTGGTGTTTGGATATGAAGGTTGCAATGTAATCATTAAACAGTTATTGAACATAGATATTGTGCATTTTTCATCCTCTGCCTTTCTGATTACTCTTTTTTTGAGTAGCAAATAGTTAATTAAGTGAGAGTAAGACAAATTTAAAAAATATACTCTATTAATAGGAAGTTGGTTACAATGTAAATTTTACAACTAATTTATAAAGAATGCCATTTCCAGAACAATTTGCTGAAGTCCCCCCTGCCCCCCTCACTTGACTTCAGACTGGGGGAAAACTAATGCTCTAATTATAAGCTAGACAAATACAGTCTGTGGAATCTTGTTTAGTGTGTTCAGATATAATGAGCTTTCGGAAAGTGGTGAGGAAGAAAATGATCATTTATTTATGTGAGTTTGCTTCTTGATATTTTATGATTGTATTTGTTTGGTGTACTTGATTATTAAGGTTTAAAGGCAGTGTTTCCAACATAATGTGGAAAGATACCAAAAAGTCAATAACTGTAAAAAGTATTTCTATTCCTGAATGGGAGAGAAGCTCCATTACAGGATCAGGGAGCCAGATCCATGTGGAAGTCCAGGCAGTGCCCGTGTTTGTCTTGGTGCTGCCTGAGGAAGTCCTCTTGGTGACGAGTCAACATATTGCCCATTGAATGTTAAACCAGAAATGGGACTTGTCTAAATCCCAGTCTCTTATCAGTCCTTAATCTGACCTGCCTTGTGTAGTCAATGTTTTGTTCAGGTTCCTAAGACAATTGTAATTTCTCAGGAATAGAGGGTGGGACCCTGGATCTCAAGAGAGGTTGTGATGACACGAAGGAGGCTTGTTCATATTTCACTAAGATGGGCTTGATGCAGCCAACTTAGGATCTCCCATCTAGCTGGGACAGTTGTAGGCACTTACCCCAATGCACTGTCTATTGTCTCTTTTCCAAAGACTGTAAGTTTCAGGAAGATAGTACCTCCTCTGTTGTGATCATTGTTGTAAACTCAGTTCCTAGCCCAATGACAAGCACATAGAAAATGTTCAATAAATATTTGTTGAAATGACAAATACCACCTCCCACCTTCATAATAAAGTTCAGGTTCTTTTGCATGAAATTTTTTTTTTTTTTTTTGCTGCATCAAATTTTTATTTATTTATTTATTTATTTTTATTTTTTAATTTATTTTTATTGTGGGTAAAAATCAAAATTCTCACAATACATACAAACATTTGCAAAATGATATATAAATATATATGCATATATGTGTATTTGCTTACAAAAATGTTATTTATATATATATATATACATATATTTTAAGAGGTGCTTAGATTACCCAAAATATTACACGGAACCCACTGGGATTCCCATGTTGCCCACCTCCCACACCTCTTAAAATCTGGTTTTAACATTCTTTACTAGCTTTGTTTCCTGCTCTCCCCTGACAATTGCTGAGCAATCATAATGAAGCTATAAAAGTTTCCCAAGCATGCATGAACTCTTATACCCAGTGCATTTGGTGGGAATAACTTTCAGAAACTTATATATATATATATAATTAGAGAAATTGTGGGTTTACTGAACAATCATGTATAAAATATAGGATTCCCATGCATCACCCTACCACCAACACCTTGCATTGGTATGGAACATTTGATACAATTGATGATAGCACATTTAAAAAAATTTACTATTCATTAAAGTCCATTGTTTAACTTAGGGTTCACTGTGTAGTGGATTTTAAAAAATATATTCTGTTAAATTCTAAGATATATCTCTGTGCGGCTTCTCTTAAGTCCAGCAGCTGCTAGTAGAATAAATTTAATAACAAACATTTATGGATCAGCTCCTCTGTTCCAAGAACAGCCCAGCATTCTGAGATGGCTCTCACCAGGGCTTGGTCTTAAGGATTTTCCATGGCTGGGGTGAAAGACACTAGACTGGAGCCAAAGATGTGAGGATGGAGCATAACAGCCACGGGTCAGCAAATTCCATACTAGGAGTCTAGCCCATTGCTTCTTCAAGAAGAAAAGGTAAGTCTGAGGAATGGAGAACCAATGTATCTAAAAGCTAGTTGCTTTGGACAACATGATTTTGCCCTGCCTACCTCTTCTTTCCTATTTCTAATCACTTTGGATTCCAACAGCACCAACTGCTAATAATTCCCTGTGGAACTCTTTGTGCCATGGCTTGTGCTCTCCCCTCTGACTGCCTGGCCAGCTCCTTTTTAAGAAGAATTAGATCAGGAGTCTTCCTCCAGGAAGCCTCCACTGATTGTACCATCAGTTTGGATTCAATGGTCCTCATACACGTCTACCACAGTTTTTACCACTTTTAAATATATATTTTTATGTCCAACTACACCTCTGGAGAGTCACCTGGTGATGTTGAAAATGGCAATGATAGCAAATCAGACCCTTCAAGTGTGAGGGCTGGGAATTTGAATTTTAATAAATTCCCCAAGTGATGCTGTGCCTTTTCAAAACCCCTCTACTGGATTTCTTGAGATCAGGGCAACTCTCGTAATCATTGTATCTTTGGTAGAGTACCTCATATGTAGGAGTTGGATAGTACATGATCAGTAACTGAATTAGTGAGTGAATGAATGGCAATACCCTGATTGGCATCAGAAAAAAACAGACCACTCCCTGTCTACCCTGTGTGGTCTCTTCAGGTCCCAGCCTTGGTCTCTCTGTTCTCTCTTCTGAATTCTTACTTTTCACAGCTGTCCTTATCCTGTTTTTGCTTCTGGACACTCCCTTGGGATTTAGCTCTTTTATCTATGGTAACATGCTATTTAATTTACTTATTTATTAACTTTGTCTGTCTTCCCCCACTAGAATCTAACCCACATGAGGTGAGGGATCTTTGTTCTGTGATAGATTGCAATTACCCTGAATGGTTTCTGGTATGCAATAGACAGTAAATAGTTGGGGAATGATTTGAATAAATGAATTTCCAGAGATGGATCCATTTTTGTTCAGGCTTCACTCTTGTACTTAATTTGTGTAGCTGTACTTTTCTCCCTGGTTTCTGCCCAATAGTCCTTCCACATTTTCATCCCTCCTGCCAACCTTATTGCTGGATACCCCAGTTCTCAGGCTCTGCTTACGGAATACAATTTTGGCCACACCCCAGACTGACCCCTCCTGGGGATTCTAAAATGACACTGGCCATTCCTAACCTCCAAATGATCAGGGAAGCATCACTTGCTTTGAAGTAGCACCACTTCCATGTAAGCCAAGGTCCCTGCTGCTGTCTTTGATTTATTCCAAGGCTGGGCAAGGAAGCCTCTGCTTCCTGCTTAGAATGCACAGACCTCCCCCTGGGAAACAAAGATGACACGGGTGAGATTCAGCACCACAGATGGGATCCATCACCCCCTCCTCCTAAATAGTTCCACATTTGGGCAAGTAGGTTGGGACAGAACGGCTGGCTCCAAAGGCTTTCTGGCTTGATAATGGGTTACTTGGCAGAATCTTTTTACCTTGAGGTCACTGGCTTGAAAACAGCCCAGATTCCTGGTGATAAACAGGGCTTCTGTCTGACAGCTGGTTTACAGCATGGCTGGGAAATGATGGGCTTTCAGGCCAGGCCCTGGTGAATAATTGTTTCTCATTCTCGTGATGGGAGTTGGGGGGAGGCTAAACATGAAGCCTGTCCCTCCCATCTCTGTGACCATGGTCCCTGAGGCAGGTGGCAGGAACTAGCCATTTGGCGAGGTGGCCTGGGATCACTGATCCATGGATCTGAGCATGTCCATATGTGACAGGAGACTTAAGGGAAATAAGGACATGGAGGGAGAGTTATCAGATGAGGACTGAGGTGGGGAGTCAGGAAGTGGGGTCAGCAGTAGGGTCAGCAGAGTGGTATAGTGGAGCGAGCATGGGGATAGGGGTTGGACAAGGCATGTATCTGATTCTGGTGCTGCCACTTTCTGCTTATGTAATCTCAAGTTAGTTAATGACGTGAATTTCAGACACTGTTTTCTTAATTCATAATATGAAAATAGAAATGCCTTTCTCATGAGTTTATTGTATGGCCCGTATGTGTACAAGTTATGTAACAATGGAAGTTAGGTGATAACTTAGCAATGGAAGTTAGATGATAAACTGATCTTTACCCTCCTGCCATGAGGAGTGCCAGATCCCTTTGTCTTCTTTTCTCCAAATCCTACCTTAAAATGCAAACTGGTTCTCCTCTGATTGACCCATAAAAAGTTAGAGAATTATACCAGAGATCATCTACTCTAATTATCTGTGGTGATGAGATACTGTCACCTAGAGATGTTGACCGACATGCTTGCTCCACCTGGTGCATGCACAGCTGGTGTCTGCACCGCTGGTGCCCCTAGAAATGGTACATGCACAAGTGGTAAATGTGCAGCTGGCTCATGGAAGAACTTGGCTTGTATTCCAGGTTTTTGGGTGTCTAAAGCTTGTGGCTTTTCTTACATGACCCAGGATTGCTACTGGGATAGAAAATCAGGGGAGAACAGGGACCAGTAAAGCGCCCTTAGAACACACATTAGGGTAAACGTAGCTGCATTTCTTCCATAAATAGTTATTTCATTCTCTAGGACCCTTTCCTTAAAAGAAGGCTTGATGAAGTCATTCACCCATTCATCAATCAATCATTCAACAAATATTTATTGATGACATAATATATGCCAGATGTTGTTCTAGGTCCTGGGGATACAGTGGAGAAAAAGTCAGTCAAGGCAGACACTTCTGTAAAATTATTGGGAAATGGTAAAGAATTTTCTGGGCACAGCTGTTTTTATGTTATGTGTTCTAGGAAGCCCATTGGGAGGACTGTGCTTTCTCCAGGTACTTTTAAAAAAGAATTGGCCAGGGAATTCTACCCCGATGAATATATTTGAAGAAAGCAGTTGCAGATTAACAGATATCTATCTAAAAGAGTGTTTTCTGCAACATTATTTATGTTAGCAAACAAGTAGAATACTACCTGAATGTCCACAATTAGGGAAAAGTTAGAATAAATCAGTAGTATATACACCAAATGATACATTATGCATATTATTGTATAGTACATATAGTATGATCCCACTTTGATGAAAAAACTACTAATATCTATAGATAGAATAAAGACAGGGAAAATATAGTCAAATATGCTGGCAATGATTTCCTCCAAGTTATTAGTAGTTTTCATTGTCTTTGTTGGGCACAGCAGATACTTGGGTTTGAATCCACTTATAAGGGCATGACCTTAGGAAAATGACCTAAAAACTGTGAAACCACTCTAAAATGGGAACAAAGGTGGCTTCAGAGGGCTGTTGTGAATTTTAAATGAGATAATATGTTACAATCAGTACAGTGCCTGGTTCAGAATTAGAAGTTAATAATCATTTGTTCATCCATATTAGTTTCTAAGGTGTCTGTGATTAATATGTATTACTTCATTAATCAGAAGAAAACCAAATGAATTTTATACAGAGAAAGAGGGGACAAGAAGGAGACTGACAGATAGGTCCTCTGACAAGGAAGACAACCATGCCTTTGCTGTGTACTTGCCACATAGGGGCCAGTTAATATTAATAAAAAAAAAAAAATCAGTTTTATTGATACATATTAGTAAAGCATAAATCCATCCAAATGTACAATCAATGGTATTCAGTATAATCATATAGTTGTGCATTCATCATTTCAATCATATTTAGGGCGTTTTCATTATTCCAGTAATAATAATAATAAAAAACAACAAAGAACTCATCACCTTTCAATCTCTCAATTCTTCTCCTGCCATGCATAGCTGCTATTCTGTTTCCATCTCTCTAGTTTATTTGTACTTATATTTTGTAAAAACAGTATTATATATGCAATATCACCCATATTTGAATACATGAGGCTTCACTATGTTATAAAGTCCCATGTTATATTTTTTAGCTTTCCTTCTATATACATATACATGACCTTAGACTTTCCCTTTCAATCACCATCATACCCATAGAATAGCACTGCTAGTTACAAACACTATGGTATGCTTTCACCATTTCTTTTCATTTCCAAAGACTCACAAACAACTTTTAACTAATTCTGCACAGATTAACCCTCAGCTCTCCATTCTCTACCCTCATTCTATTTTCTGGTGACCCATATTCTAATTATTAACTCCATGAGGTTTTACAGTATATTTAGTTCATAATAGTACAATTATACAGTATTTGTCCTTTTGTGTCTGGCTTGCTTCACTCAACATAATGTCCTCCAGGTTCATCCATGTTGTCATAAGCTTCACAATTTCATTTCTTCTTACCACTGCAGAAGATTCCATAGTGTGTATACACCACAATTTGTTTATCCATTCATCAGTTGATGGACATCTGGATTGTTTCCAGCTTTTGGCAATTGTGAATAATGCTGCTGTGAACATAGGTGTGCAGATGTCTGTTCGTGTCACTGCTCTCAGTTCTTCTGGGTATACCTAGACGTGGTATTTCTGGGTCATGTGGCAAGTCTATATTCAACTTCTTTAGGAACTGCCAAACAGTCCTCCACAGTGGCTGTACCATTCTATATTCCCACCAACAGTGAATAAACATTCCTATCTCTCCACATCATCTCCAAAACTTACAGTTTTCTGACTTTTTAATAGTAGCCAGTCTAATAGGTATGAAATGATATCTCATAGTTTTATTTGCATTTCCCTAATTGATAGAGATGTTGAACATTTTTTCAAGTGTTTCTTCACCATTTGTATTTCTTCTTTAGACAATTGTCTTTTCAAGTCTTTTGCCCATTTTTTAATCTGGTAGTTTGTCTTTCTATTGTTGAGTTGTATGATCTCTTCATATATCATGGATATTAAACCCTTATTGGATATGTGATTGCCAAATATTTTCTCCCATTGTGTTGGCTACCTTTTCACCCTTTTGACAAAGTCCTTTGATTTTCAAAATTGTTTAATATCGAGGAGGTCCATTTACCTATTTTTTTTCCTATAGTGCTTGTGCTTTGGGTGTAAGGCTAAAAAAACTACCATGTACCACAAGATCTTGAAGATGTTTTCCTACATTTTCTTTTAGGAATTTTATGATTGTTTCTTTTACATTTAGGTCCTTGGTCCATTTTGAGTTAATTTTTGTATAAGGTGTGAGATAGGTGTCCTCTTTCTTTGTTTTGGCTATGGCTATCTAGTTCACCATATGTTGAATAGACTGTTTTGGCCCAGCTGGGAGGGCTTGACAGCCTTGTCAAAAATTGCTTGGCTGTAGATGTGAGGGTCTATTTCTGAGTTCTTGATTCAGTTCCATTGGTCTATCTTTCTGTCTTTATGCCAGTACCATGATGTTGTTACCCCTGTAGCTAAGGTATATGCTTTAAAGTCAGCAAGTGAGAGTCCTCCAACTACGTTCTTATATTTTTTTAAAGGCAGTTTTTGGCTATTTGGGACCCCTTACCCTTCCAGATAAATTTGATAATTGGCTTTTCCATATCTGCAAAAAGGCTGTTGGGATTTTGATTGGGATTGCATTGAATTTGTAAATCAGTTTTGTTAGAACTGACATCTTAGCGATATTTAGTCTTCCAAACCGTGAACACAGAATGTCCTTTCATTTATTTAAGTCTTCTTCAGTTTCTGTTAGCAATGTTTTGTAGTTTTCTGAATACAGGTCCTTTATGTCCTTGGTTAAGTTTATTCCTAAATATTTTATTCTTTCAGTCATTATTATACTTGGAAGGTTTTTTTTTTCTGATTTCCTCCTCATAATGCACATCAGTAGTGTATAGAAACACTATTGATTTTTGCATATTAATCTTGTATTCCTCCACTTTGCTGAACTCGTCTAGCAATTCAAGTAGCTTTGTTGTGGATTTCTCAGGATTTTCTAGATGTAGGATCGAATTATCAGCGAATAGCGTAAGTGTTACTTCTTCCTTTTCTTTTTGGGTGCCTTTTATTTCTTTATCTAGCCTAACTGCTCTAGCTATAACATCTAGCACAATATTGAATAATTGACAGTGGACACCCTTGTCTTGTTTCTGATCTCCGTGAGAAAGCTTTCAGTCTTTCATTGTTGAGTCCAGTGCCAGCTGTATTTCATATATACATTTTACCCTATTGAGAAAGCTTCCTTCCATTCCTGTCTTTTGTAGTGTTTTTATCAAGAAAGAGTACTGTATTTTGTCAAATGCCTTTTCTGCATCAGTCAAGAAGATCATGTGATTTTTCTTCTTCAATTTATCAAAGTAGTTTATTACACTAATTGATTTTCTTGTGTTGAACCACCCTTGCATACCTGGGGTAAAACCCACTTGATCATGGTGTATAATTCTTTTAATGAACTTTTGGATTTGGTCTGAAAGTATTTTGTTGAGGATTTTTGCATGTATATTCATTAGGAATATTGGTCTGTAATTTTCTGTTTTCATAATATCTTTATCTGGTTTTGGTATTAGGGTGATGTTGGCTTCCTAGAATGAGTTTGGTACTGTTCTTTCCTCTTCAGTTTTTTTGAAGAGCTTGAGGAAGATTTGTATTAGATTGTCTTTAAATGATTGGTAGAATTCAACTGTGAAGACATCTGGTCCTGAGCTTTTCATATTTGGAAGGTTTTGATGACTACTTCATTCTCTTCACTTGTGATTAGTTTGTTGAGGTCTTCTATTTCTTATAGGGTCAATATAGGTGGTTTGCGTGTTTCTAAGAATTTGTCCATCTCATTTACATTGTCTAGTTTTTTGGCATACAGTTGTTCTTAGTATCCTCTTATGATCTCTCTTATTTCTACAGTGTCAGTAGTAATGCCACCCTTCCCATTTCTGATTTTATTTATTTGCATCTTCTTTCTTTTTCAGTTTGTCAGTCTAGCTATGGATTTGTCAATTTTGTTGATCTTCTCCAAGAACTAGCTATTGGTTTTGTTAATTCTTTCTATTGTTTTTTGTTCTCAATTTCATTTATTTCTGCTCTGATCTTTTCTATTTCTTTCCTTTCACTTAGTTGGGGATTAGTTTGTTGTTCTTTATTTAGTTCCTCCAGGTGTGTAGTTAGATGTTCAAATTTAGCTCTTTCTTCTTTTTTAATGTAAGCATTGAGGGTTATAAATTTCTCTCTCAGCACTGCCTTTGTGGTGTCCCATAGGTTTTGATATGTTGTGTTTTCATTTTTATTCCTCTTAAGATATTTACTGAATTCTCTTGCAATTTCTTCTTTGACCCATTAATTATTTAAGAGGGTGTTGTTTAATCTCCATATATTTATGAATTTCCCTTTTCCCATCCATTATTGATTTCCAGCTTCATTCTGTTATGATCAAAGGAAATGTTTTGTATAATTTCAGTTTTTAAAATATTTATTGAGTTTTGTCTTGTGACCCAAAATATGGTCTATCCTGGAGAAGAATCTATGAGCATTTGAAAAAAATGTGTATCCTGCTGTTTTGGGGTGCAATGCTCTATAAATGTTGGTTAGGTCTAGTTAATACAGCATATCATTCAAAATCTTTCTTTATTTATCCTCTGTCCAGATGTTCTATCCAATACTGAATGTAGTGCATTGATGTCTCCAACTATTATTGTAGAGACATCTATTTTTCCCCTCAGTTTTGCCAGTGTGTACCTCATGTATCTTTGGGCACTCAAGTTATGTATAAATATTTAGTATAGTTATTTCTTCTTGGTAATTAATTGTATTACTGTATAATGACCTTCTTCATCCCTTATAACAGTTTTGCAACTAAAATCTATTTTTTTTTCTGATATTAGTATTGCTATTCCAGCTCTTTTTTGGTTACTATTTGCATGGAATATCTTTTTCCAACCTTTCACTTTTAACCTAATTGTGTCCTTACATCTGAAGTGAGTCTCTTGTAGACAGGATATAGATGGCTCATATATTTTAAAGCCCATTCTATCAGTCTATGTCTTTTGATTGAAGAGTTCAAGCCATTAATATTCAATGTTATTACTGTAAAGGCATTACTTACTTCATCCATTTTATCCTTTGACTTTCTGTTGTTATATCTTACTATTGTCTGTCTTTTTATCCTTTAATTTACCTTTCTTAATAATTTTCAATTCTACACTCTTCTCCAAGTCTCTCACCTATTTTTTCCTTTCAGGCTGCAGTACTCCCTTTAGCTTCTCTCATAATTCCAGTCTTTTGGTAACATATTCTTTTAAGTTTTGTTTGTCTGTGAAGACTTTAACCTTACCCTCATTTCTGAAAAACAGTTTTGTTTGATACACAATTCTTGGCTGGCAGTTTTTCTCTTTCAGTGCCTTAAACACATCAGACCACTTTCTTCTTGCCTCTATTGTTTCTGATGAAAGGTCAGCCCTCAGTCTTATTAAGGTTCCCTTATGTGTGATGCTTTGTTTTTCTCTTGCTGCTTTCAAATTCCTCTCTTTATCACTGATATTTGTCATTCTGAATAGTAGGTGTCTCAGGTTAGGTCTGTTCAGATTTATTCTGTTTTGGTGCATTGTCCTCCTTGGATATTGATATTTATGTATTTCATAAGGGTTGGGAAGTTTTTGGTCATTATTTCTTCAAATATTCTTTCAGCCCCTTTTCCATTCTCACCTCCTTCTGGGACACTGATAATATGTATGCTTGTGTGTTTTACACTGTCATTCAATTCCCTGAGTTGCTGTTTCATTTTTTTTTCCATTCCATTTCTGTTCTTCTGTCTTTTCCAGTTCAGATATTCTGCCTTCAAAATCACTAATTGTGTCTTTGAGCAATTCAAATCTGCTCTTAAGTGCCTCTAATATATTTTTAATGTCAACCATCATGCCTTTCATTCCCATAAGCTCTGTCACTTTTCTTTTAGGCTTTCAAATTCTTCTTTATGCTCAACCAGTTTCTTCTTAAAATCATTTGTTTTTTTAGTCATATTTTCTTTCAATTATTTGAATTGCTTTAGAGATTTGTGTGATTATCACTGATTGTCTTAAATCCTGTATCTCTTCAGGATATTTGGTTTGTTCCTTTGGTTGGACCATCTTTTCCTGTTTCCTAGTATGGCTTGTAAGTTTTTGCTGATGTCTAGGCCTTTGAACATGTTGATGAATTTACTGTGATGGTCAATTTCTCTGTCTTGCCTATTGTTTTTTTCCAGAGCTCTTCTAGGATATTTGGTTCAACTTATTCTAAGTCTTTAAAATTGCCCAGCTTAAGTTAACAAAATTGGTCCAAGGATTTACTAATGAGGCACAGATTTTCTCCTAAGAGTTCGAGTCGAGAGAGACCTAAAAGCAGTTTTTCTCCATGCAATTTCCAGACTGGCCAACAGATAGTTGTTGGTGGGTCTTTCCATGAACGTGTTCCTTTCAATCTTCATTTTCCTGTGTTTTGGTCTGGTCAGAGCTGAGTTTCAAAGTGGGTTCTGCTGGCCAAATTCACTGAAGAGAATCCCCCCGACTCCCCCTCCCTTTTCCTTTGTATTAGCTGACATCAAGGAACACATCTGTTCCCTTCTTAGTTGGCTGCAGTGGGCCAGGAGTTTTATCCCATCTTAATATCTTGGGGATGGGGTTGGGAGCTCTTCCTGACTGATGCGGGGTTTGGTAACTCATGTTTATTTTTTGGGTTCTTCGTCTCTCTGTCTCTGACTCTTCTGGGAGTTGTGTAGCACTGTCTTGGTCTGCTTTCCCCCAAAGCAGGTCCCTTGGACAGTTTTTGGTCTTTTCTCCATTGTTTTTGTGAGAGTGTTGATCCTTGCTTGCCTACGCTGATACCATCTTCCTGGAATTCCTCAATTAATATTAATTTTAAACAACCATACTATGACCATGTCACAGGAGGAATTATAAAAAGTTTTACTCTTCTGAATGGGAGTCCTCAGAAGAGACTTAGTTGAATACTAACTTAAGGATTGTATTTGTTTTCTAGGGCTGCTGTAACAAAGTACTACAAACTGTGTGGTTTAGAACAAAAGAAATTTATTGTCTCACAGTTCTGAAGGCTACAAGTCTGAAATCAAGACATTAGCAGTGTCATTCTCCATCCAAAATACCTAGGGAAAAAGTCTGTTCCATGCTTTTTTCCTGGCTTCTAGTGCCTATGGGTGTTACTTTGTGGTCCTTGGTTTACAGCTGCTTCCCTCCAATTTCTGCCTACATCTACACATTGCCATTTTTCCAGTGTCTCTATGTCTTCAAATCCCCCTTTCCTTATAATAATACCAGTTCCTGGATTTAGGATCTGCCCTAAACTAGTATGACCTCAAGCTAAACTGATTGTATCTGCAAAGATCCTGTTTCCAAATAAGGTCACATACCCAAGTTCCAAGGGTTAGAAATTCAACATATCTTTGGGGTAATACAATTCAACCCACAAAAAGGACCTTCATGTCCAAGAGAGATTAGAATTTCATGAGCAGAGTTACAACAAATGAATAGAACGAATCAGTTTGGTCTAAGAAAGGATGCTTCTGCAGAGGAAGGTGCTGCCTTGGGAACCCCTTGCTAACTGGTGGTGATCTTGACTAAGATTGGAACCCAATGGTCCATGAGGTTGTAGGGAGAATTTCTGCACTGGTGAAAGCTGGACCGGACCCTGCCATCTCTGTGATGCAATAAATCCATACCAGGGATGACAGGATGTCAGGGGAATTTTTTCCCCTTTGTATCCTTCTAGAAAACTGCTATAGCCACACCTAGTTCCTAGTAAAATTAAGAATGTGATAAAGTTTGTTTTTGGCTCCTCCCATTGTTGCCTATCCCCACCCACAAGAGCTCGATAGTCTCATGGTGCATACAATGGCTGATAACTCTAGATACAGCTCTTTGCACACCAAAGGGGAATCTTCAGCAGTGCCAGCATTCATATGATGCAGAGAAAACAACCTGGGCTTTGGCATGGGAAACTCTAGGTTTAGATTTTGGCCACTTTTCCCAGGAGCAATTTTGCAGTGTGTTTGAGCCTGGCTTTCCTCATGTGTAAAATAATGATAGAAACTGCTTCTCATGGAGTTTTAGGTGAGTTATGGGAAGAACAACTGGGAAAATATGAAATAGCATTACCTTGCATACAAATGTTTCTTGTTGCGTTTTCTAAAGATGGCGTCGGTTTAGGTGGGCACTCACCATTTCTTACATTTCTTACATGGAGGACGGCTGATTGAGGAGGATAGGATCCTGCTCAAGTGGTCTCTTCTGGGAGCCTGCAGAGTGAGAATCTTGGGGATATCGATCTGGAGGGAGCTGGACAGCAAGGTGGACTGCTCAATATAAAATCATGAGTTTTTTCCCCAGCTAGAAATTGTGGATGCAGATGGCTAAGCCCCACCCTCCCAGCAACCCGGTGAGAGGGAACACTCTGAGAGTGGGAGGGTCCTGGCAAAGGGTGAGAGGGTTTTTTTTGTGTTGGTTTGGCTGCCTGGACCCCCTTGCAGCTTTTTGGGAGAAAACCAGGCAGCTGGAAGTGGTGCCGGGCTGAGGGTAGAGGCGAATCTTCTGAGGAAGCCTGATTTACCTGACAGCTGTGAGACACAGAGGCTTGGCTCGGGAGGGGGCAGAGCCAGCCAATTTTTAAATTCTGTGCTGAATGTCAGAGTCTCAGCTACCCTGGGGTGGGGGTCAGGCATTGGGAAGTGTTTGATAAGTTTCCATGAGCCTATTTAGGGTCCTCTCAGTGGAAGGGGTGGTCCCGAAGGGGCCTTCTTTTGGGTCCCTTATTTCTTAAAAAAAAAAAAAAATTTTTAACTTAATGTAATCACTACAATCTGCCTCAAAACCTGCAGAGAGAAGGCTGCAGGGTAATTGTTTGATGAACGCAGGCTGAGAGGCTCCACAAGGGCCCAAGAAGGAATACTGTTATTCCTTAGCTTTGTTTGACTGCTTGCTTGTATGTTTGTTTGTTTTTTCTTTGTTTGTTTGTTTCTTGCTTTTCTTTACTCTTTCCTCCCCACCCCACCTTTTTTAAAAAAAATTAGTTGCTGCTACCTTGTTTCTTCTTTGCTGTGCTTCTTCTTCCTTGATTTTCCATTCTCTGTGTATAGAAATTTTGTCTACCAATGCTATCTCTTTTCCTTCCTTCATCTTTCCACCTTCTGCTTTCTGTTGTGGCTCTTACATTCCACCTTTTTTCATTAGTCCTCAACTCCGCAGGTGTCGATTTCTATCTTGTCTATTCTGTTTTCCTTATTTTGATTATTATTAACTTTTTCTTTTCTGCCCTTTCTTTACTCTTTCCCTCTCTCCTCATCATTCTGGCCTTTAAAATCATTCTATGTATTTTTCTCTATTTGGTTTCCCATTCCATTATAAGTACTCCACTTCCCCCACCCCCCAATACTCTACACTGCATACATGAGTTAAATAATCATTTTACTAAGTCTGATACAGCCACTTTTCTAACTTTTATCAATATTACTATTATCCTTTTTCCTTTATTACCTCTTTCAATTCCTCTGACCCTAATCTTTCTCCTTCAAGGGAATGTAGAAAAAAGCAAGGAAATACAAGAAGAACAAAGTGTCAAAGAGAAAACTTAACACACACACAGAACCACCAGCTAAATAAAACTCTGGAGCAGAGAGAGAAGCTAACTAACTGAATAAATCCATCAAGATAAAATGATGACCAGAGGGCAACAAAAAATTACAAACCATACTGAGAAACAAGAAGACATGGACCATTCCAATGATCAAACTGAAAACCAGGAAGAGATGCTGAACATCAAACAACTAATCAAAGCTGTCCAAACAAATATCATGGACCAACTTAATGAAGTGAAGGAAGAAATTAGGGATATCAAGAAGACACTGGGAGAACATACTGAAGAAATTGTAAACATACATAAAAAGATAACAGGTATGATGGTGATGAATGGCACAATCCAAGAAATAAAAAAGATGCTGGATTCACATAACAACAGATTTGAACAGGCAGAAGAAAGAATTAGTGATGTGGAAGATAGTACATCTGAAATCAAACAGATAGTACAACAGATAGATAAAAAGATAGAAAAAATCCGGCAGGGACTTACAGATTTAACTGACAACACAAAACACACAAACATATGCATTATAGGCATCCCAGAAGGAGAAGAGAAGGGAAAAGGAACAGAAGGAGTGTTGAAGGAAATAATGGCTGAAAACTTCCCAATCTTATTGAGGGAGATGTATGTATGTACATGTCCAGGAAGCACAATGCACCCCCAATAGTATAAATCACAACAGGCCTATTCCAAGACATATAATTATCAAAATGTCCAATGCTCAAGACAAAGAGAAAATACTCAAGGCAGCAAGAGAAAAGAGAACCATCACATATAAGGGAAGCACAATGAGATTAAGTGCTGATTTCTCATCTGAAACCATGGAGGCAAGAAGACAGTGGTATGACACAGTCAAGGTACTAAAAGAAAAAAACTTCCAGCCACTAATTCTCTAGCCAGTAAAGATGGCATTCAAAAATGAGGGAGAGTTCAAAATATTCACAGATAAACAGAAATTAAGAGAGTATGCCAATAAGAAACCTGCACTTCAAGAAATACTAAAGAAAGTTCTACAGGTTGAAAGGAAAAAACAGGAGAGAGAGAGTTGGAGGAAAGTATAACCACAACTAAAAAGATAAAAAGAGAAATAAAAACAACATATGACATACATAAACCCAAAGAAAATATGGCTGATGTAAGAAATTCCTTGAGAACATTAACACTGAATGTTAATGGATTAAACTCACCAGTCAAGAGACACAGATTGGCAGAATGGATAAGGAAATATGACCCATCTATATGTTGTCTACAAGTAACCCACCTTAGACACAGGGATTCAAAGAAGCTGAAAGTGAATGGCTGGAAAACAATTTTACAAGCAAACAATAACCAAAAAAAAAGGGCAGGAGTAGCTATCCTAAAATCAGCAAAATAGAATTTAAATGCAAAACTATTGTAAGAGACAAAGATGGACACTATATATTAGTAAAAGGAGTAATCTTCCAAGAATGGAGAACAATCATAAATATTTATGCACCTAATCAGGGTGCCTCAAAATATATGAGACAAACACAAGAAAAACTAAATGGAGAAATAAATGCCTCTACAATTATAGTGGGGGGCTTTATTATACCATTATCACCATTAGATAGAACTTCTAGACAGAGAATGAATAAAGAAACAAAGACTCTGAATAATACATTAGAGGACCTGGACCTAATAGACATATACAGAACACTACACCCAAATACAGCGGGATATACATTCTTCTCAAGTGCACATGGTCATACTCTAAGATAGACCACAAGCAAAGCAAAAGAACAATTCTCAATGATTTCAGAAAGATTGAAATTATACAAAGTAATTTCTCTGACCTCAATGAAATGAAATTGGAAATCACTAAGGGCCAGAGAACTAGATAAAGCAAAAAGATATGGAAGCTAAACAACATACTCTTAGACAAACAGTGGGTCAAGGAGGAAATCTCAAAAGAAATAAAGAACTACCTCAAATTGAAAAAAAATGACAACACAACATATCAAAACATATGGGATGCAGAGGGAAATTCCTAGCCATAAATGCATATATTAAAAAAGAATAAAGAGCTAAAATTGAAGACCTAACTGCATATCTGGAGGAACTGGAAAAACAACAACAAACCAACCCTAAAGGAAGTAGAAAGAAAGACAACAAAGATTAGAGCAGAACTAAATGAAATAGAAAATAAGAAAGCACTAGAAAAAAATAAACAAAACCAAAGGCTGGTTCTTTGAGAAGATCAATAAAATTGACAAACCCTTAGCCAAACTAACAAAGAAAAAGAGAGAGCAGATGCAAATACACAAAATAAGGAATGAAGAAGGGGATATCACTGCTGACCCCACTGAAATAAAGAGTATCATAAGAGGATACTTTGAAAAATTATGTGCCAACAAGAATGATAGTTTAGAGGAAATGGACAAATTCCTAGAAACTCACAGTGTACATTGACGAAAGAAGAAATTGATGAACTCGGCAGTCCGATTACAAAGAGCCCAGGACCAGATGGCTTCACAGGTGAATTCTACCAAACATTCTGGAAAGAGCTAACACCAATTCTGCTTAGGCTCTTCCAAAAAATAGAAGTAGAAGGAACATTGCCTAACTCATTCTATGATGCCAACATTACCCTAATACCAAAGCCAAACAAAGATACCACAAGAAGGAAAATTACAGACCAATTTCTCAAATGAACCTAGAGGCTAAAATCCTCAACAAAATACTTGCTAATTGCATTCAACAACATATCAAAATAATTATACACCATGACCAAGTGGGATTCATCCTGGGTATGCAAGGGTGCTTCAACATAAGAAAATCAATCGATGTAATATACCACAAAAACAGGTTGAAAGAAGAAAATCACATGATCATCTCTATAGATGCAGAAAAAAGCATTTGACAAAATACAGCACCCTTTCCTGATAAAAACACTGCAAAAGATAGGAATGGAAGGAAACTTTCTGATCATGATAAAGGGTATATATGAAAAACCCAAAGCTAACATCATCTTCTATGGTGAAATCTTAAAAGCCTTCCCTCTGAGATCGGGAACAAGACAAGGATGCCCACTATCACCACTCCTATTTAACATTGTCTTAGAAGTTCTTGCTTGAGCACTGAGGCAAGAAAGAGATATAAAAGGCATCCAAATTGGAAAAGAAGAAATAAAAGTTTCATTATTTGCAGATGACAGGATCCTATATGTAGAAAGCCCTGAAAAATCTACAACAAAGTTTCTAAAACTTATAAAGGAGTTCAGTAATGTCACAGGCTATAAGATCAATGCTCAAAAATCAGTAGCATTTCTGTACACCAATAACGAGCAATCTGAGGAGGAAATCAAGAAAAAATACCATTTACAATAGTAACTAAAAGAATCAAATACCTAGGAATAAATTTAACTGAAGATGTAAAGGACTTATAAACAGAAAACTACACAACACTGTTAAAGGAAATCAAAGAAGACTTAAATAAATGGAAGAATATTCCCTGTTCATGGATAGGAAGACTAAACATCATCAAGATGTCTATCTTACCCTAACTAATCTACAGATTTAATGCAATCCCAATATAAACCAACACTGTATTTTTTAAGGAATTGGAAAAACTAACTACAAAATTTATTTTGAAGGATAAGAGGCCCCATATCGCCAAAGACATATTGAAAAAGAAAAATGAAGTTGGAGGTATCACACTACCTGACTTTAAATCATAGTACAAAGCTACAGTGTTCAAAACCGCATGGTAATTGGCACAAGGATAGACACATTGACCAATGGAACTGAATTGAGAGTCCTGATATAAATCCTCGGATATTCAGTCATCTGATATTTGACAAGGCCACCAAGCCCACTCAGTTAGGAGAGAATGGCCCCTTCAGCAAATGGTGCATGGACAACTGGATAACCATATCCAAAAGAATGAGAGAGGAACACCATCTCATACCTTATACAAAAATCAACTCAAGATGGATCAAAGATCTAAATATAAGAGCCAAGATCATAAAGACCTTGGAAGATAATGTAGGGAAGCATCTACAGGACCTTGGAATGGAAAATGGTTTCATGAACTTCACACCCAAAGCACAAGCAGCACAAGAAAAAAATAGACAAATGGGATCTCCTCAAAATTAAAAACTTTTGCACCTCAAAGGACGTTATCAAGAAACTATAAAGGCAGTCTAACCAATGGGAGAAAATATTTGGCAACCATATATCTGATAGGAGCCTAATATCCTGCATATATAAAGATATCCTACAACTCAAAAATAAAAAGTCTAACAACTCATTTAAAAAATGGGCAAGTGACCTGAAAAGACACTTCTCCAAGGAAGAAATATAAATGGCTAAAAAACACATGAAAAAATGCTCGAAATCTCTAGCTATTAGAGAAATGCAAATCAAAACTACATTGGGATACCATCTTACACCCATTAGAATGGCAGCTAGTAAAAAAAACAGCAGACTATAAGTGTTGGAGAGGATGTGGAGGAATGGGAACCCTCATCCACTGCTGGTGAGATTGTGGAATGCTCCAGCCACTATGGAGGAGAGTTTGGTGGTTCCTCAAAAAACTTACTATAGATCTTCCATATGATCCAGCAATTCCACTGCTGGGTATATACCCAGGAGAACTGAAAGCAAAGACACAAACAGATATATGCACACCAATGTTCATAGTGGCATTGTTCACTATTGCCAGAAGTTGCAACCAACCCTGGTGCCCATCAACATATGAATGGATAAGCAAAATGTGGTATATACACACAGTGGAATATTACTCAGCTGTAAGATGGAATAAAGTGCTAACACACAGGATAACATGGATGAATCTGGAAGACCTTATGTTGAGTGAAGCAAGCCAGGCATTGACGGATGAACAGTACATGACCTCACTGATATAAATTAAGGAAATTGAGCAGTCTCTGAGAACTATTGTCTGAAAGATAGGTATATAAGAAAGAGAAAGAGAAGAGAAAGTTGTGAGCTATTACCCATATGGACTTAACCTATGGTAAAATGATAGAGTGTAGTTGTGTATTGAAGGGATGGGACAGGAGGGTAGTGATATGTTGGGTTGGGTGGTGCAGTGTTGACTGGTGGATAGATTGGGAAGGGTGGTTAGAAAACCCAGGATACTGAGGGGAGAGCAGAAATAGACAGGTGGGTGTCTCTTAAGAGCAAAGGCGGTTCCTAATAGTGGAGGACAAACCAGTGTGTCATGACCTCTTGTTGCATGTAACTATGAATATTGTCATGCAATGAGTCAAGCCACGGGGTCGTCATGGGACCCATGGGGATGGGGAGGGAGGTACAGAATAGATCAAACAACGGGTATTTAGTAGTCAGTGGAAATGTTTTTCATTACCTTACAGTGATGGACACAGGACATGGTAAATATCATCAAAATTTATAAAAGTGTATGATCTAAAATGTAAACCATACTGTAAAACATTGACAATGTTTAGTAGCTATATTTCACTATCTGTATATCAGTTATAACAATGCTACCATCCACATATAAAGAGATTTTAATATGGAGTGAGGAAAGGGGGAAGAGGTTGGGTATATGGGAGTGTCTTTTATTCGTTGTGTGACTTTGCTGTGATCTAAAACTTCTTTGAAAAGTAAATGCAAAATAGTGAGACACTGGGAAGTGAGAGGGGGAAGGTGCCATGGTACAGACTGGACACCAGGTAGTGCAGTGATAAAAGGCAAAAAAGTTTTTCAAATTAAAAAAATTTTTTTCTCATTTTTTGAATAACCCAATCCTTTAATTTAATTTTATTTTTAGTGTTTTTTTTAAGTTTTCATGTATTTTATCTCTTACATTTAAACATTGTTATTATTTCATTTTCCTATTAATTGTATTTGGCTATTTGTATTGGCTTCATCTTTAAAGGAGCTTTGGATCACAGAAGGGTTACAACTGGGGCAGGAGAGGATGGTTGGTGGGGAGTGTCAGGGATGGGGGGTGCATGGGAGGAAGTTCACCTGAACATACATAAAAGGTTTATAAAATTGTTCAAATGCTCACGGGGCATGGTCACAGTGGGTGGGGAACCACTCAATAAATGAGAGAATACTGAATTACCATCCTGGAGAGCTCTGCCATATTCTCCAAGGGAGTAGCAACAGTTCCCCAAGTACAGGGGCAGTGGCTGGTAACGGAGGATGATTCACTGATGGGCTCTTGTTATTGATGACTAGCCTTATGAGTCTGGGCTCTTGAAATTGAAACTTAGCCTATTGTTATGGGGTGCCTAAGGGTTGCCCCCTGAAAGCCTCCTTGTTGCTCAAATGTGGCCTCTCTTTAAGCCAAGTTCAGCATATGAATGCATTACCTTCCTTCCAGTGTGGGGCATGACTCCGGGGGATGAGCCTCCCTGGCAATGAGGGATTACTAACAAGTGCCAACGGGCAATACAACTGGAAAAAGACCTCAAATAAAAGGGGGAAAAGGTAAAGACAAATGAGTTCATATGGCTAAGAGACTTCAAAGTGAGTCAGGAGATCATCCCAGAGGTAACACTTATGCACATCTCAATAGGACCTCATAGGCTTCCAGTGTGGATACACCCCAAACAGAGGGGCTCCTGAGGGCTCTAGAGACACCCAGGTCCTATATCAGGGTGGATAGCCCCAGATTTTTGAGCCTTATCAGTGGGCCCTACTTTGGAATCCTTGCTCCTGAAAGTGACAGAGTTGGACCCAAATATGTCTTCCCTGCACATGGTCCATCTGTCCCTTCTATTCATACCTATATGTGTTGCTGGAGTTTGTAGGTGTAATTCCAGAGACCAGTCTTTGGGCTGTCCATGTGCCAGCTGGGCCCAGAATCTCAGTGGAGCTGCAACTCCTACTCTACAGCTCAATGGACTCACCCTGGATGCCTGGTGGGGAGATGATGATGGACAATGGCCATCCCAGGGAATGGAGAGAGTCTGCAGCTGCTGGCAGGATAATCCCATCCATCTTATCCATGAGATGTAAGCTCCCTTTCACTTGGAGGTGGAGTGGACATCACCATCCCAGACTCCTCAGGACTGGGGGAAGAGCTATGGACTAGAGTGGACTTACTGGTATTCCATTATAGACATATTGGGATTCACACAATGGAAGTAATTACAACATTAATGTGGAGCCAGTGGCCACCGGATGCGGAGGGGGAAAAGCAGTTATAATACAGGGGCTTTTTTGGGACTTGGGAATTATCCTGAGTGATATTACAATGACAGATATAGGGCATTTTACATCAGCATATAATATACGGAACTGTGTAGGAAAGAGTGTGGTCTACAATGTGAACTATGGTCCATGCTTAGTGGCAAAGCCCCAGGATGTATATATCTATTGCAGGTGATGTGCCACACTAATGAAGGATGTTTATGTGGGAGGTTGTGGGAGGAGTGGGAGATGGGGCATATGGGAATCCCTACAATTTTTGTGTAACATTTATGTAATTATCTTTTAAAAAATAAAAAATAAAAATTATTATAAAAAAAAGTTTCTTGCCTTTCTTTTTAGTCTTCTATCTTCCCTTTCTTCTTGCCTTCTCTTCTCTCTCTGTTTCATGTTTATTTTTATCTTAGATATTTTCTTCACTTTCCCTAATAACAAAGTAATATATTAACTATCTGCTTTTTTCAATAGTAAAAATATGTTTCTTTGCTTTCACAGTTGATCCTCACCAAAACATGAACACATTTGCAAAGAGTGAAAAAAGAGTTTGCAAAGAGTGACTAAAGAAAATAAGGAAACAAGCAAGGCACATCATTCCTGTAGGGTAGGTAGTATTATCTCAAGTTTACAGATTTCAAAACCAAGATCAAGAAAGGTTAGTAATTTGTCTGAAGTTACAGGGCAAGAAAGGTAGGAGTGAAACCTGACCAATCCCGTTATCTCAGGGACTAAAGCAGATGCTTTCTATTCCCAGTTATTTCATGCTTTCATTAAATTAAAAGGACTGACAAACAGCAAAATAGGGTTAAAATTCTTATATATGCATAAATATAATAATATATTTTTTTCATTAGGAAAAATACTTATAATCTAAATTCTAGGATCTTCTAGAATGTCATCCAAATGGCCTTTCATCACCCACTCTGTCCTCTTCTCTGGCCTGTTCAATCATTGTGAGCTACCAAAGAATTTTCTGTAGGAAATCAAATAGGAGATGGCCAGATGCTTTGGCAAAGGGTGGCTGGTAGACTCTTCAATTAAAATAAATCACAGTGATTGAGTCATCATATGAGCAGAGGTCCTGATGGCAGCAGAAAGGAACATGCCGCTGTGTTTTGAAAGGCTGGCCCCATACTTCCTGGAGTGTGAGGAATGCAGTAACATGGGGCCAGCCTCCCATGTCCTCCAGAAACCCCTGGAAGTGTTCCATCACTGCCATCAGGCAAGGCCGAGCCATGCATGTAGTATTGTTCATTGGGCCTCAGACCCAGCAGCCAATTTGATTATGATTTGGCAGACATTGGGTCTCTGAAGTAATTTCAAACCTGCCCCAATCATGAATGATTATCAAGTCATAGAACAAAAGAGCTGAAAGGGCAACTGTTCTAACCTCTTCGTTTTATGGATGAACAAATTAAGGCTCATGGGAGGATGGGAAGAGCAAGGATTTGAAAAGAGATTGAACTTGGTTGGGGTTTTGGTCTAGCTACTTGAGGGACAAATCACCTTGGACCTGTCCCTCAGTGGTCTTGGGCCACTGTCTCCTCATGTGTAAAATGATGCCAGCACTACCTCTATGCCTGAATTGAGAGAACCAGAAATAGCAACTATAAAATGCTGAGTACAGACCCTGGCACAGAGGAAGAACATAATAAATGGCAGTTAAAGCAACTTGTCCAGAGACACACAGCTCAGAAATGGAAAAGCCAGGGCATGTGTTGTAGTCTTTGACTCCACTACTCTCTGTAGCCTCATAAAATAAAAAATAAATTACAAAAGTACTGCCACTCAGTTGGCATGGTTTAGGTACACATGTGGACAAAGATTGGTGGAAGGATGTGTCTGTGGGAAAAGGGTCATCATAAAATCATAGAACATTGGGCTGGGAAGGGGCTTTGGGATTGTTTACTCCAACTCTTCATTGGACAAACCCAGAGATGTGACTCAATAGTCTGTAGTTCCCACCCCACCACCTCCACCCCTTCTCTATTAGATTCTTACCCTTTCCAGACTTGCTTTTAGAGAAGTGCATCATTGGTTTGTCCTCACTGATGTCCAGTTGAATGATTACAGTTTCAACATAACATCAACGAAACAAATGCTAATGGTGGGATTGTAGGCTTTAACCAATCAGTAGGAGAGTACTTCTGAGGACTTTGGGCTGTGTCTATACCCAAGGGTTAGGCCAGTCTTTCTCCTATGGTTCTTGTTAAGCTGGAATCTCTAACACCCTTTTTGATTTGATGAACTCAGTCATTATTCCATTTATTTGGTTAGTACAGATTAAATTCTACAAGATTCTCTGCACAACTATGTCTGAGAGAGAGAGGTGTTAAATAAGTTACTGCAATTAAGTTGGGGAGGACTGTGATGGAGAGAATTCAAACCTCTGTGGATTTATGGACGCTGTCCCTGATGCCTTGGGCTCTCGGAAGAGGAATTACAGAAGAAGTGACATGAGTGGAGACTCAAAAGAGCAGTTTTCCAAGTGGCCTGGGAGGAAGCATATTCCAGGTGGAGATAAATGCCTGTGTAAAGCAGTGGGATTGGAAACTGTATAGTATGTGGTGGAATTTTTAAGTCATTCCATGAGTATGGAGCATAGACTATGCAAGAGTAAATATTGAGTCATGATAATTGAGAGGCAGGCAGGGCGCATGGGGTTATGAGCAATGCCTCTGGAGTTGTTCAATGTGGTGGTCCTAAGGCAGCATCATGAAGAGTCTTGCAAGCTAAGGAGCATGGCTTTTGGCCTGATGACAAAGGGAAGGAGATACACTCTAGTCTTGTATCCTTGTTCCACCATTGTGTGGTTTTGGGCCAGTGATTTAACCTCTCTCTACCTTGATTTCCTCATTTGCAAAATGGGAATAATGAGAGTTTCCACTCATAGGGTTGTTTGGACCATTTGATGAGTTGAATTTTGTAAAACATTTAGAATTGCATTTTGAATATAGTGTGTGTTAGTGTTGCCTTCACTGCTATTATTCGTGGATGCTTAGCAGGAGAGAAAGTGAGGCAAGTGGTCATCTAGAAAAATGAGCTATACTATAATGGGGACAATGGATTTGAAAAGGAAGAGTAAGAAGCAGAGAGACCACTAATAAGCAGTTGTAATAATCCGCAGGAGAGAAAATGAAAAGCTAAAGTTTGGCAGAGGTGGTAGAGCTGGAGTAGAGGAGAGGATCAGTCAATGATTGTTGTTTGTCAAATCACCTCAAAATTCAGTGGCTAAAACAGCAATCATTAATTATCAACTTGTGACTACAAGTTGGCTGGTTGTAGCTGACCTTGGTTGGGCTTAACTGGGCTCTTTCATGTGTCTGTGGTTTTGTTGGGGTTTGGCTGACCTGGATGGTGAGGTTGGACCAGCTTTCTTTCACATGTCCTTCATCCTCTTGGTGGTCTAGCCTGAGCATGGTGATGACACAGCAAGCTGAAACATGAATGGCCTCTGAAGGCCCAGGCTTGAAACTGGAACACTGCTTTTAAGCCCATATGCCTTTGGCTAAACCAAGTCACAGGGCCAAACTCAAAGTCAAAGGGTTGAGGCCAAAGTCACAGGGATGAGAAAGTATTTTCTATTTACAATGAAGATAAAACAAGGGTTTGAAACCAAAGGCTAAGAGTCAACCTACAATAGCCAATGTTCAATTCTTTTTTTGGAAATCAGATCAACATAGCCTGATGAGATTAGATAAAGGCAATTTGAAGTTTAAGACCATTGCTTATCCAATTTTGAATATTGTTTCATGTTTCAATATGGTAGTTGGAAAACATGATCATTATATGAAGGAATGGGTTAATGGATGTATGGATGAGTGAGCTGATGAAAGGATTAAATAAACGATGATCCGTATTTATGTTTTTAATAGGAGAAATGAAAAGAAATTTTGGTTAAAATATTCTTGAGGAGGAAAAGCAAAGGAAAACTTAACATTTATTTACAAGCTACTATGTACCAGATATCAAGGTCGGCACTTTCATTTAAATTATCTCATTTAAATTCTCACAAAGCCCCTGCAAGCAAGATATTTTCACCATTTCACAGATGAGGAAGTTCAGACTCAGATCTGTTAAGATATTTGCCCAAGGACAAATAGCAAATACATAGTAATACATAGTGGTATATTCTCACTGCCCATAATATAACCAGAGTATGGTGAGTATGGTGAAAAACTAATGCCTCAGTTTGCTGAACGGGATTATGCTCACTACATGCTATTTCAGAATTTGGGCTTTGGAGACCGGAGATCTGTTTTCAAATTTGGTCTTTTCTTCCTAGATTGTGATATTGGGTACAAGTCACTTAATATCTCTGTTCCTAATTTTTACAACCTCTGAAGACTGGAGGTAGAGCCAGATAAGTTACCTCATAGCTTACACAGTTTATCAATCCTTACACCATGTGGTGTTTTGAAAATGAGAATACAGGATTCAGAGTAGAGAGTGAAGTGTGGGAATACTGAAGATTGCTGGTTTTATTTTCCAGCTGGACAAAATCTGAGGGCCAAAGTCTTCAAATCACCTGTTCTGGGCATGGAGTGGTGGAATAAGTTATTCACTGGGGTGAGGGCACTGATGTCTTAGGTTTATTTCTGCTGTACCCATAAAGTGAGAGGTGTACTAGCTAGATCCAGTATCCCATGGGATTGTTAGCATAGCAGACAATGCTTCTTGACATACATCAGCAACTGTCACCTTGGTAAGTCCTTTGAAAGGTTGATGTCACTACAGCCACTGTTTCAGTTTCTCTTTATACAACTGCTTGTCACGTCTTCCCAGGCTGGGATGATGTTCATGTGCCTTTACTCCTTGCTTCCCCAGCCAAGCCCTCAAGGTGCTTTTGGGATTTGTATACACATGACTCTGACAGCTGAACACTCTGAATGATGCTACTCTTTCTTGACATGTTGGTAATACCCTGGGTGTTTTTGTGAAAACAGTTTTGTTCAACTAGTCCACAAGAATAAGAAATAACAGCAAAGGATGGCCACAGTGAAGTAAATCAACATGTTTTCAAGGATACTCAAACTAAAGGAATATAGTGGACCAGCACTCATTAGAGTAGCTCATGACAGAGCTAAGGGAAATATTCATTAACTGAGATAGTCAGTATGCTCACTATTGAGGTGAATTTAAATATTTACTTATATCTTTATAGTATGAGACTATTTCTAAGATACAAGTGCTATAATTAGTCAGTGATCTTCCAGGCAAGGCTGAAAGAGATATGACTCTCATGTTTAGGTCACCATGACAAAATCTCATCATCTCTTTCAGCCTCATTTTTTTTCAGTGTGTGAAGTTAGAAGTTTGGACAGAATGTTATGTAAGATCTTTCATGAGTTGTCTATTTTCTGAATCTAGGTCTAAAAAAATACAGCACAATTTCTTTAGCTAGGCTTTATTTCATCTGTGCACAGTGTCATTTACCTTCCTCTATTCTTGGCAGGAGGATGGGAGCTAATGCTATGAAAGAGCCAAGTGCTGTCCCTAGGGATGGGATTTGGCAGAAGCAGCTGTGACAGTGAGCTTATGGATCCCTAGCCAGGAGGGAATGGGATGAAAAGAGATACAGGACTGTCAGAAATGCATAATGCTGTGGGGCAAAGGGGTAGGACATGCCTCCGTTCTGGTCTCAGGGCTCTAAGTAGGCATACCCTAGGGTTTGGAATATGTTTTGGAGAAGCACTAAGAGAAGAGGGCAGGTGCTTGGAGGCAGGTCTCAAAATTGCAAAGGAACAATGAATAGTTATTTACTGAGAACCTACTAATGCCAAGAGCTTATCCATGAGCTTGGCCAGAAGGTAGAAGACTTAAACCTGGTACCTTTCTTCAAAGGATCTCATGGTAGAATCAACTGAGGATTGAGCAAAAATGGAGTGTTAGGAATCTTGGTATATTGAATTTACCACTATTTTTGCTGCTTTAAAAAAAAATTCATATTATTCCTGTGGTTGGTTTAATGTTCTACACTATCCAGACTTGTATGATAATAAGTTAAACTTCTTTGCCAATCAAGATTTTTCCATAGAAAGAAGGGAATTTATACTCTACTCTCCAAAAAGAGGGGAATATCAAATGAACAATTGCAGACTGAGCATTCAATAATACTGTGATTAGGTGTCAGTCATTTAGTCAGCTGGTACTCCTGGGCTGTGACCTTCAAGACTGCTTCTCAGCCTTTTGCTTGAGGGGGTTGGAGTTGGGCATTTCTCTTCTGGTAAAACCCAAGTTCTTTAGGCTCTGGTAAAATAGTATCCCTAGAGGGCAGACCTTTGCTAAATAGAACCCTGTGTTCTGGGTGTATTTCAAAATGGTCACTCCTCCTGCCCCCTCCCACTGGAAGCATGAGGGGAGTTTTCTCAATCATTACCCTGAGAACCTGATGAGTTCTGGAGGTAAAACTTTTTTTTTTTACTGGAGGTAAAACTCATGAAAGTGAAGAGGCTCTTATAAGGCTGAGCCCCAAGGAACTTTTTAACTCTGAAGCTAGTCTATGGCTCTGCTTGCAGCAATTAGTCAATTACCCTTTAAGTACTCTTACCAGTTGCTGGTTTCACTATGGTTTCTGCTCCTGGTAAGGTATGCTTCTCTGTATTCATCTTTCTGTCCAGTTTTGTGGCAGATTGAATTATGTACTGCTAAAAACACATATTCTTAATCTGCATTTCTGTGGGTGTGAACTCATTGTAAATAGTATCTCTTGAAGATGTTATTTTTAGTTAAGGTGTGTCCCAACTGAATGAGGAGGATCTTAATCAGATTACTGGAGTCCTTTTAAAGCAGAAGAAATTCAGGCACAGTCAGAGAAAGTCATGGAAAGGAGCCAGAAGTTAGATGTCAATGGAACCTGGAAGAGAAAGAAGAGGACATTGTCATGTGATGGGAAAGCCAAGGAACCCAAGGATTGGAAGCCAGCCAGAATGCTACCAGCCCAGGGAGGAAGCAAGCCTTCTAGCCTCTGAAACCATGAGCTAATAAATTCCTGTTGTTTAAGCCAACCCATTGTGTAGTATTTGTGATAGACGCTCAGAGAAAACTAAGACAGGGATGGTGCTTTGCCCTGTGAACTTGATTCTCTGAGGGATCTAAGAAGATGTACTGATTTTCAGTTAGTTCAGCATTTTTCTTATTTTGAGGAGAGGAGTGAGTGTTGGGTTCCCAGATCTTTCTAGATTTCATCTTATAGAGAAGCTGGTCAACTCATTCACATGAAGCTGAGAGCAGTTGCTAGGGCCTTCACAGAAGGTGAGATTTTATTGGAAAAACTATGGTTTGTGTCCCTGGAGGTGTGGAAAGGAGAGAGAATCTTTTGAAAAGGTAAGGAAACCAGTGGTAGCTGAGGAACTATTTGGTACCATTTGCCTTCATTCCCATTATCTTGTTTCATTCCCCATAAGTACCCAAAGAAGTAGAAATGGATAAATATTTTGGAGAAGAATGGACCTAGATAAGAATTTTGGCTCTGAGCATACATTTGACAGATTCTTTAACCACTTCAGCAGCATGATGTTTCTCAGCAAGTGACTTCCACCTCTAAGCTTTAGTTTCCTTACCCATAAATGCTACTAATAAAAGCTTGCCATATATTCCCTGCAAGGTGGTAGAGAGAGACGGCAGAGTAAAACAGTAAAGTACATGGACTCCAGAACCAGACTGTCTGTGTTGGAATCCCACCTTCCCCACTCACCGTCTGTGTGACCTTATCCAATTGATATAACTTCACTGTGCCTCAGTTTTCCTCATTGGTTAAAATGGAAATAATATTAGCACCTACATCAGAAAGTTATTGCAAGGTTTAAAGGAGTTAATGTAGATAACAGTCTTATTATAGGGCCAGGCACAGAATACCCTGCCAAAATATTAGCTGTTATTATTATTATTATTACTATTGAATTAAATAGCTGGTTCAACAGACCTGTCAGCTGCCAAGCAGCAAGAGCAGAAGATTTTAAGCTGTCTTCAGTTAGGGTAGGCATCTCAGCACACTAAAATTGGCCCAGCATGTGTGTGAAGTCCTGAATACAGTAATTGTTCAGCAAAAGCTCCAAAAATAAAGCTAGCTTTGAATTAGGGAGACTGGACTTAGATTTCTCTTTCTTTGCTACTCATTTGCTCAGAGAACTTCACAGTGACTCACCTGCTTAGAGCCTAATCTACAGACTTGGTACAACCCCTAGCCTCATTATATATCAGGCTTTTTGCAGGGATTTGATGAGATAACAGAGTGATACTTAATAAATGGTAGTTGCTTCCCTTTAACTAGTATGTGCAGAGATCAATTTTTGTAAATTAATAGAGTGCCAGATGAGATGAATCCAAAAATCTCTTTCTCGTCTAATATTTTGGCTTCCCAAGAAGACAGTGTATTCATGCAGCAGAGGCAGCTGTGCTTTGCTGAATAGCTGCAATTTTGGCCATGGAGGCTGCAGCAGGGCAGATGGGATGAGGGAGCCATGAGTTAGCAAAGGCATGAATGAGCTATTCACCAGGAGAGTGTTGAGGCTGGGGGGATCTGGGCTCTCATGTTACTTTGCCCAAATGCTCCAGTTCCTGTTAAGGTTTTTGTAGGCCAATTGAAATACTCAGACTCCTGAACAACCACAAAGGGCATTCTCAAAGCTCATTGACAAGGATGAAAGAGATGCATCTTAGAGTCCCAGACACAAGAATGGCTAGTGTTCTTAAGAAACTTAGAGATCATCCAGTGCAAATGCTCATTCCCCAAAGAAAGATCATCCAAAAGGTCATGCAACTCATTCAAGGTCACACTATATCTTCACTCTTTTGTTCATCTACCATTTACTAAGCACACACTTTACCCCAGGTTTTGGACTGTGTGCTAGTGATAAGAAGATGAGCAAGCAGTCTCAGTTCTTTGGGTGCTGACAGAAACAAATGAGTAAACACATAAACACATTTATGACTATAAATGCCCTTGATTTTCTTCAAACATGGTCTACCATGCATTGCATCCATGTCAAATTGGTTATGGAATACTTGGTCTTCTTCATATAAATCTTATTTTTGAGCATTCAGTTTTCATGATTGGGCTAAGGTCAGTGTGCTGGATAACATCTCTTATCTCTCCACACTGCTCACTGTCCCCTGGAAGCTGACCTGTATGATTTAGGTCAAATGACTTCTCTTGGGTTCATCTGAGGGGAGTCCTGGCAAGAGATGAGAGACATGAAAGTGAGATTAAGATTTTTATTTGCTCTCTCTCTCTCTGCAGCATCACACTTTGTCTGGCTGCATCCTTAGAAGCCAAGGTGACTTCTCCATAAGACCCTTTCCTTCTGGATTCCAGTAATAACTCCTTTCCCTCACTCCTTCTGGTCTATGTTGCTAGCACAGAGTATTGCACTGTCCTTACCTTTGTAAAACGACCCTTTATTAAACCCTCCTAAGTTTATCCTAATTTGAATGTGTTATCTGTTTTCCTGCTGGGATATCTGGAACACTGTTTGGGATGGGGAAAAGAGAGAGAAGGGAAGGAAAGAGGAAAGGAAAAAAAATCTAAGTTACAGTACAGTTGAAGAGAGAATTAGTGGATTAGATGGTAGCATGGAGGGGTTCACTAATAATACAGCACAGATGTACAGTATGAGATGAAAGGATTACCAGGTCCAGGTGGTTTCAGAGGAAGAGATAATTTGTACTGTCTTCTAGAGAATTAAAAAAGAAGGAACTTTATCTAATTTTTTCATGTTAGTAAACCTTGATTTAGAAGTTAAATGGATAATATAATGACAAAGATGTTGTTGATCTATCTCACAGTTTAAAGAAAAAATAAAACACGGCCAAGCAAAGTTTATCCCAAGGAAGGCAAGATTGGCTTAATATCAGAAAATCCTTCAATTACAGGAAAAATATTTGATATTTGATATTTTCTATTTATTAATGCTTCACTACTGCCTTTTGGAAAAGTTCTTGAGTTTCTTCTCCCAACTCATAATTTTATTCTGAAGCTGATTTTATCTTACAATTTAACCATCTATTTTTTCACTCTTTTCCTTTAATTATTATTTCTTTTAAATCTAATATTTCCTTTTGTCTCTCTTTTATTAGTTCCACACCCTGGTTTACATAGCCAACATCTTCCCTTAGATCCTATAGTAATTAAATATGCTAATTTTGAATAAATAAATTCATCACTTCTTCATCTTTAGATCGCATGTGTCTTCCAAGTTTTGGTTTTGTTTCTGAAGTAGTAGAGCCTTGAGCTTATACTCCCCTGGAAGTATTTGCTACTGTGTCTGGTAATTCATATCAGGAAAAGGTCTGAGGCCAGCTCCTGGCTTGTTCTGTTCTGTCTGTTCTGAAGAGCTGAAGGAGAGGAGAAGAGATAAACTGTAGGGTGAAGAACACAAGTACTTCGAAACCATCACAATCACTCCTGTCTTCCATCAATCCTCTCTGGCACTTTTCAGGTCAGGATATTTCTTTTAAACCCTCAGGAAGAGGCAGGTTGGGTGGGCTCCCAGGCTGTAATCCCTCAGTCCTGGAAATCTGAGTAGGGAGGGATGGAGGCTAAATGCCAGTGTCTGGTCAGCCTGCAATCCCTTGATCAAAGCCTCCCTCCAGCAGCAGTAAGGGTAACATGCAACCTTATATTTCACAGGTTCACAAGCTCATCTGAATCCTTTGAAGCTAGATATATTTTTAGAATTCAGAGTTTTCCGGATTTTAGAAAGGCAATGCTGTGTATATACTGGGTGGTATATAGCACTTGGTGGGCAGCTCCCTGTAAGCAAACCTATTAATATTTTTGTAGTGAAACATCACTTTTCAGCTTCAGTAGGGTTACTAGGCTGTCAACGGCCTTATTACATTAAGGGGAAGTTTTGCCACCCAACAAGTTCAGTTAAAGTCAGATTTTGCCTCCAAAGGCATTACCAAAATCTTTTGGTTTTCAGAACTTTCTGGGTTTTGCCTTGGGCATAGGAATTTTAACCCTGCATCAGAAAAATTTACAATCCAGATGCAGTTAATTATCTGCATACTGAATGTCAAAAATGAATTCTTTTGATGAGACTAGTGTCTTGTTAATCTGCCTGATAAATATTTTTAAGATAGCTATTTTTGATAAAATTAAATATATTCAGAATATGTGCATGACTTTTGGAAACACTCCTGTCCTTGAAGAATATGTTATGAAGCCCAGTGAAGCCTGCATCCTTCACTCAGTAGCCACCTTTGGCCAAACCCTAAAGGATCTGGAGTCCAACTGTGAGCTCTAGACAGAACCCTGTGTGTGGTGTCTTGAGTTTTGTCTCCCTTAAGCTCTTCACGCAGGGCATGCTCCAGGTTGCTGGAAGGAAAGGTCTGGTGTTTCCCCAGCCTTCATAACAGCTCATGTGGACATGAGGATCAGCTAACCTTCTTCCACCTCAGACTTCTTTGGGGTTTACTGACACCCACTGATACAAAGAATCTCAGGGCTGTGCATGACCAGATTGCTTTGGTGACTCCACAGCCACAGGGCGAATCCTGCTCCTTGGGTAGTCTGACCTGCTGAGAACCTTGGTGTCCCAGCCTCAGAGCCTCAGATGAAGAGCCTGAAGCCTCAGGGAAGGTGCCTGGAGCCTTATCCCACAGGAGTACTACTTGGTTCATACTGCAGACACCTGATATAGAGTAACAAGTCCAGACAGGGGCTACAGATGGGAAAGTAGCGTCTAAAGCCACCTCCCCAGGTAAGCAGCACACAGATGCGAACTTTGATGGGTTTCTTAAGTGGGAATGAAAAGTCCCAGAGGACTTCAGGACACAGTCTTGGTACAAACAGGCATAAACTGTGTCATTATGTTCTATGTTCCTGCAGGCAGCACACTCATGGCAGAAGCCAGGCCAGTGCTGGGGAGGCAGGGACAGAGCAGGGACCAGGAAGCAGCACTGGAAGCCAGTGGAGCATGGGCAGGTGGGAGAGTGGGGCACATGGCAGGTTCTGGAGCAGACCAGGGTGCGACCATGGAGCCTGAGTGGGTAGGGCAGGGTGGATCTGAGTGCTCACCATGATCCGCGTGCTGCTGAGCAGAGGCTGCTGATGCCCTTCTGGGCTGTCTTGAGCTTTGGGAATCTGACGGTGGTGGTGGGGCCTGTTAGTGTCTGTGGCTGGGGGCTCCCCAGTGTCTGCAAAGAAGTGTCAACTTCTCTAATTGGTGTTCTGGATTTGCAGTGACCTTGTTTTCTGATACATCCCTTTATACACCACGTGTGGAGTGATATTAGATCCTTCATTTTATTTTATTTTATCTTAATTTAATTTAATTTAATTTTAATTTTAGGAGGTACTGGGGATTGAACCTGGGACCTCATACATGGGAAGCAGGCGCTCAAACCACTGAGTTACACCCTCTCCCCAGATCTTTCATTTTAAAAATAAAGAAAATACCCTGAGGTGGAAATGAGAGGATAATGTACATCCAGTGCTTAGCACTGGCCTGGACCATAGTAGATGCTCAGTAAACATTCATCATCTTTTCCTCCCTCCCTTCCCTGTAGGTGCCCAACAAAGAGTTGTTGGGTTGAAATAAATTCAGTATAATTATCTCATCTGTCTGGCAGTTTCCCTGAATTTCTTTCTGTGAATTGTCTGCTACCTGGAGTGTATTTACTTTCATCTGGGTTTAATTCAAATGAATGAAAGTCAGGGTGCCTGGAATACAGTACATCTTATTATTATTATTATTATTTTTCTTACCGGGAGGTCCTGGGGATCAAACCCAGGTCCCTCCATTTGGAAGATGGATGTCCAACCGTTTGAGCCACATCCGTCCCTGGAATACAGTATAGGAAAGTCACAGCTGAGGTTTGTAATAGTCAGCCAAAGGGGTGCTGATGCAAAGTACCAGAAATCTGCTGGCTTTTATAAAGGGTATTTATTTGGGGTAGAAGCTCACAGTCACAAGGCCCTAAAGAGTCCAGCTCAAGGCTGCTTTCTCACCAAAGTCAGCTGCCACATGTTGAAGCAAGATGGCAGATGGTCTCTGCCTGGTCTCTCGGGCCTTCTCAGCTGCTTTGTTCTCTTTGGCTGCAAACTGTCAGGCAAATGGGCATCTCTCTTTCCAGGGCTTTACCTGTTTGAGCCTTCTCCTTTCTGTCACATAGCAGGACCAAAACGACCAAGTTCTCTCCTCTTCCATGTGCTGCTTTTTTTTTTTTTTTAAAGATTTTATTTATTTATTTATTCATTTATCCCCCCCTCGCTGCTTGTGCTCGCTGGGCCAGCTAACCACGCCATGCGGGCAGGCCCGCCCTCACCAGGAGGCCCCGGGAACCGAACCCGGGGCCTCCCATATGGTAAACGAGAGCCCCACTGATTGAGCCACAGCCGCTTCCCTTCCATGTGCTTCTTGAGTGAGTGTCCATATATTTCAGCCCACCAAGGGGGTGGGGACTCAATCCTGAGTCAAGCCTTACTGACGTGGTTGAATCAAAACCCTAATCTTAACATGTAATGTAATCAAAGACATCTCAGGTGAATGTAATACAATCAAAGGGGATCACACCCACAAGAACAGACCAGTTTACAAACATGATCCTTCTCTTTTTGGGATTCATAAATAATCTCAAACTGCCATAAGGTTCCACGTGTCCTCCACCGTGCCCAAGAAGATGAGAAGATGGAAGAATTATTTTTCTGAAACATAACACTCAGAGGAAAAAAAAAAAGTTGTGTGAGGCCTATCTATAATAATTTTCAATTTGAGAGAGGTGGTGACCTGTAGCTGGCTAATATAATGGGAAATTTGATTGTGCTGAATCTGGAGAAAGAAAAGGCCCAGAAAACTTGTCAGCAAGGGGAGGAGGAGGGAGAGGCACTGCTTTGTGGGGCAGAGGTTGCTGTCGTCGAGTGGCACAACCAAGTGGATGACCGGGCTTGGAAGTGTGAACTAAACACAATTACTGCTGAGCCTTGGCTCGGTGGGATCAGGGATCCAGAGGCTTGGAAGTGCGAACTAAACACCGTTACTGCTGAGCCTTGGCTCGGTGGGATCAGGGATCCGAGGCTTGGAAGTGCGAACTAAACACCGTTACTGCTGAGCCTTGGCTCGGTGGGATCAGGGATCCAGAGGCTTGGAAGTGCGAACTAAACACCGTTACTACTGAGCCTTGGCAGAGGCAGCTTTACAGGACCAGACACAAAGCGAGATGGGAAGGCAGGACCAAGGCCGTGCATGGCGTAGTGGGTAGGGCTGCTGGCTCTGCAGCCAAGTCCATCTCTGATGCTTACTCTCTGGGTGACCTTGAGCCAACATCCTTATCTTTGTGAGCCACAATTTTCTGGAGAATGGGGATTCTAAAGTTTGCCTTGCAGAGTCGGCGTGAGGTTAAATGAGATAAAGCAATAAAACAGCTCAGCACTTGAAGCATAGCAAATGCTCAAGAAATTGTTCATTTATAGAGTTTGCTCATTATGGGAGCTTGGACTTTCTACATGGAGAATCCGGGTGAGAGGAGGAGTAAGGTTCCAGTCCACAGTCAGGTATGTCTTAGGAGCCTCTAGATGCCTGACAATTGAGGATCATACCCCCAGGGAATGTGATGCTTACTGCTGGACTTTTGTCTCCCTAAAAGCAGGCAAAACAAGTTGTTTTCAGGCAGGGTGTATCTCAGAAGCTGGGGAAAGTAGAAGAAATCTTGGCCTGTTTGCCCTTTAGGCTGTATTTGCAAGCCTGTTGGAAGGTGGAGTTCAATTAATTCAGTAAGACTGCATTATGTATTAGAAACAGCCTGGGTTTTGAGGTCAGACCGGCAGAGGATTGGATCTGGCTCAACATCTTTCTGTCTTTTATATAACACACATTCAGCGAGGCTGGCCGTGTTCAAAGTATTGGGAAGGGGAGGAGGGTAGCATATGGGGAGTTATACACAGATTAATTGGGTCAGTCAGTGGCTTCATGATGCTGACAGTCCATTAGGGAAGAAAGATCTGTGAGCAGATGCATGTAAAAGGACATACAGGTTCAGGGAAAGAGGGGTGCACAGGAGATTACGGAGTGAGCTGAGCCCAGCTTAAGATGCTGCATCCTAGAAGGTTTCCTGAAAGAGATAATACCTAAGATTAGTCTTAAGGGAAAAAGAGGACATGTGACTGAAGCTTGGACAATTTAAACACGCAAAGTCTTTATCTTTTTGGTGCCTCATTTTCCCTGAATGTGAAATGGAGATCATATCTGTGTCAAGGGGTCATCGTGGGTATTGAAGTTCAAGTACAGGGGACATTCTGTTTCCCTGCACTGTCAATAGCAGTGAGCATGAACCTAGAAAGACTCCAATAATTTGACAGATAAAAATATATTTTAATGTTTGAAATGCATTTTTATAAGTGGTGGACTTAAATATTTTTCATCTATTTGTTAGCTGCTTATAAGTTTGCTTTGTGAATTTTGTATTCTTGCCTTTGGCACCTAAAAGCTTGAGCTTGATGTTAAAAAGAGAAGTCATTTCAGCACCCAGGAGAATAACAAATAATATGAAATGAATGGGATGGAAGGAAGCATCAATAGTTATAAATTCTAGATGGTTAGAAAGCTTAACTGCACTGGGTCAAGACATACAGAGCTGAATTTCTGTGAAGTATCATGAATTTCCTTAACCAGAGCAGTTTTCTGGGCTTGCTTTGCTTCCCACTGTAAAGTTAGTTCTCTCACTCTATTTCTAGACATCCAACCTTGAATGACCTGGGCGTGCCCCCATGTGGCACCACTGCTGTGGCCATGAAGACACAAAAGTAGATGAGAAATCATCAGTGCCCTTGAGAATTATCATCTGATGGAGAAGATAGTCACATGAGCTAATCTTTTCAATATAATTTTGTAATTACAAGACAGGGCTGGGCCAGGAGTCTATAGGAGGGGCACATGGCACCCATTGTGGGGACTCAGTGAGGTCTTTTTGGGGAAGGAGTCAGCCTGTGTTTGCACTTCAGACTTGCAGGCATATTACCAGAACTGACTGCTGCACATTTCTCTTTCTGCAATTTACTCTGAGGAATTATTTGTTCTCCATGTAAGATACATGGTTTTCTGAGCAGAACGGGGAAAGCACGCAGGATCCGTGGGGTTTATTGATCTAGTATGTATGCCCAGAGCATAATCAGTGAAAGTACCTTACTAATGCCCAGCTCTGAGTTAGTGATCAGATCCATGCCAACCCCTCCCCCATGCAGGAGTCCCCTATCCAACATCCCAGAGAGGTATGCAATTGACTTCTGTTGAAAAGAATATGTACAATATGAATTTATATCCCTAATCATTAATGATTAACCTTGACTAAGTATATATTGTGCCTTGACATATTAAGTAATTATAATTATAAATCTATAGGATAAATAACTTATGAATAATTATAATATATTGATGATAGATGATAGGTAAGTAGTGAGATTATAGGGAAAAAGAAGGAAAAATAGGGAAAAGAAAGAAAGAGAAAAGAAGAAAGAAGGAAAAAGAGAAAGATAGAAAATGAGGGTGGAAGAGCATGATGAGATAACTTTTACTATTGGAGTAAAACCATCTATAATCCCTTAAATTAGGAAACCATTTCTGTAGCAAATGGGTTCTAGTGAGATGGGAAGCTCTTGGGCATATCCAAGCAAGGCACTTGGAATGGGGATAGTGATGATGGTGGAGTTTCAAAAATATGTTAAGGAGGTAGACTCATGAGAGCAAATTGCAGGGATTTGTAAAAAGTTCAGGCTGAGTCTAAAGAGTGCAGAAGAGAGGAGCAAAATCCTTGTCCATGAGCAGAGAGCAGGTTGGTTGATTATGAGCAAAGTCAGTATATTAAGAATGGTCAGTAAGACCCTTGGGGTGTCCCAGTTGAGACATGTGGACCAGGAGGTTCTGGGGAAGAAGGAGAAGAGTTTGATTGTTCCCATTGGATCTCTTGGAATTTCAGGAAGCCCATTTCCTTTGGTGACACCATTGATGCCAGTTATGTTGCCTCATTGGATACATTTCCAGGGGAAAAGAAGAAGCAAAAATACAGTTTAGAAAAATATAAGGTTATTTTACAGAAAATATCAGCAGAAGAAGGGGGAGATGTATGCTTTAAAATGAACAGAAAGAGGTGAAACAAACCCAGGCCTCAACAAGAGGAGGTTGATGCCGGTAAGAAAAGAAATGGGCAAGAAGTAGAACTAACTTTGAGTCATTCTATGAAAAGACAAAAGAGAAAATTAAAGTATAGAATAATTATAGGCAAAGTAAGGAACAGAATCACTTTGAAACAAAATTCCAATAGTATAAGTTTCAAGGGTATGAATTAGTGGAGGCCACTGAGGAACTAGATCATGGAGAAGAGATTAAAGAAATGATGCAGGGATTTGAGGAGAAAGTCTAAGATTATGAAGCACCAAAGACAATGTATTATATCATATATTCCTCTCTATATACTGTCAAAGGATGAACCTCAGCTACTGTCTTTAAACAAGGATTGACTATGAATACAATTCAATTCACAGCTATTTATTGATTGCCTGCTAAATGCAATGCATTGTTCTTAGGACTGCGTGGGAGCTAAGAAGATGAATGAAACAGGGATCCTGCTCTCAAAGAGTTCACAGCGTAGCTGGGGGACACGTGTAAACAATTGACTATAATAGAACAGAAAATAAAATGAGAGCTAACTGGAGCGATCAGCAACCCCCTGGAGGAAATCTTTAATTCTGACAGTGTACTTTAGGAAAAGGTTCTGGAAGGAGATGTTGAAAGACAAATTGGAGTCAAGTCTGCAGACTACAGCATTTTATTTGGGACACCACAATTTCGCTGCAGCAAAGAAGGCCAGGTCACGTGCAAGAACGAAAGTAGCTTCAGGCTCCCAGGGGTGGCAAATGATTTTTATAGACATACAAAGGAAGTTAGCTTGACTCCTGTTAATTGGATGAGGATTTGTCCATCTTACAGGGGCAAGTTAGGGCAGGTGGGCTTTATTTTGTACTAGGTCAAACCTAATGAACTAGGGGCATGGTTGGCTATATGGGTCGGCTCCCTTGGTGGGGGATTTCAAATTTCAAAAGATATCAAGAGGAAACAAGAGCGAGTTCAAAGAGGAAATAGAGCATGGGTTTATTTGGCTCTGAGGGGCCCCCAATACTTTCTTTATATAATTTTATCAGAGATGACGAATGACTCATGGTAGTAAGGTGGTGTGTGGAAGCAGGGGAGGGCAGGGATCCCACAAAGAGTAACGACATGAACTGGGCCTCAAAGGCAGGAAACCATGGGGCATGTTCAGAACACATCGACTGATTATTGTGACTCGTCTCTCAAGACCAGGTAAGGGTGGCTGTGCTGACCGCCTTCCCCAGCAACAGGATGAGGGTGAGTCATTCCCTCCTTCTGCTTCCCCCGGCACTTTCTTCCACTAGGTACCTCTTCTGGGGCACTTCCAGCACCCTGTTAACTTGTTTACTTTGTTGTCTCCTCCCAGATTTCTGTGCTTCTCAGGAACATGGGCCAGGCTCTAGCCATCTCTTTACCTTCCAGCCCACGTAGTTCCTGGCGCAGACTTTGTGCTGAAGCCGTCTAAGGACCATGAAAGACAGACTGAAGAGTCTACCTTGCATTAAGTAGGTAAAACTCTATAGGTTTTACATATTTTTGAAAGGTCATGAGCAGCAGGGTTTGTTACCATTTATATGTGAGAGGAAAGGGAGAGGTGAGTGGCACAGGCATGGTGGCAAGGAGGGCATGATTTTGACAGTGGCTGCACATGACTCATCCTTCTGGTCTGGGGGATGGTCATGCCATCAAGGACCAGTATTAGGCATAGAGAAGTCATGAGGATGAGCTAGTCTGGGGGTAGAATGAAGATGTTTGTTTAGATTTATTGACTAAGCAAGCCAAAACTAGTTGACCTTATAACTGGTGAGCTTCTTTTTCAACAAGTTTGAGCACAATCCCATAATTAACGAGTCTGCATTTATATTTATTTATTGTCAGAAACGTTTGACTTTCACAAGCAGCTGTTCCATTTTGGGGGTCAGTTCCCAGTTGGCTGGTACAGTGGTAATACGGAACACTCACCTCCAAAAGGAAGTGTCCCAAGATTATTTCAGCCCGTATTTTCATCTCCTCCAGAACTGTAACGACACGTTGTGATTGTACCAGCTTTTTTGGAAATGGGCTGGATGGGAAAGGAGAGATCCTTTGGCCAAGCCTCTTTATTTCAGAGTAGCAGCCTGAGGCTCTGAGTTTTTTAAAATAACTTGCCTACAACCTCACAAGCTGTTAGTGGCAGATTTGGGGATAAAAACGCATTGTATAGACCCAGCCACTCAGAACATTCAGTAGAACAGAAGATCTTCACCAAATGATGGCAATCATGTTCGATTAAATCAAAGGAAAATGTGTGCAATTGTTCCATGGGTCATAAGCCAAGTAGGCCCAGTACAGACGATAATTTCATATGACAGATCATACATATACACGCGTGTCCTGCTGGTTCAAGCAATATTTGTAAAGTTTCAAAACCACTCTGGATATTTTGACCAAAATCAGTCGTTTTCAAACTGTTTTTGAAAGCAGAAACCACTTTTTTTTACATGAAACAAAACTTAACATGGAGCCACAGTCAGTAAAAATAGGTACAAATGGCCTGCTCAGCTGACAGAAGGCGGGGCCAGAAGCCCTCCTGCCTGAATTCCCTTTGCCCCACAGTTGTATCAAGGCATTTCCTGGGAAACTAAAGGTGCAATGAAGCATAATTGGCAGACAGCAGATTGGGTGCTTTCCACCCTCTGAAGCTCTGCGAAGCAATTCTCAGGTGGATTTCTGTTGTTGTCAAAGAGAAGCAAGCAGAGCTCCTTTTGTCCCTCCTGGTCTCAATGGGTGACCAAGGCCTTCTTTCCTGCCCCATGCCCAGGTCCCTGGCTTCCTCCCACCTCACCCCCTTCACATGCTCCATTATTAATTAATATTAACTTCAGGTGACCAAGCAAGCTGCAATCTTCTCTCCTTTTATTGCGGTTTGGGGGTCGCATGCATCACACTGCCAGAGGCGGCCACGAGTCTGAGCCACCAAAGGCCACTGGTTTTATAGTCCCATTTCAGAAGCAAGGAGCGCCTCTTTCCTGAGGCATTCCTGCCTTTCTGTGAATGAAGGGTTCCCCAGCCCTCAACCACTGACCAGCCCCCTCCCAAAAGTCCACTGAGTCCTGGAAGAATGGTAATTTAACTCATCGGCAAATTGTTGTAGAACCCTTGGAGACTCTGAATAATCATACTCCTTGTCCTCAAGAACAGTAACAACTTGATAACAACTTGATACCCCACCATTTATAAAACTGCTTTCACACTTCTTACCTCATTTCCTATTCTCTTGCAGAAATATTTGTGCGTTAGGGTCCTTGCCAAACACATATCTAATCTTCATAACCTTAATGATGCATCCAGGATGTTCAGGTAAGATGGACCATGGAAAAGGTAACCCAGAATGTACATCAGGGGGAAGAGCATTTGGAAAATGGGAGGGAAGAGGTTGTCCTGGCCTGAGAGTGATTCTCTTACCCTTAAAAACCAGGGGTATTGAAAAGGCCTTCCCACACCATCAGCCAGAGGGGGCAGAGTCCTGCTTTCTACTAAAGGCATTGTGGCAAAACCTAAGGAGCAGACTGGAGCCCCCTGGGGCAGGAACTGATGCTTGTTGTCAACAGATGGGAATTGCTTAACTCAGGGAACGCCTAAGCCTTCTTTAAAGGCCTTCCAGCTGATTAATCCAGGCCCACCCAGGGTATTCTCTTTGGATTAAAATGCCAACTGTTTCGGGGCTTTAATTTCATCTGCAAGACTACTTGACAGCAGCACCTAGAGTAGAGTTTGTTGGAATCACTGAGAGAAGGGGTGTCTGCCACACTATGGCAGCTGCCTTCCTTCTGTCCTCCAGCTCTCAGAAGAGAATTTTCCTTGCAGCCCACCCTAAGCAGAACATACTTAAAAGAAATCTGGGGGCTCTAGTGGAGTTAACCAAGTTGATATAGCAAATGCTACCACAATTCCTAATCTTTGAGGAATTGATCTTACTGCTGGAACAGCTCACTTACTGATGAATGGTTTGGCAGCAGTCCAGGTTTGAAGTGGTTCACAGTCCCCCAAACCCATGTATTACCTCCTACACCCCCCAAACTCCCTCACAGGGGTGGTGCCAGTTCCAGATATGAAGCACTAGTCTTGGACAGACTCCTAATTTAGAAGATATGAAGAGCTGGAGAGATACGGGGACTTCCCCCTACATCTGCAGCACTTATGTGACATAACTGGTTCTAGAAACCTCTCTCCTTTCTTGAGGTGCCCACCTGGCTGGAGGTTCAGACTGCAGCGCCAGCTGCCCTGCCCCTGGGATGCAAGCCTGTGAATCAAGGTCAGGGTGAATGCACATTTGTAATATCAAATATCACCTTGGCTGCAGAAAGCCAAGATATTTTATGTTCTTTTTTTTCTTGTTCACACGCATATATTTGCAGTCTATACAAACAGCACTTTTATTGTAAAAGATGAGGTGTCAGTACTCATAACTTTGATAAATTGTAAAATGTAACTCCCAGCCTTCAACAGTTCTCATATACTCTTAACCACCTTTCCACACTCATTGGTCCATGGACTTGTTCTAAAAGAGCGACTCAGCAAAGATGGCAGCAGACCTGCGTCTGCAGGGGGAAGCTAGCTGCGTACTGTTCTGGCACACGGCATTGCAAGCTGAAGGTGTGTTTAGGATGAGAGTCTCAGGAGGCCTGTATTGGCATAGAGGGGCCATGAATCTGGGAGTGAGGAGGCTCCCTGTGTGGCCGCGGGGGGCTCCAAGTGGCCTTGGAGGGCTCCGTGAGACCATGGGGGACCCTGTGACCACTCCAGACACCTGCTTCTGCACCTGCGTGCTGGGGGGATAAATGGCACCATCTCTGAGATCCCTTAGAGCTCTGATCTTCTTGGATTTTGGCGTAGCAGAATGGTGTCATTTGCCTCCTACTCAGACTCCAGGTTTATATTAACCACTTATTATATGCAAAAAGAGGACCGAGGCTTTCCAGTGTAGGACATGCAGTGCTGGGCACAGTGGGGGTGAAATAAGGAACGTGATGGGGAGAGAACAACCATGTATGCTAGGCTCTCACATTCATTATTCCACGTAGGGATTTGAGGACACTATCCTCCTGTCCTGGGTAGAGCTCGAGTCACCACCTTGGGGCACAGACATATGAACATTTCTTAAATTTTCCTACATACTTGAGGATTTACCTGTCCTGATTTGTAAAGAAATTTCAATAAGGACCTGGAGGCTTTTCTGTCCTCTGATCTGCTAAATGTTCTCGATTCCTAATCAGTTAAATGGGTCAACCATTTCCCCAGATGCCAGAGAGTAAGAGAATAGAAAGAGGGATCCACTCATTTGCACAAACCCTCAGGGGCTGCTTTGCCAGGAAATCATGAAAACACGGTGCCTCGCAGACTCACGGATGTTTGTTGCCAACTCGGTGGTTGCTTGATGGCCAGATTGCTCATGGCAAGTCTGTGGATTGTCTGCTCCCAGGCAGTGTCCCCTGCTACTGTGGTAGGGTCCTGAAGGGCCCCCAGTCTCAGCCCCATACTTGTAGACCCAGCACCTCCCATGAGTACCCAGACTTGTGTGCTCCACCCGGGTCAGCCATCAGGTGATTCCCTTCTGCTGAGCTTCCCCGTGGAAACGTGCTCTCTTCTCTTGCCAGTGGACTAGGTCAGGTCTGCCTGATCTATCCTGAAAGGTTTTCCAAAATTTTAATCTCAGGCTACTGGTGTAGTCTCAGGCCCTTTCCTTTCTGCTCCTGTCACAAATTGGTACAACCCTTCTCCCAAGTCCCGTATGTGCCAAAGCATCCAAGTGAGAGGCAAACTTGACAAAGCCACAAAATGTTCTGTTTTACCTTGTTCCTGGCCAGTGGGAAGCTACTGGAATAAAGGCCCCACACAACTGATGTCTCCCATGTGTTGTTTGCTGCCTTTACCTGCAAATAAAGAGGTGATGGGGTCATTTTTGAGGTTTCCCCCCCATTTCCTCTTTACATATATTAACGTTAAAGAAACAGATGCCCGGATATCTTATGTAAATTACTGTCTTAGTTTGCTAAAGACTGCCAATGCAAAATACCAGAAACAGGCTGGCTTTTACAATAGGGATTTATCAGGGTAGAAGCTTACAGTTTCTAGGCTGTGAAAATGTCCAAATCAAGGCATCATCAAGAGATGTTGTCTCACCAAGTTGCAGCTGTGGGCTATCGGGCACGTGGCAGCCTCATATGAAGACAGTTTCTCTCTGAGCTCGGCTGTGGGCGATCGGGCACGTGGCTCCCCTCTCCCCTCTCCTTGATGCTTCAACTTCGGCTGCTCTGCTGCTTCCAGCCTCTGGCCTCTCTCTCAGCCTCTCGGGTTTCTCTGTCTTTCTGTGGCTATAGGCAATCCTGGGGTCCTCTCTCACGTGGCAGGGTAAAAACTGGCATCTCTCTTTCTCTCTGTGTTTCTGCAGCTTCTCCCATTTAGCAAGGGCTCCAGCAAGAGGGCTGAGAGCCACCCAGGGTCATGCCTCGCTAAAGTACTCCAGTCAAAGGCCCCCGACCGAATTCAATCTAATCAAAGGGTCCCACAATCTAATCAAAGGCCCTTAACTGAAGTGATCTAAGTGACTCAAACCAGCACACTTGTCCAAAGTCTTAGTGCTAACAAGTGGCAGAAGCAGGATAAGTCATGTTTCTCTGGAGTAAATGTATGTACCCTTTCTGTTACAATCTACAGCCTGTCTACATGAAGAACGAGATGCAATTATCACTCTTGAGGAAGCTATGGGTGGATTGCAGAATCAGGATTATCACATTAAAGACAGCAAACAAAATTATACAATGTTCAATACCTATGATAGAACTGCAAGCGTTGGGCAGTGGGGTTCTGTGTTGTTGCAGAGGATGTCAGGGGAGCAGAGGGGGACCCAGTGGATCTTGAAATGGACAAGATGGGGCAGAGGATGCAGGGAAGTTTCTCCAGGCTGGGAAGCAATGGGGGCTTGTTTAAATAGTGGTCATAGTAGTGACAGTAGTAGGAAAAGAAGTATGCACATATTATGCATAAAGCACTTATTATGGGCTTGCATTTAAAAATGATTGCCTTATTTCATTTTGTGAATGACCCTATGAGACATGCACTATTATTCTTCTCATTTTGGAGATGAAAGAGTTGAGGCCCAGAGGAATTACATAACAACAAAAACCGACTAGGTATGGTTGGGTGGAGTACTCTGCATCCTTGTTGAGTATGAGAACTGGAAGTACCTTAATTTCAGGTAAGATAGAGTGAGTGCAGAGCTGACTTAGCTAAGTCACACAGCTAATTTCTGGCCAAGCTGGGAAATCCATAACAAGCCTAGGCTCTGTGTAGGATTGTTACATACTGGATCTTATTTGATTCCCACAATAATTTGTGTGGTAGCTATTATTATCCCCATTTTTAAAATGGGAAAATTATAACTCAAGTATGTTAATTATGCCTCGTATGACAGTTTGAAGCTCTTTGTGGATTCCAGAAAAGATCATGTCCTTAGATTTAATCCATTCCTGTGCATGTAAACCTATTGAAGGTGGGAACTCTTGATTAAATTACTTCTGTTAAGGGCCTTTGATTAGATGGCATGCCCCAGGGTGGGTCTTAATCCTTTTACTGGAGTCTTTTATAAACAGAGGACTAAAAGCATCAAACACAGAGAAAAAGCAACAGACATGGAGAAAAGGAGAGCAGAGAGAAACCTGGGAGAGAGGAAGCCACAGACAGAGCAGCCAGAAGCCAAAGCAAGGAGACCGAGAAGAGAAGCAGATGCCTCCGCGTGCCTTGCCGTGTGAGAGAGGACTCCAGGGTTGCTGGCTTCCAGTCTCCTGATAATGCCTTGATTTGGACACTTTCATGGCCTCAGAATTGTAAACTTTTAACCTAATAAATGTCCATTATAAAAGGCAGCCCATTTCTTTCTTTTTTTTTTTTTTTTTAAGATTTATTTATTTACTTTTATCCATTCCCTGCCCCCGCCCCCCGTTTTTGCTGTTTCTGTGTCCATTCACTGGACAATTCTCTGTGTCTGTTTCCTGCCCTCTCTTCTCATCCTTCTCCTTCTGTCTTCATCGGTATTCGATCCTCAGAAACTCCGACGTGGGAGAGAGGCACCCTACCGCCTGCGCCACCTTAGTTTCTGGTTTTCCAGCGCATCTCATCTTGGCTCTCCCTTGTGTCACTCTCCTGTTATATCATCATCTTGCTGCGTCACTCTCGAGGCCTGATGGCGCACCTGCGGGCGGGTCCTGGGGCCTCATCCGCTTGCGGGTCCTGGTTGTGCACAGGCACAGGGGGCCTGGCGGCCTGCATGCCTTCTATATTTTTCTTTTTTAAATTTTTACTGGGAGGTCCCAGAGATTGAACCCAGGTCCCTCCATATGGGAGACAGATGCCCAAACATTTAAGCCTCATCCTTCTCCCTGCTCTATCTCTTAAGGTTGACCAAAGACACCCAGAGTTACAGTCATTTCCCATACAGGATGGTCATATAATAAATCAGGCTTAGTTTATCACCAGCATTCCAAAAACCAGACCTAGGGAGGAAAACCAGGTCTGGGGACACATGCATGTTTCTAATATAGCAAATGTTTTGCCTACCCTGATTATCACAAATCCATTTCTGATATATTGCTCCTAGCAACTTTTAGCAAACTAAAACACCCCATGCTTTCATAGTCTCTTAAAGTTTACAAAGCAATTTCTATTTTGGCTTCACAACATCCTGCTTATAAAAGAGTCCAAGGAAGAGGGCCTTTAATTTTTTCTTTCATTGGAGTATGGACATTTTGAGGTCACTGGTGATAATTGCTTCCTGCAGTTGAGGAGTGTGATGGTTAATTTCATTTGTCACCTTGGCTAGGTTATGGTATCCAGTTGTTTGGTCAAGCAAGCCTGGCCTGGATGTTACTAGGAGATTATCCTCAGCAATGAAGGGAGTCTTCTCATCCAATCAATCAGAGGTCTTAGAGCCAGAACTGAGGATTTCAGAAGTCAGAAAGAAGAATTTCTGACTCTATTTCAGCCATCCAGGTTCTCCTGGAGATTTCAACTCCACTATCACTGGAGGTTCCAACTTGCAGCCTACCTTATGGAATTTGGGCTTGCCAATCCCCATGGTCACGTCAATCAATTTCTATAAAATCTCTTGTATCTAAGGGAATGACAAAGATCTATCATCTATCATCTATCTATCATCTATCTATCATCTATCTATCTATCTATCTATCTATCTATCTATCTATCTATCTATCTATCTATCTATCTATCTATCTATATCTTCATCTATCTATATTAGTCAGGATTCTCTAGGGAAACAGAAACAGTGTTATCTGTAAATATTATGAGATTTTATAAAACAGGATCATGAGCAAGTCCAAATTCCATAGGGCACACTTCAAGGCAGGAACTCCATTGAAGGTCCTTCATGAACTCCTCAGGAGACACTGGCTGGCTGAGGTAGAGATGGAAATTCTCTCTTTTGACTGCTGAAATAATCACTTCTTGTTTTAAGGCCTTCAACTGATTGGATGAGACATCTCTCACTGCTGAAGGCAATCTCCTCAGCTCACTATAGATTTAATCAGTCATAGATGCAATCAATGTACTGATGTTTAAGTCCACGGAATGTCCTCACAGTAACAATTAGGCCAGTGCTTTTTTTGGCCAAACATCTAGGTACTATTACCTGGCCAAGTTGACACAAGAACCTAATCATAACACTATCATCTATCTATATCTTCTGTAGGTTCTGTTTCTCTGGAGAACCAGGACCAACACAGGGAAAATTAATTATCTTTTGGAAAATTAATATTGAGGCCCTTTAGTTTTCCATCAGTAAAACAGACACCAGCCATTTGTCTCTTTGAAGAAAGTTGAGTGTATCTTTCTCTTGATGGGCCCTTGAAGAATTTCTCCTCCTAAATGTATATATTTACCTCTTGGTACTCTCAACCAGTGCTGTTTAAGAATGAACAACTCTGATTTCAAGAAAGAAATGCTAATGACAGCTTTCACCTTGTCTGTCCAGGGAGATCAGAGTCTGCCCTGTGGATGAAAGGATGAGCAGCACATTTCCTGGAGAATTAGATGCTGCTTCTTTCTATCACTCTGAGTCAGAGAAGAAGCCAACCACGGGCTGAATGTGGGCAGGGAGAGGGGAAGGCACCTTGTTTCTGTGCACCACAGAATGGGGGTCTAGTCTCTGAGGGAGGGAGTGGCTAGAAATTTCTCATCAGTGATGGCTGGCTGGCCCCCCCCCCCCCGCCTGGAAGCCTGTCAGCCACAAGATGCAAATCCAGAGGTTTAGAGTTTGGGAGGCTGATGAGTAACCATGCAAGCAATGCAAACCACTGTGCTCTACTTTGTCATCCTCAAGCATGGAGTAAAGGTTCATATACCCCATGGAACACTGAGGTATTTGGAGAGAAGATTGTTTTCAAGCTTAGAACAAACTTGGGTGCTATAGCTTTCTGTGTGAGAAATTCTGGAGCAATGAAAATTTGGAGCCTGGATGGCCAGAGAAAGAGCTGATTAGTAAAAACTATAAATAATGCTTGGAGAGTCACAGAAATTTTGGGGAAGAGAAACCCCACAAGAAAGAATGGATATTCTGTTGATCTATAGTCATCTGGAGTCATCTCACAAACTTTGTGAGAGTTTTTCTGATTTGAATATTTAAGAAAATGTCTTTAATCTTTATCCAAGATAGTGAAGTGGAAAAACCAATCATATTTTTGAGTTAGGCATAAAAATAACAGGATGTTTATTACATGCCATGCATTTTGTATTACCTTTATTGGCTCATTTAATTCTCACAACAATCCTACAAGGCAACCGAGGATCAGATAAATGAAGTGATTTGCTAAGAGTTGAGAGTGGTAAGGTGGGACTTAATTCTACATATTATCATTTTCTCCTTTTACAGGTGAGGAGTCTGAGCCCAATGTGTTTGATAAATCACTAGAGGTGAACTGGGGTTCAAGTATGGATTGTGACTTCAGACCTGGGCTCCTTCCAGCGCACTGTGCTGCCTCTTTGACATGATGAAAAAACAACAACAATTGGAATAAGGTCCTTCTAATTCCGGTGCTTTACCCACGTCATTGTTAAAGAATCGTCTCTCTTGTCTGCATATTCTAGTTGCTGTGGCCAGTCTGCTCTATGGAACTCAAATCACACACACACACACACACACACACACACACACACACACACCCCTCCTTTCATTGCAGAAATATCACTGCTCTGACATGGAAGATAGGCAGACCTGCTCTGGGGCTGGTTTTCTTGGCTTTAGAGTGTTTTGAAAGGTTTGAAAGTATGCTGTTGGTGACAAATACATATTGTTAAAATGTCAAATCACTCTCCAAATGGACGCTCCTCCCTTAATAGACTTATGCTGATGTCTTAAATGCTACAGTGCTCCCACAGACGAGCTCCCAGCTCCTGCTCCAGACATTTCAAAAGGCTGGGATGGGCAGACGTCTCCCACAGAGACCATGCTCCAGTGACAGGGCTCGCAGGGAAATTATAGGGAATTAGATGATGGGCAGAGGGAGTGACAGTATTACTCAGAAATAAACAATCTACCAAGCAAATCACAGGGCTGGGGTGCCAGGGCTGGTCTGCAGTTTGGCAGATGGGGGTTTGGATCTCAGTTCTGCGCAGGCTGGGTGACCTTCAAGCTTCTGAACCTGAGTTTCCTCATCTGTGAGACACAGAGCAAGACTCCTACCTGCACACGTGTGAAGGTTAGTGCTCGTATGGGCTGGGTTTAGCCCAGAACGAGGGATAAGTAGGAGCTCAAAAGTGCTGGCTAATGTTGCCATTGTTTCTGCTTTTAAAAGTTGAATAAAAATGATAAATACTCCCAGGGCAATTATTTGCAGGGTATCCTACAGCTGTGAGAAAGATTCCAGTGAGCTCCTAAAATCCCTCCTGATCCTCCCCAGATTTCATCCCAATAACATTCGTCGAGTGCTTACCATATCATACACACAGAGTGAACCCAATCTTCCTAGCAGTATGGAGGTGCAACAGAGAGCCCCAGTGTGCACAAGGAGACTGCTGTCCCATGCTGGTGTGTGATGGAACAAGGGTTGGTCCTCTGTCTGCTGGGTCTCTCTCCTGGCACGGAATGGCCCAGTGCACATCTCAAATTCTCACTGACCAGGCAATGGCACCCTGAAACATGGGATTTTCTTTGGAAAGAATGTGATATTTGATATTTCAAAGAATAAAATCGAAGTGGTCTTTACAAGAAGATCAGAACTTCGTTGGACTTCCACTTATCCCACTGGTGTGTTTGCATTTTGAATAACACATAGGTGATGGTGAGGGACAGGTGAAGGAATCAGCATACACAGTCCAGGTTTAGGACAGAGACTCCCAACCCTGACTGCATATCAGAATCACCTAGGGAGCATTTAAAACTCCTGAAGCCCAGGCTGTACCCTAGACCAATTTAAGCTGAATCCTTGGGGATAGTACCAGGGTGGCTGGGTTTGCAAAGCTCTCCAGGTGATTCCCTCGTGCAGTCAAGCTGCTGCAGATTACACATGCATATAGCATTAGGGCTACATCCTTTATCTCAGGGTTTCACAAACTTGTTGATCATGAGAATCACCTGAGGCTCTTCTTAAAATTACTGATTCATAGGTTCGTTCCCTGGAGACGATGCTTCATTCCATCTGGGGAGGTAACTAAGAATCTGAGATTTTAGCACTTAATTCGGATGGTCCTTCTGTTGTGTCATATTGGGAAACCCAACCTTTAACTGAAGGCTTGGGCAGCAAATCCCCCTAGAGGGGACAATGGATTGTTGTTTCTATTCAGTGGCTTAGATAGTAAGATCCTAGATTGTCTTTTCTAGCCAGGATCTTGGGGATCACTTGGTCCTACAGTCATATTTCATACACGGGGAAACTGAGGCTCAGAGGGAAATGACTTCCCTAAGGTCACGTATTAAATGATCCCGAGAGCAAGGCTGAGAAGCCAGGTGTCCAGCCCCCCTTTCTGCTTTCCCTTCCCTGTGGCTGGCCCGCCTTGGCAATCACCAGGCAGCCAGAGCGGTCAGCATTTCTGAGCAGGCAGCCCAAATTGCTTTCCCTGTAATATCTCCTTATGACAAGGTGGTTGATGCTAAACAAGGTCCCTGGGGGAACATAAAGCAGCGTCCCCCTCAGAGCCACACGGGATGGACGAGGCTAATCCATTTCAGTGGACAGCTACCCTCTGCTGGTGCACCCGGGAACCTTCATCTTCATTATTAACTCATGAATCACCATAACCAGCGGGTGGCACCAGGAAGTCCCAGGGAAAGGCAGCTGGGTAGGGAAAAGCTGGTGTTGGCTTCCATGTGCCTTAATAAATACGGTTTCCCAGCAGCCTCGTGGAGACTTATTAGGACACTAACTTAGAGAGTGCCTGCCCTGATGCCCTGGGGAATCTCACAGCTGCTCCAAGAGGAAGGAAAGGTGGACTTTCGACGAAGGAAGAACTGAGGCAAGACAAGGCAGCCTGGGGAGAGGTGGGAAAAGATTACTTGATTGAATCAGCAATGCAGAGTTCAGGTGTTAGGGCTGGTGCTTCTCCCTTTGTGACCCGGGAAAGTGCCTTCCAGCCCCTGGACCTCCGTTTATTTTGGAAAATGGGTCTATTTATGCAGCTTCCAGCAGTCAGGCTTGAGGGTCACTGGGCCAATGAGGTAAAGCCCTGAGCATTTGCCTTAGGCAGAGAAGACTGCCACCAGGCTGATAGCTACTGAAGACGTGCTTGGCGCTTATTAAGCAATATGGAGGAAAAGTTGGTTAGCACATTAGTATGCAGGGAGCTTGTTGTCCACAGTCTTGTGTAAATCACAGAGTGCCTGCACGTAGGAGGCCCTCCTGATGTGCTTTTGGAGTAAGTGTGAGGGCGTGCACATGTGTGTGTCAATGTGTTTGTAGCTCTAAACCTGTCCTGTTCTCTGATTGCTTTACATAGCAATTCATTAGAATGATTTTTGCCTTTGGAGTGACCTTTTTTCCCCCTGTTTCAAGGAACTGTTTTTTACATGATGAATTCAAAACTTCATAGAGACAAGAAATTAAACTTCGCACAAGAATCATCAGATGGGTGATTCCATCTCATGTACAGGCTGGTTGGTATTCTGTTAATAAGAAATAGAGCTGGGGCCCAGGCACACCTCCTCACGCCTCCACAATTCCTTCCCCTCCTTCCTCTCGTATCTATTTATGGTGATTGATAGAAGCAACATCTAATTTTGAACTGAAGAAGAGTTAAATGTTTAGATGAGGGAAAAGTAAGGAGAAGGGGGAAACAAAGCCTCCTGCACCCCTCATAGCTCTTCCCGCAACAAATTAAAATTGTCTTTCTTGCCAGTCCGTCCTGAACTCTGTGCTCTTTATTCACAGCAATCTTCTTAGGCACTCCTGAATTCTCAGCGTCTGTCACATGGTATACATTCAATAAATACTGATTAAATCAAACAAAGAGGCGCTTTTTTCCAGTTATTTTCAGTGTTATGTGTTGTGGGGTGGGGGCCACGTAGTCACTGGAGCATGTGCAATGGCCTTTGGGAGTTAAATGGGGCTGAATGTCTCTGATGTCACCAAGAACAGTGCTCTGATAGCAGCTAATCCATGGTATTAATCTATGCACAGAATGAGCGTGTCCGCAAGCGGGGGCAGTCAGCATCACAAACAGTGTCCCAGTCCATGTACCTCCCCCTGTGCTCTGTCAGTGACCTTGGCATTTGTTGATTTCTGTCACCCAGCATCCATTCATCTTAGTTCTAGTAACAGTTACTACTCTTGTACCATTGGATTGGGTGGGCTTGACTCCCCAGCTCTTGACATCTAGCACTGGGTGCATGACACAATCAAAGGCAAGACAATTTTGGTTGGAATTCTGGGAAAGGTATTCACCATTTATCTGCAATATTTAATTTGAGAGTGTGCAAGATCTGGAGCTGCTGCAGCCTTCTTGTGTTGAAAGGGCAGATCTTGTCTGAGGAATCTGTTTTATATTTTCTTCCTTCTGAATTGTTAATAAACAGTATTGGCATAAATAGACTCCCATAAGTAGAATCTGCTTGACACTAAAATATCTGTATGAAAGATGAAAAAAACACCTGATCTTCCAGATCCAGATTTTTAATTTGCAGACTTGGAGCAGGATGACTGACTTTTTCCCCCTTTAACCTGACTGTTGGGCTCTTTAAAAGTGTTCCAAAAGCACAGAAGTGAAACGGTCAGGCTCCCCCAACTTCCTTTTTTCTTGTTCTCAGGCCTTGTGGGTGGGCTTTCCTCTATTATTTAAATTCCTTCATTGACTCCAAGGGAGCCCAGAAACTGTCAAGCTGAAATACCGTGAGCAGAATTTTAGTTCCTTTACTTCCTCTAATCTAATGGAAAGCTTGGAAAGTTAAAGATTTGTAACCATCTTCCAACCCAGAAAGTTCAGGTATGTTTGTTGGCTTCAGATTTTCATTGTTGGTGTGGCTATTGAGCTCAGCTAGAAGCTCTTCGTGTTGATTAAAATTTTATTGTCTGCTGAGACCATCTTTGAAAACACATATTTGACAATGACTGTGGCCATGCACTGTGCTAGGTTCTTCAAAGATGAATGAGTCATGGTCCCTGGTCTGAAACAGCTCACAATACTGGGGCAAGTGGGCATGCAAAAATCAGTTTCCTATGGGGCAGGGTAAAATAAGTGCTTAAAAGAGGTTCAAGCCAAGGGTGTGGGAAGAGGAAGAGGCATAATTCTGCCTGGGACAATCAAAGAAGGTTTCTCAAAAGTTGCAGTTTTTGTGTTGTCTTAAAGGGTTTCTGGGAAAGGGGAGATCAAGGAAAACAGCAAATCTAGGGGATGCCGTGAACAAGGCTTGGAGACTAAAACCAGATTGTACCCAACAGGGTAAGATGATCCTAAAGTTCCTCTCGAGGAAGAACAGCTTATAGAATATCCTCTCCCCTGCCCAGGTCTACAGGAGATGTGTAGGCAGGAGGAGGGGCCCCCTCTGAGCCTTCTGTCTGGCTCATCCCCACTGCCATCCCCGCTGCCGAACCTCCTGCACACATACACCTGCCCAGATACACTGGTGTGAATATTGTAATATTAAAATATTGCAGTTCCCCGGACATTACCTAATCTTTCATGCCTCCAGGTTTTGAATATTCTATTTCTTCTGTCTGGAATACATCCCTCTCCTATCCCATCCAATTGGCTGATGCGATTGTATCACTCTTTAGGATTCAACTCAAGATCACCCGTCTAGGAAACTTTATTTTTCTACAAGCAACTGTATATTCTCCTTCCTCTCTATTCCCATGAATCTATTTATATGAGGATCCTTTTGGTTGTAAGTGACAGAAACCCAGCTCAAACTTGTATAAGCAGAAAAGGGTAATTATTGGCTCACACAATTAGGACAAGAAGATGATGAAAATTATTTTAAGGTTTAAGTGCTATAATTAGAGCACTGCATAGAGATACTTTCTCTCTTCACCTTTTGGCTCTCTTTACCCCAACTTCCATCTCAGCAGAATCTTTGAGTGTAGACAATTCTGAGTCCTCAGTGTCTTTACAATTCACAATCTTAAAGAAGAAAGACCTTCTCTCTTTTCGTGTATATATGCTAAATCTTGTGCTGGGGTCTTGCTTGCCCCCGGTAGATTTATATGTCCAAAATTAATCTCTGTGGTCAGGGGAACAGATTTTCTTGCTTGGCCCCACTCAAACCACATATAATAGGTTTCCTGCAGGAAAGAGAGCTTCTGTTATCTGAAGAAAGGTGAAAGGCAGTCAGGCAAAGCAAAAGCAAACAAATACAAACTCATAATACCACACTGCTCCTATAACATTTATCATGCCAACTTAATAGTTGCTTTACTAATTTGTCTCCTACAATAGGCTGTCACCCTTGGTGACAGAGAAGGAGGCCTCTCCATCCCTGTAGGATGGTGCTGGGTACATATTAGCAGAGGCTCAGTACACAGTTGCTAAATGAGTAAGTCTGCGAATGAGGGAACGAATGAATAAATAACCCAGTGAAATGGATGGGTCAGGTAATATTATTTCCATTTTTTACATGTATTCCATTATCTCTGGTTTAGGCTATTTTAACAGCCTTTTAATTAATCTCTGTATCACCAGTCTTGGCCTCCTCTAATCCATTCTTTATACAGCAGCCAAATTGATATTTAAAAAAAATGCAAATATGATTTTATTCTTTGCTTTTAGGATATTGAACAAACATTTTCACAGGACTGCTACGGTCCTTTATAATCTGGCTTTTTTCTGTTTCTCCAGCCCCAACTCTTGCTGTTCTCACCAACCCTAACACCAGGCACCCCATCCCCAAACTCATGTGTCCTTCATCCTCCGTCAGTTTCACTTCCTCAGTGGCATCGAGTTCTCTCTTGCTCCCCAGCCTTTGTTCCATTCCCTTGGCATGCTCTTCCTCCCCCTTCCCTCCACACCCAGCTAATATCTACTCCTGCTTCAGCTCTAGCTTCCATAGCACCTTGTAAGTGAGCACTGCTTGGACTTCCAACTGCTGTCCCTCCTCCATGCTCCCACAGAAACCTGCAAGCCCCCATAGAGGAACCTTTCGCATCTTCTGTAGCTGTTTTTTTTTTTCCTTGTCTGTCACACCCACTGGCAGAAGTGTATGCTTTCTGAAGACTGGGGATACATCTATTTTATTCACTATTGTATCTCCAGCACCTAATGTAGGGCCTGGTACTGAAAAACGAATGAATGAATGCATTTATTGAGTCCTAATAATATGATGGATACTGGCAATAGAGGGGTGTTTGTAGCATAGTCACTGCCCTGAAGGCGTCCTTGTCTCTGCACAGAACAACTGAAGTACAGAGAGGTTGTAAGTGGCAGAGCCTGGTGTTGAACCCAGCTCTGTCCAAACTCAGCCTCTTCACTCCACTGTAGCTGTCCCTGTTTTGCTACTGAGCTTACTTCCATTAGGATAGACCAGCCTGTGGGTGGACTTGCTGGGCTTGGGTAGGGTATCAAGGAAGCCTGAGCATCTCATGACCCTCATTACTGAGTCAGACCTCTGCGAACTGGTGTTTAGGCCAAGGACCGTGTTCTAAATCAGTTTTCCCATTCACCTGGGGAGAGGACCCTGTGACAGCATTTGACTTTGGAAAACACCTTGAAACTACTTGGCCTTACTCACTCCTACTTGTGCACTAAAATATGAACCTCAAAATATACCATAGTGAATAATGAAAGACATCAAAGTTGAGCCATTGATTTGATGGTGGATTTTGATGGTCATGCCTAGATTTGGGGAGCTGAGGTCCTACTCATTTTTGGTGAGTACTCAGGAGACCCAAGTTCTAGACTCAGTATGACTAGTAAGCATTTTATGATCTTTGCCAAATTATGAAACTATGTGGCCGACAATCTCCTTTATCTACTCAACAACCATATTTTACACCCTTTATTTTCCTTGCATAAAGAAGCCCAACGTTGTTCTGGTTGCTGGAGGAAATCCATCAATTTTAGGGAAGGAGGTTCCATTTCAGCCCAGGGCATCAACCTTTATTGATTTAAAGCTGCTGTGGAAATCTCATGTTCTTTGCCAGGGTTTCTCTATTAGACAAATATAAATGTAATTGATCCTGAGGCACAGCAATGAGGGAGCAGTGCATCACGTTCCTGCATTTGGAGAAGCACTCTAAATCTCTGTATTTGGGTCACCACTGTTTGTTGTGTTTCATACAGACCCTACTTGAAATTCATATTTCTAGACAATATGTCATGTAGTGAAAAGAGCATGGCCATTGGAGTTGTACTTGAGTTTGCAGCCCAAATCGTCTGCTTATCTAGCAGTGTGACCTTGCCCTTGTCTGAGACTCAGACACTCACAGTCCACTTCCAGGCAGTTGTTAGAATCAAGTGAGTGAATATATGTGACTGTGCTCAGCCCAGAGCCTGCCATGTGGCTGATGTACAATAAATGTTAGATGACATTATTTCATCGTGTTCTGCAAGAGGTCACTACTTAGCTTATAAAACATTACATCCTATATCAGACTTTCTTGTCCGTGAGAATTGTTTCATTGAGAGTGATTATAGACTTATTAAGCTTCAACTTTTGGAGTTGATTTTGATTCGCCCATCCCTTAGCACCTCATATTCAATCAGTTGCAGAACTAGTAAGTTTGCATGTGTGTTTTCCCAGAAAGTGAATTTAGGTGCAGCATTAAGGAAGTGGAGGGCAGTAAAGCGAGGTGAGCAGAAAAGGTTAAGTAGAGGCCAGGGGGCAAGAGACTTGTAAAGCAAGTTAGAGTTGCATCTCTCTACTGTTTGCTTTGGAGAGTGGAAGAGACTGCAGCATCAGAAGGCTTTGGGTCACAACAGAGAGAGCCTGGAGAGATGGAAAGCAATAGCAATGCTGCCGTAAGCCTGTTCGTCCTCATTCTCCTTGCTCTGTAGACACCACCAGTCGGCACATTGAGACACATAAAGGTGCCTGTGGTCACACAACAGACCAACGTTGTTAAAAGAGTGAAGAAAATTCCAAAGTTTCATTTGGGTATTTTGAAAGCAAGTGGATTCTTTGGGGAGTAAAAGTGGTCAGACAGAGGCAAAATAGGGACTTTTGGAAAGTTCTTCTTTCCCCAAAATATTTCTCCTGTTCACACTTCGGTATATAATAAGAGCTCTGAGTAGATTGCACCTGAAGGAACATTGTACATGACGGCCCATTGAGTTTTATTGCCAGAGAGAACAACTGATGATTGGGGATACAGCAAATTGAACCGTATCAATCAATTGAACATTAGAGGTAGGGAGGAGAGGAAGGATCATATAGATCCTGCCTTGTTTTTTTTTTTTTTTTTTTAAAGATTTTATTTATTTATTCATTTATCCCCCCCTTGCTGCTCGTGCTCGCTGGGTCAGCTAACCACGCCGCGCGGGCGGGCTTGCCTTCACCAGGAGGTCCCGGAAACCGAACCCGGGGCCTCCCATATGGTAAACGGGAGCCCTACTGATTGAGCCACAGCCGCTTCCCTGCCTTGTTTTTATAGATGGAGAATCAGAGACCCAGAAGGGAAAATGACTTGCACAGTGTTAAACATAGCCATGCTATGATTATTAATTTTCACTGTAAAGTAGCAGAAAGAAAAGTTTAATTGAATTGCCAGTGAGTGTTGATTTATTCATTATGAAGCTTTGTCTCTACTCTCTTTCTTGCAATTTTATTGAGTGTCTATTATTTGTGGAGCGTCATAATAGACACTGAAGTTACAGAAATCTGGATAAAAGTCCTTCAGACACATATTCACATAGCTATCTGTTTATGAATATTGAGTTCTTAGAGTTTCCTTGCAGAACTCCCCCTGCAGCTGCCAACTAATGTAAAGTGCCACACGAGAAATACATGGAGGAGACTTTCTAGAACAATCACTGTATGTGGCTGCTTGGCTTTGGTGCCCATTCCCTCTAGGGAATTCCAACACTGGTGTGCTGTGGTGAGCCAGAAGGAGGACCTGTGAATTGCATGGGGCCCAACCCAGCTCATCCAGGACAGGGACTGTTTCTCCCTTAGATCCCAGAAGTCTGTCAAAGGACTGCTTGTTGTCCCTGAGTGAGGCTCTTTCTCCTATTGGCCCCTTATGCCACAGGAGAACACATTGTGGGAGAGGAGAGAAAAATACTTTCCAAAGAATCAAAAGACTTTCCAGGGGGAAAACTATTCCACATAGACATAAGAGACTTCACCCCACACCCGCTGCCAGCCATCCACCCCCACTCCCCAGCTTGATAGCCTCATGAGTGACAGACATCCTTGGTCCTGATCCAACTCCAAACTCATTCTCTTGGAGAGGTTGGGTAAGGGGTGTTGGAACTTCCCTGGAGACCAATCTCACAAACCACATCAGGGGAACCAACTCTGGCCCCAAGAGTAACTTAGACAATCCTGCTAAATGATTTTAAACCTGTCTTTGGTAGGTTTTCAAAGGAAGAGCCTCGTAATAGTTCATTTAGTTGCATCTGCATATGATATTTTATTACTCTGTTCACTTATTCAACAGCTATTTATTGAGGTCCTCCTGTGTTCCAGGCATACCCAGAAAGGGCCTCTGGAGCAGCTTGGCACTCTTTTATCCATTTCGGAGCACTGTGTTATAACAGAGATTGCCTTCCAGTAGAAGAAACACATACTAAATAATGACACCATCAGTTTTCATCAAATTGAAGGTAGCATTGATTGTAAGAGGCATCACTAGTCTACGAGCTTCTAAAGAAGAAAAGTGATGCTAGCTAAACTGCGATGTGCTAGAGTAGATACCTGTGACCATGGGCCACATCCCCTCCTGCCACCTGACTTCTGTTCAGTTGTCACGGGTAGCTCTCTGCACTTGTCAGACAGAGTTCTGCATCCAGTGTGCAACCTTTTATCTGCTTGGTTTCTTGGACGCTAGGGTTGGCTTCTTAGCTGAGCACAGAGAAATGACTCTGAAGAGTGGGGGAGTTCATGACACTGGGGGATGACTGTTGTTGATAGTGCCCCAGACCCAACCCTGCTTCTCCAGGAGAATCCAAGCCAAGACACACTTCAGTTGTAAGATGCCTCCTGATTTCAAAGATGTTAAAATAGGAAAAAAATAATCTGAAATGATGTATGGTAAAAAGTGTTAGGAATTGGTATGAAGGAGAAAAATTAGCAGGGAGATCTTAGACAGGGAGTCCAGAAAGAGCCTTTCCAACAGGTGACTTTAGAAAAAAGCCTGGAAAGCAGCAAGATTTATTGGTATTTATGAAGGAGCTTTCCAGGGAGAGGAAACAGCCCATGCAAAGGCTCCAGTGAAGGGTGCGTCTGGCCTGTTTGAAAGAGGATGGGAAAGAGAATGAAAATAGAAAACAATGCCAGAGAGGAAACTGGAGGTCAGATGGTAAAGGAAGTTTTGGCCTTTTTAAGGATTTTGGTTTTATTCTGGGTGAGACAGGAAACCATTGGAGGTTTTTCAATAGAAGTGATATGAATTGACTTACATTTTTTAAAAGATTAATTTAATTTATTTATTTCTCCCCACCCCCTCACTGTTTGCACTTGCTGTGTCTGTTCATCTTCCTTGTTTCTTTAGGAGTCACCAGGAACTGAACCAGGGACCTCCGATGTGGGAGGAGGTGCCTAATCGCTTGAGCCACCTCCAATCCCTGCTTTGTTGTGTCTCTCATTATATTTTTTCTTCTTGTGTCTCTTGTTGTGTCATCTTGTGTCAGCTCACTGTACCTGCCCGTTGCGCCAGCTCACAGTCTTCTTTAGGAGACACCAGGATTTGAACCACGGACCTCCCACGTGGTAGGCGGGAGCCCAGTTGCTTGAGCCACATTTGCTTCCCTGAATTGACTTGCATTTTAACAGGTTGACTCTGCCTGCTGTGTTGCGTCTAGGCTGAGGAGAAGGGGCAAGAGTAGAAGCAGAGAGGCCCATTGGAATGCCGCAGATCCAGACAAGAGATGTGGGTGGTCCTGACCAGGGTAGCAGCAGGGAGGGCAGTGGCTGGTGGTGAGAATATGGAAGTATGTGGAAGGTGGAGTTGAAAGGATTTTCTCATAGATTGAGGGTGAGGAATGAATGAAAGAGAGAAGTCAAGATCACCATTTAGGTTATATTTTTCTGTTTTTTTAAAAGTTCAGTCAGGTGATCCACTCCCATACACACACATGCTTCACAGGTTTCCAGAACATTCTATACTTCTCTGGATCACAAGTGATAGAGCCTCACTGTGTCTGGCTTTCCTCATTTGTAAACAGAAATACTACTACTACTATTAAATATAACCCTCAAGGGGTTTTGTGAGGATTAATATAGATTATATATGTATAATATGTATTATATGTTAGATAGTTTTCAATGCATGCTTCGATACTGCTTCAATAAACGTTAGCTTTTTTTTTTTTTTCTTTCATGGAGAAAACTGCACACGTTGCTTGGCTTTGTATGCCAGTTGTGTGAGAGGTGACTCTCGGCCATCTGCTCCGCCAAGATGGCCTCTGCCTGGCCATCACTTTTCCCAAGGGAGGAGGGAGAATCAGGCTGGCCAGAACCCAAGTAACCATTGGGTAGCCTTGACCAGGCAGAAGGGCCCCTTGGCCCCGAGGGCAGGAGCCCATGTTCTTCTCTTTCTCTTCCTGCCTCTTGTGAGAAGGTGAGCAGACCTAGCAGGACCTGGGCCAGGGGGAGTGCTCTCTCTTCCTGGTTCCTTATAGATGATTGGGAAGGAGGAGTCAGAGCCAACCATCTCTCTTTGGCTGTCTGGCTCACTTACCACAGCTTCTGAGAAGTCCCTCAGAGGACACAATGAAGGAAGAGGCTGTGCTGACCTTCAAATCAAGTCTTACTCCCTCACACTTCAGTGCCTCAGCTGCTCCTTTTCCTGGGCCTGTTCTGCCTCCCCATTTCCCTAGTGTCTTCCTAACAAACTTCTCACCGTTTCTTTTCCACTCAGAAAACATAAAGTAAATCAGAGCACTTCCCTGTGACACACACCGAGGGCAAGCTCATTCAGTGACGCACACCTCAGATGTGTTCTGCACATCCCCACCTGCTCTCTTCCTCCATCTTCTGTTATACTCCTTTTATGTGATTGGTTTTTCCATCTTGGAGAGAAAAGGTACACCCCATCTGAGGTTCAGATGTGTCTATCTATCTACCTGAGGAAAGCATGGCTGTTTTGCTTCTTAAATCAGAAGATCATGGAAACAGGAAGGTATAAAAAGAACTTAGCTAGTTGGGAGGCAAAGGGACAGATATCACAGAAAGAGCTTGGAACTGAAGTAGAATGGGATGGCATTGGATTAGCCTTAATTACATGGTGGAAAGAAGTCTAAGTAAGCCAGCTGAAGATGTCGGCACTGGCTGGTTGTCCTGTCGGGAAGCCCAGGAAAGGGCTGAGTGAATAAGTCATGGGTGTGGGGGTAATTTATTTAAGAGTCCGCTATTTACAAGGCTCTATGTTAAGTCTGCCAAGGGGCTCATATGGATAAATAAGACACATCCCCTTACCCTCTCTTCAGAAATGACTTCCCAACTAGGAGCGGGAATAAAGTGTACCTTTGTGCAGGTCCACACTGAGCATCGTGGGGTTATGGCAGCTCTGGGAGTGATGTGGCAGAAGCTCTGTCCTGGTGAGGTGAGCTCCTGGGGCTTGGGCTCAAATGAGGTGGGGCATTGCCCAGACTAGCAAGGATTTGCCCAGGCCTGGAGTGAATGCTAGTGATCCCTCCTCCATGATAAGCACAGTCTAGAGTGAAATTGTCAAAAAACTTCTCCAGTCCACAGAGCTCTCACTCTCCCTTGTTTCCCTTGCTCCCACTTAACGTGTCTCTATTCTCTTTGTCCCAGGTCTCTTTCTCCAGAACATTCCATAAGAATGGGGACAGTGGAAGTCCCAAGGGGTAATGGACTGGAGTTGGATTCACCCTGTGTTTGTGTTTTGCTAGTAGAACTTCTAGATCAGATACCTGCTGGGAATCCTTTGGCCATCTTGAGTGAGTTTCACTGGTGGTCTTTTACTACTTAGGTTTGCCCAGCTTTATGCCTCCAGACAACTCATTTACCCTCTCTGGGCCTTTGTTTCTTTACACGTAAACTAGAGCAGACAAATTGAGCTTAAGTGCTCAGAACCCTCCCCGTCTTGACATCTTCATGGAATTGAAGCCATATTTTCTGATTTCCTATCTCCAGGCAGGCTGATGTCTAAACATTTTCCATATTTTGGCTAAAACTTTCTGGATGGAGATGCCACACTCTTCCTCAGTAGTCCATTCTCGATTTTCATTTACTTCCCTGTTCTGAGAAAATGAAGTAGCTCTTCCCTATGTTTAATTAAGCTCTCTCTTGTAGGCAATTTTCCCCTGAGTAGATTTCATGAATGTAGAGAACAATAACTAAATGCCTTTTTCATATAGAGCATTTATATGCTCACATATACAAGTTAATTTTCTTTTACAACCCTATATTTAGCCCTGTTTGGGCCTCATTTCCATTCATTTGCATGTTAATATTCATATTTATGTAGATATATTCCTGGATTCAATGGGAAAGAATATCCCTCACAGAAGGTTGGAAATGACAATTTATTCAAAGAACTTGATCCTAAGATCCACGAGAAGTTCATGGGGCAGGATTGCCAAATTAAATACCAAACTGCCTTTTCTGAGCTGCATGAAAATACTTATGAATTATATTTTCTCATTTGTCTTCTGCCAAAATGAGAGCAGAGGTAGAAGCTGTGCACGGAACACTTCCCCTGGCAAGATAGTTCTGACGAATGACATAAGGTCTCTAAGATGTGACAGGCATCTGGGAGGAAATGGGCCACTTGGGTGCCACAAATGTCAGTCCATGCCATGAGGATGCCACTCTGAAAACATATTGTCCCTGGCAGCCACCGCTGGTCCCTCTAACGTATAGCTTCCCTGTCAAGAACTTAAACAGAAAGAAAAAGCTAGAGAGGTCTGATATTAGGATAGTCACAGCTATCACGATAGCTAGGAGTGAAGACCCAAAACCGGGAGACAACATTTATTGACCAGGTGACGTTCTGGTTCTATGTTTTCTTCTGCCATTAACAGTGGCCCTATTAGATGTATGTAACTAATTCTGTATATTGAAAGTAGTTCTGACTGATCTCAAAGCTCATATTTATTTCTGTTTAATAGGTTCCCAGTTATTTGAATGAAGAGCACCTGGGTTGCTTTTGGGGTGAAAACTTTGAATAACCTCTCTGATTATTACCGTTGGCTGAGCTTCTCTCAGGATTAATGGTCAAACAGGTTGCCTTAGCTCTGTTTTATAAGAAAACAAAAAATGGAGGTAAAAATCATGCTAAAGCTTTATTGGGAAGTACAATACCAGGACTTCAGAGAGAGGGAAGGGGAAAGCGAGGCCCAGAGGGAGCCCATCTCTTAAGCAGGTATAACCGTGGGGGCATGAGGGGTGAGGGGCCAGCACCCACAGACTCCCCTCTCTACTGATAACTAAGATACTGCAGGATGACTTACATCCTTCACTATGTGCCAGGGCCTCAACTTGGGGCAAAACTCAAACTATTTTAGAATAATGAAAAAGGACTTTCCTCATCAGACCTGCTCCCCACTCTCTACAGTCCTCTCTCACCATTCCCCGTCCTTGAAGCCTACCTCCCAGCCAGGCAGGGCCTCTGACGGTTCCCCCAAAACACTGCATTCACATTGCAGCATCACTAGTTCCTGGGCCAGGCCAGTTCCTGTCATTCCCCCAGTTCAGGGCTCCCTGATAGAAATCCCTCAAGGGGGCAGCTCGAACCCAGATCAAAATGAGGCTTTCTCCTGCTTCTCTCCGATCCACCAAGACGGATCGTGTGTGGCAGAGCATGCTCGACCGAGGAGACACATACCCCTCCCTTGAGACGCAGGTGACGTGCTTGCTCACACAGCCAGTGCCTGGTGGGGCAGGGGGTCAGCTCCTGCGGTCCGCGGCATGTCAGGCTTCTGCGGCACATTAACCAGACGGGCCACTCTGTTTCCCCTGGGGAGGGGTCAGCGGGGTATCTTTGTCAACTCTGGTCCCTTGTGGGAGAGAAACGGAGGTCTCCTTTCTAGAGAAACTGAGCTGCGATGGAGAGGAGAGAGAAAGGATGGGGGATAGATAAGAGTCCCCACCTAACATTGAGCCTAGAACCAGCAAAGCTGATGCAAAGATTACCATTTCAAAAGGCTGCATTGGAGTTGAGGAGACCCTAAGTTAGGAAATGCCTCTGCAGGAGGAGGGGGGTGCTAGGCAAAGCAGCAGCCGTGGACATTCAGAAAAGCATCATGTTTATAATCTGCTCCTCTAGATTACAGCCTGGTGCAGCCTGTGACCAGTGGCAGCTCAGGTCACCTCACTAAACCTGTTTCCTCATCTACACAATAAACAGTTTAGGGCTGATAGTCTGTAAAGTCCCTTTCCACAAATACTTCAGGTCATCCACACTTTTCTCTGAGCCAAACTTTTCAAATTTTCTTCTGCTATCCAAAAAAATGCACAGCATAAAACTTAAATGACCGAGAACCTTCTCAAAAGGTTCCCAAGGAACCCCAAGGAAATGAAAAGTTTAACAAGAGTGTGGCCAGAGCCTGGCGTTTAAATGGGGGAAAAGAAGCATTCACGTGGAACTCTTAATTGGTAACTGGGGCAGCCCGAGTTAGGCAGCTAACAAGCTAAACAATTTTGATGACATAAAATTAACACCAGGACATAGGAAAAGCCTGTTTTATTTGCTATTTTATGTGTTATGTGACAATTTAATTAAACTTTGAGGGAATCCAAGCAGTTAATTCTCCAGAGAAATAAACCAAGAATGACATTCGGGCCTGTCTCCTAAGGAGTCAGGCTTGGGAGTCTTCTGCATTTTATAGTGCCATACACCCAACTTTTACCTTGAAATTAATGAGTGCGATTAAACAGCCTTGGCCTTGCCCATAAGCCTTCCCCTTCCTCCCCTGGGGATTGGCTTGAGGCCATTTGGGCTCTCAAAATGGAATGTGTGAAGGCAATCTAAATTACTCCTCCTGGTCTATAAAACCAGCCTTCTCATATGCCGGAATGCAGGCTTGCCTTGGGCATTTCTGCTCCCTCCTTCCAAATACTGGTGGAGGCAGCATAACATCCGAGTAATAACAGTAATAATAGCAGCAACAAATTCAGTGTGAAGAGAGGCCGGGCTGTGCCGGGTAACAACCCCAGCAGCTCAGGGCTTCAAGCAGGAAGTCTGTTTCTCCATCATGCTTCTTGCCCACCTTGGGTTCTTGGGGATTCTCCTTCACATTGACACCTCTCTGGCACCCAGGCAGACAGAGCGGACTTTGTAGGAACTGTTTTTGGTCTCAGTAGTAGAGAGAAAACAAGACTCCTGAAGGAGGCACCAGCCATAAAAGCTTCTATCTGGAATTGACAGGTCAACTCCATTCACATTTCCTTGGCCAAAGGCAGTCACATGGTCACCCCTAAGCACGGGTGCAGGGAAATGCAGTTCAGCCATGAGTCTGAAGGAGAATGGACTGGAAATATTTGCTTCTGCCACAAATGTGTGTATTCTCTGTCGAGCTTGCTCTCCCACAACACTTCCTGTGTGCCAGGTTCTGTTCCCAGCCACATACATATATATGCATGCATGTGCATGTATGCCTGTGCGTATATAGGCAAGGAGGTATGTATATGTGCACATATATACATGCATATATGTTCATTTAAATGATCTGGCTAGCATAAAAAGATCTGTATAATGGATTCAAAACATCTTGTAGTATAACAATTCAGTATGTGCCGGCTCTATCTCTTCTCAGCTGTGTAGCTTGGGCAAGTAAATTCACTTCTTAGTCTCTCCATTCTTCATTTGTGAAATGAGATGAATCATAATGCCTACCTCACAAGGCTGGTTTAAAGAAATGATGTATTTGACATTGCTTAATAAATGATGGACAAGCTCTAGTTACTGTTACATGCAAGGAGCGGTCACTGAATTCCCTAATGGAAACAAATTAATGGAAACTGATCAACATGAAGAAATTTCTACCCTGGCCATAAAAAGCAGCTGGGTTTTCATTGGGCTAAATAAAGACTTCAATTCATTGATTTTAAGCTCTGGATATGCTTTACTTCTGCTTTAAGTCTGCCTGTCTGTTGTCTCAACTTTTAAGTTCCCCTTCCTCTAAGCTCAGCTACATTCTTCTCTGAAATCCTACAGCATTTACTCCCTATCCATTCTTGTTTTTATAGTGTATTATTTGATATTGCAATAACTTAATAAATACCCGAATGAATATATGTCTCTCTGGTTTAGCTTTAAAGCCCGAGAGAGTATCCTCCTGGCCCAAGTACATGGGGATGAGAAGGGAACTAGTATTTATGGAGTCCCTACTAGATACTCAGTAAGTATTCTGGGTTTTATACATACATTATTTAATTTGATCCTCACAATAATTCAGCAGATTACAGATGATCTTCCCTTGCTATACGACAGAACTGATCTTCAGAAATACAATTATGAAATAATAATGCAAACAGCTACTGTTTATAGTGCACCCATATGAGGATGGGCACTTGCTATTTGTCAGACAATGTAATAATCTCACAAACACACCACATATATCACTTAGCACAGGGCCTGCACAGTAGTCCCTTGACAAATGCTAAGAGCTGCGCTGGAACAAGAGTATGGAGACACTTGAGCAAAAGGTTAAGGAGTTAGTACTTATTTCAGTCGACCTTGTAGCACAGAGTGATGACTGAGCATCGGCAAGACACATTGGAAACTGTGTGTGGGATGATAGGCAGGGCTGGGGAGACACTGAGGCTGGGGAGACCGTTTAGGGAATTGTTGAAAAAGTTCCAGCAGGAGGAAATGAGTACCTGGACTAGGGAGGTGGTGGTGGTGGAAATGGAGGTGGGCAGGGGTGCAGCTCCCGAAAAGATGTTATAAAGGCAGTGCTGAAAGAACTAAGTGCAGAAAGAGACACGAGGGCCAAGGACGAGAGAGGCAGTCAAGGTCTTCAGCTGTAGGATCTGGGTGCCCAGCAGGATAGAGTGGCCATTTCTGGCAACCGGGAGGCCTGGAGCAAGAGCTAGTTTTGGAAGAGACGTGAGTAATTGACCTCTGGGTGTATTGTTTTTGAAGTTCAGCTCCTAACCAAATGGAGCTATCCAGCAGGCATTGAGAGTGGCAGAATGTGGAGATCAGGCGACAGAATGGGCTGGACTGGACACGTGCGGATAAACAGCAGACAGACAGGAGGCATGAGAGAGGAACTCATGTTTCAGGTGACCCAGGAAGCAGAAAGGCTGGCCCTGAGGGTGTGGGTAGAAATACTTCCACTAAGGAGGGCCAGAAGGGAGCTAGGCTGATGAGGAGAAGCATTTTAGGAGGAGCTTTGAGAGTTTAAGTTGCTCAGGTCTCAGGACACTTATCTTCTCAGTGAAGGAAGGATGTAGAGCTTTTACCAATAGCGGGAGTTCTGTACGAAAATTAGGTTAATTTGAAAGTGTCCGAGTAAAACTTCATCTATTTTTCAATTTTTCTGGGGTTGCTCTTGGGGAACTTATGATGGTGTTGAACGCCGAGAATCGGAGTTGAATCCAGGAACTCACACACACCGAGCCCATAGCGACGACAAATTCATAGCTAGTACCTGTCTGTGGGGACGTTACTTCAATTTGCTTATGTTGTCTTTAGTCTTCCTCTCTTTCCCAACTCTCAACTGGATGCTAAAATGAGAAAGAGGAAATCATTTCTGAGAAACTTACTCTCTGAGCTATCATCTTTTATTTATACGCCCTTAGACTCCACTGCAGAATTCAGAGATTTCCTGAAATCACCTCAGATTCACATGCTTAGTGGTTAGTGCATCTCTAGTGTTCAAGACATTATTCACATTTCTCCAAAAAACATGTATTTTCCCTTTAGCCTGAGTTTACTGTATTGCTAATTTCAGTGTTTAGCTCAGTGCCTTTCCCATAGTTAGGACTTAATAAATGCTCAATAGACTTGAAACAATTTTTCTCTTTTTCAGGTTTGTTTCTCTCTCTCTCTCTCTCTCTCTCTCTGTGTCTGTTTCTCCCTACCCACACCCCAACTCTAATTTCTTGCATTTCCAGGAAGAGCTGACCATGAATTTATTGCTGGTGTTAAGAATCATACTGTGTCAGCATGCAGATCTTTCTCTCTCAGCTTATCAAAAGAAAGCAGCTTTTATCTGTAATGCCTAGGAAAAATTGGTACAGTAAAAGGAGAAGTATGGAAAAGTGAGGGAGGAGGAAAGAGATAAGAGGAATAGAAGGTGGTGAGGAAGGTTGAAATAGGATAGAGGGTAGAGTGAGGAGGTGGGAGAAAGGTCGGGACCATTGAGAGATGAAAGGAAGAATGTGGAAGGGAAGGGAGACAAAGAGGGGCATAGACAGGAGTCAAGGACCAGTGAGAAGGCCAGGGAAGGGTTACCGTTTTCCACTGGCTGAGGCAACCTTGTCCCCGTCACTGAAACTTTGCTACTTAGGAATCCCACTAGACCAGATCTGTGAAGATAGGAAACAGTCTGTTGGACGCTTAATGATTTATAACAAGTACATGAGAATGCCGTTAAAAACTAATTCATCACCGGCAGCCTAAATGATTTGCAAACATCTGCTCTGCAACGGGACCCTCGTGGGAAGAGAATGTCCACGGGTTGAAAAGTTCTTTTAATGCAGATATTGCAGGTGGGAGTTAAGGCACAGTTCCTGGCTTTTGGGTCACCAGCTTTCCATCCAAAGTGATTAATAGGGGGGTGTTTAAATGTGGCTTTTGGACCTGCCCAATTCTTGTGCTGAAACTGTCTGTCTGAGTCCCCTCCAGAGTGACAGATAGAATCAGACATGACTGTCCTTCACCCTGAAGGTTCAGTTCCCTGAGATGCCTAAGTTTCTTAGGAACGGTAGGCTTCGACTTTTCAGTCGGCAGACCTGAGCTTCAATCAGTCAGCAAACCCCAATATGAAGGTGCACTCGGGCTGAACATGTTCACTTCTTCTTTTAAACAACTTGACAGTGGCTCACATTCTTCTAGGAATAGGCTTGGCTCACCTCCCCAGTCTTCAGATGATGTCATTCCTAGTAAGCCTTAAATTCACCATTCCAGGTAATAGCCTATAGCCGTTGATATCTTGTTCCGTTAACCCTGTGCCTACCACTGCAGCTAAGGTAGACAGTTTTCAACATGCTGTCAGCTTCCCATCTTAAATGCCTACATCTCTCTCCTTCTCTGCCTGGAGGCTTCCTTGGCATCATGAGAACTTGCTTAGCCACATACAAGCACAACCTGGAAACATCAGGAAGTGTGAGAACTGTCCGATGACTGGTTGATGAGAGGCAATGCATAAATGTCCCAACTGCCCATTTTCTGGCGGGACCATTGTGAGTGGGTTCTGCAGTTTTCAGAGGGTCCCCAGAGGGATTGAGCCAGGAAAGAGATAATGGTGGCATAAATCAGGACAGTATCAATTGTGGTGTGGAGGAGTGATTGAAACTTGGATGAATCTTGAACATAGAACCATTAAAATTTCTTGATGGATTAGATATTGGGGTATGAGAAAAATTAACTCATGGAAATCTTTAAGGGTTTCTCTTGAAATACTGGAAAGATAAGGCTGCCATCAGCTGAAATGGAGACTACAATGAAGGGAATAGGTTTTACTTGTCTTTCTTTGTTGAGCTTATTAGGATTTGATAATTTGGGGCTAGATTCTATTTCAATACTGTGGTGGGTTAAAAATATCCACAAATTTTTTTGCCACCCCTCCTATCAAAATGGGGAGTCTTAGCCCCCTACCACCTGGAATGCATGGGCCCTTTAAGGGTATATTGAGCTGAATGCATTCTGAAATTAAAGGGCTTTGCAAAGATGGGACTATGTTAATTGGACTATGAAGTAAGGATTTAGAGAATGTATTACTAACTTAATTGTTAAGATAATTATTGGAAATCATCAAGAGTTGGTTTGAAGACAGCTGTAAGAAGTTTGTGCTGACTCTTCTCCTTTATCTCCTTTCCAGTTCCCCAACCTGATCTGTGCCCATGCCCGGGGAGGCCAATGCCAACAAAGGACTGCAGTGACCTCAATCCCTTGCAGTTTTGCTTTAGGTTGGGTTCAGCCAATGGGATGCACCAGCAGGAGATGGAGAAGAGTGCCAGGGGACAGAGGTTGGGGTATTTAGTACCGTGGGCTACAGTTGTGGTGGTGTGTTCCTGCCCAAGGCTAGGACTCCCATTAAGTCTCTCAATACCTACAGCTCTCTCTGCTTCTAGTAACTATTTCCTCCCTAGCCTTTCAGGGTGAACCCATTCAGCTCCAGCTCTCATTCACTCCAGAGTGTTTCGTCATCCTTGCTGGTGTACTTTCATCTTGCCCATATCTTTGTAATAGTTCTGGCATTAAACACTTCTCAGTTCTCCCTATTGTGTGTGACACATGCTTCCTGCTGGGAACAAGTGGTGAGGGTAGATGAGAGCTACAAAATTTTCTTATCGCAATCATATGAACTTCTGATCTAAAAGAAGAAAGCACCCAAATTAAGGTGATGAGGCAATGGGACTCAGCAGGACATGACAGAGTGAGGCTTGACACGTCCACTTGACTGCTTCCACGATGGGCTGAGGCATCTGCGTCAGGCAAGTCTTCCATCAACAGGCTCTGTTCAAGAGACAGCAGGAAGAACGTGCATGAGGACGTCAGTGTCCAGCTGCTCATATCTGTCAGTGACTATCGGCTGGTCTTGGGGCCCAGAACTCTTCAATCCAAAAACACAAGAGGTGAGAGGAAGAACAAAACAATCCCTGAGAGTAGAGAGGCAGCTAAGGATTTGGTTAAGTAGTGATTGAAAACAGAGTAAGGGACAAAAAGTCATGGCTACTCCTAGGTTTTAAAAAAATATTTTTTTATGTACATGCTTACCTATATATTATTGTGCATTTAATAAAGTAGTTTCTGTTGTGGTTTTAGTAAAGAATTGTGTTTTGAGGGAGAAAATAGATTCCCTTTGGTTCACTTCTGTGGTGACTTTGTAATGTGTCATCTGGGCCCCAATGAACTGCATTGTCCAGAATCCTCCTCCTTCTGTGTTTCATGTTAGGGTGGGCCACAAAAGAGATTCTTTTTTTAAAGATTTATTTATTTTATTTTTATTTTACTTTTTGTCCATTTTAACTCCCCCCCCCCATTTTTGCTGTTTTGTGTCCATTTGCTGGGAAATTCTCTGTGTCTGTTTCCTGCCCTCTCTTCTCATCCTTCTCCTCCTGTCTTCACTGGGATTCGATCCTGGAAACCTCTGATGTGGGAGAGAGATGTTTTGCCACCTGTGCCACCAGGTTTTTCAGTGCATCTCGTCTTGGCACTCCCTTGTGTCACTCTCCTGTTACATCATCATCTTGCTGTGTGGCTCGGTGGAGCCTGGCACGCCCACATGCGGGGCCTGGGTGCCCATCTGCTCACGGGCCCTGGCAGTGCGCCTTCTATATTTTTTCTTTATTTTACCAGGAGGTCCTGGGGATCAAACCCAGGTCCCTCCATATGGGAGACGGATGCCCAACCATTTGAGCCACATCCGCCTCCCAACAAGAGAGATTCTTGTGCAAGATTTGGAGGCAGAGTGAGCAACCATCCTGGCTTTCCTGGGACTGAGGAGTTTCCTGGGATATGGGACTTTTGGTGGTAAAACAGGGAAAGTCCTGGGTAAACAGGGACAGCTGGTCACCCTGTTGGGAGGAAGTGAAGCACCAGCTCACACATGTTTTCACTTATCTGCTGGCTCACTTTGATGGTGTATGGGGGGGGATGGCTGGGCCCTGCTACTGCTCCACCTTCCCCTGACCCCTCCTTCAGCTTCTCCAATGCCTTGGCCAAGTGTGCACTTAACTCCAAGGAAGATGCTGTAACCACTCACAGCATCAAGGTCCCAGACAATGAGATGAGCCAGCTCATGCCTGAGGTTCCAGCATGTCCTTGCTCACCCCACCTTTACATCCATCTTCCCTTCCTGACTGCATGCACTGTGGTCCTTAAGCTCCAAAGTCAGACACCAAAACAACAACATTTCCAAACCCCAGTTTCACAATGTCAAATTTCTACAATAAACCCCTTCATATAAATACAAGCATACACCTCTGGGTTTGGCTTCTCTGATGGAATCCTGAGGAATACAGCTCCATTTCATAGTTCAGGCATTACATTCAGGAAAGGGCCTTATAGGTGGTACCTCATGACTGCACCCCAAGCACAATTTCTCAGCTTGGCAACAGCAGAATCCCAAAGTTGGTCTGGGAGGCAATTACCAACTAGATGCTGACCATAAGATAATGGCAGATGAATCTAGGTTGGCAGAGAGGTCCAGAATTCGGAATCATAGAATCATGGTCGCCCCACTGCTCAAAATGGAGTGTCTCCTAAACGTCTTCTCTATTGTGAATGGGAAGTCTCCTTGGGATCTAGCCCTTATATGTCTGTCACACCTGGTATCCCCCCTTTTGTCCTCACTTTATGCTCCAACAACACTGAATGATCTACAATTCCCTCTGCATCCATGACTAATTCTCAGGATCATCACAGACCAAAAAGGAAAAAAAAAAACCTCTCTAGCTCTTCTTTGCAGCATTTGTTAAGTGACAACTGTCATAATCATATATACCTTATGCTGTTCTCTTTTCTTGCATTGCCCTCCTCCACCCTGACCATCTGCTAATCATCTTTAATGCCTGTGAATTAGCCTTCTTGGTTAATTTAAGCCTCACTTGACTTCCCCAAGTATACTTAGGTGCTGCTTCCTCTGTGCTACTTCAGAGGAATTCCTACTCCTTCTACTACCACTACTAATAAGTAATAATAACAATAACACTAATAGTAACATTAAAGAATATGAGTAATTATCATTTACTGCCAGGAACTAGGGCAAATCCTTTACATGCATTATTTCTTCTAATCCCCACAGAAGCCCTGAGGTATGTAGTGTAGTTACTGCCATTTCATAGATAAGGAATGTTGTGGTTCAGAGAAGTTAAGTAACTTGCCTAAGGTCATGGTGGCTAGTGTGGGATTTGAATGCATGGGAATTCAGAGCTCTAGGAGGTGAGTGTTGTTCTAGCCTGGATCATAGGCTCATCTGCTTTGCTTAGTTGCATATCTGTGCCTCATTCAGATGGTAGGTTTTTAGAAGATGAAGAAGGGCCATGGCTATTCATCTCAGTTTCTTCAGCTTTCAGCATTGTGTCTTGCACAAGGTAGGTGTTTAATAAAAAGTTTCAGAGGAAGGAGTGAATTGATGGATGGATGGACAGATGGATGGATGGATAGATGGATGGAGGGATGGATGGATGGATGGAAGGATGACTGGAAGCAGCCTGAGAATCCATCTTGACCAACCTGATGTGCCCAGGATGAGGCAACTCAGCAGAGCTGAACTGATAAACCAAATATCTGAACTTCCAGTCCTGTGTCATTGCTACCTCAGCACCACCTGGCATCTTTCATCAAAGGAAATTTGTCAAAAGCATAATGTCTGAACATTGTGAATACTAAAAGAAAGGGTGAGCATTCTGGTACTTTCCCCTCTTCTATTTAATATTTTATGGCCCCAAACAATTTCCTGTTCTTACACATAATGCAAAAATATATGCTGACTTGAATAATTAACGTACCATTTTAGCTATGTGTCATGTAAAAGTAAAAGAATGGGATTTTCCATCTTTCCTTCATTGTTGTGCCTGACTTTTACTGAAACTTGAGAATCGACTTATCTGCTTTTTCTATCAAACAACATAACATTTGCCAAATTAATCTCTGCCCTGAATTTTGTTTTTCTTAGCTTAAATCCATGTCATTATGCATCATTCAAATCCTGAAAATGCAATAAAAGTGGAGACTAAAGTGTATTTCAGCCTCCATTGATCAACATAATGATTCTAAATGTATTGGATATAAAATAATGTACTAATTTTGCTTACTCATCAATTCCCTGCATAAATAGAGAGAAAAAACACAGTGCTTCAGGGAAACAGAAACTGCAGTTCTCTGCATTTAAAACTTGTAGTGAGTTTCAGCCATTGAGTCCACAGCTGTCTACCCGGTAGGAACCCTTGATGCCTTTCCTCTCACTGTATTTATTTCTCAGTGACCATGTGAGCAGTTCAGGGCCCAGAGGCCAGCTGGGTCTCTCAGAGTTCTCACTGTTGTCCCAGTTTGTATTCCTTTCCTGGTTCCTCCTTTTTGAGTTCCTACAACTCACATTGGCATTTTCCTCTTATTCTAAGATGGTTCTTCATAAACCTTCTCCATCCTCTATATCTTAGTGAATAGTTCTTCCATGAACTCCACTTAGAAGGTAAAATGATAGCTGAATAACAGTATTTTTTATGTATCATGTTGTTTTCAAAGTAATTCCATATCTTCTTTAAAAACTTTCTAGACCTGGTAAAATAAGCCTTGATTTATAGGCAGGCAATTATAAAAATAAGGATGCTTTATTTCTTTTTATTACTATTTTAATTTTTCCTTAGGAACCACCATCCATTAGATGGAGGGAAAATAATGTACCATTTGGTTGGCAAATCAAGCCTGAGCTCAATGCAGTGATTTAAAAAAAAACACTCTTTAGCCAACTCAGTCTCTTGCTTGCTTATGTTGGGTTATGCTCAGGCTTACAGATTCTACCCCAATCCTTGCTCTCAGCTGAGGGGGATTTAGTTGTATGAAGGGGTGTGTCTTACATGATCTTGTGGTCCTTAAGAAAAGGGGTCCACATGTATCTTCTGATCTTGGGTGCCTCTGGTAGGTAGAATGCCTCGCCCCTCCCCCCCATATGTCTGTGTCCTAATCCTTGAATCCTGTGAATATGTTATATTGCATGGCAAATGGGGATTTGCAAATGTAATTAAGACCATGGACCTTTGGAGAAGGAGATTATTATGGATTATCCAGGTAAACTCAATCTAATCACATGAGCCCTTAAAAGCAGAAAACGTTCTCTAGCTGGAGTCAAAGAGATACGGAAGAAGAAGTAAGAGATTGGATGTGGTCTGCTCGAGCGGACTTTCATGGAAAGCTGAGCAGGGATGTGGGCTGCCTCTAGGAGCAGAGACTGACCCTGGCTGATTACCAACAAAGAAACAAGGACCTCAGTCCTGCGACAGCAAGGAACTCAGCTTGAACAGCAACCTGAATGAGTCTGGAAGTAGCTTGGTCCCTCAGCCTCTGGGTAGGACCACAACCCTGCCACAACTTGATTTTCACCTCATGAGACTCTAAGCAGAAGATGCAACTAAGCCACACTTCCCACCCGGACTTCCCACCTGAAGAACAGTGGGATTATAAATGGGTATTCTCTTAAGCCTCTACATTTGTGGTAATTTGTTATGGCAGCAAAAGAAAGCTAATGTATACCGCCTCACAGTAGGACGGTCTGCTCTGCAGCCTGAGGGCTACCCAGGCATGTTTGGTCCCACGTGACCTTGCGTCTTGGTACCTGCTATGGAAGTCCATCATGGCTATTTTCTCCTGGTCTTGCTAAGAATCCTATACTTCCTCAAAAATATGGGGATCTCTGGCTCAATAGGTAGGAAGTCAGTTCAAGAAAATACTAGGAAAAAAAGCACCTTCATGTTCTAAAAAATACCCCCACTATCCAGGCAATAACAACGTGGTATAGTATGTGCCATGAGAAAAGAAGTAGCAGTAGCATTTAGAGAGAGAGGTAGAGAGAGAGTGAGCGAGTGAGAGAGGGTGCTTGTTCGTGTGTGCTGGGATGTCAGGGAAAGCTCTCCGATGGAATTCACTTCTAAGGTGTAAGCTAAGTCTCCAGGCCTAGGAGCAAAGGGGGCTGGGGAAGAGTGTTGTGGGTGGAAGGAAGAGGTGAGCGCACGTGCAGCGCTGGGTGCCTGGGGGCAGAGCGCTGGCCGGAGTGTTTGCACTTAGAGGAAGAGCCGCACGGCACCACGCAGGTGTTTTGTGGCTGGAAAGTGAAAGGAACAGACATTTTAGTAAGATTATTTCCGTGACAGGAATGGCCCAGAGGAGAGAAAGAACAGAGTGAAGGAGAGCCATTAACTTTAGAGGATTCTCATGCTTTGTTTAAAGGAAGGGTTGTCTCAAAAAGGTGCTCTCAGGACTGGGAGGCCTCGGGTAGGACCCTTATCATTACCTTGCACTCAGCCTGTAGCTCCTCTTGGGAGATGTGACCGGGCCGAACCGCTTTAGCTAAAACGCAGGTCAGAACTTGAGTAGCAGAAGGTGCTTATTTTTGGATGCCTTTCTCCATGATAATGACAGCGTGACAACAGAAGAGACAGAGGAGAAAATAGACCCCAAACCACCTCCATCTCGTTGCCCCCCAATGACAATTTTCATTCTTAGAGTTTCTTTCTTGCCTTGTCCAGATGCCTATGTACTTTTATACCACTGCACGCACACCGAGCTTCCTCTCACGTTAGAAGATCATTTCTGATGCCATCTAATGTGCCCCCAGGTAGATGCTCACCACTTCTAATGAGCCACTCTCTTTTGTTGAATGTCATGCTCCCCTCAGAATTTTTGCTATTATAAGGAACACCTCCTGCATATTTAGCATGCAGTATTATTTTGGGGGGCTATTCCCCAAGATAAGATTTCTTCTAGTGTGATCACAGGGTTGAAGTTTAGGCTTTTTCTTTTTGGGGGGTGGGGTGGGGGTACAGGGGGGTTCCTGAAGTCTATTGCAAAAATCTGGCTTATTGCCAAAGTCATGGCTCAGGCCCCATCACTGGGGATCACTGGGGGATCAGGAGTAGGAATTTGCTTTACTGAGCCTCACTATGTGCAAGTACTTCATGTTCCTGAACTCATTGATTCTTTACAACAATGCTGAGGGGTTTTGTTTTTGTTTTACTTTTACTTCATACAGGGAGTCTTATTCAGGGCTCTGGGATCTTTATCTCATTTAATCTTCAGAAGAGCTTAGTGAAGCAAATACTCTCATTCCATTTGACAGGTGAGAGAAATTGAGGTTCAAACAGGCTAAGTAACTTCTCAGATCAAATAGAAAATAGCAGGGCTTGGACTTGGACCTGGCCTCCCTGACTTCACAGTCCTTAAACTTCACGATTAGACGCTAAGCCACGTATCCTCTCCCCTCCTGTTAGCACGAGGCTCATATTTGTAGAAGAGTGAAGAGACAGAAGGAGCAACTTGAAAAGAGGGGGTGCACTAGGAGCCCTGAGAACCAGTTACAGTTCCTCACGGCAAGTCCCTGTGCCTACCTGCTTGCTTAGCCTGGTGCAGCAGAAGCCAGGCCCCCTGTCTGCTGTTCATGAACTTGATCCCGGGAGAAAGTCCTGGGAGGCCTGCACACCTGGACACTAAATACTCGCAACAGCGTCTGTGCACCAGGCAGCCCTGGTGGTGTGGCAGACCAGCTCTTCGGATTAGTGCAGCAGCAGGGCCTAGGACTTCTCTTGGCGCTGGAAGCCTCCAGCCTTGGAGGAAGAGGAACGTGGGCATTTTTAGCTTGGGGTGGGCAGGGTGTGAAGATGACAGGCGCGTTTAAGTACATTGTGACTGGGCGTTTGCACTGGATTCAGACTTTGGAGGATGCATAAGGTGCTATGTAATCCATCTGCTCTTGTTGAGCGTGCCAGAAAAAAGTGTGTGCAGAAGGCGAGAGAAGTAAGGAGACTTGGGATAAATAACCCCCTATTGCCGCTTTGCCAGAATCAGGACACTTTGGAAGAAAAGACAGTGATCTGATAATGATAAAGTACGCTTGCCTGCCTATCTCTGTAACTGCTTTGCATGTGTGTAAGGTTTCCCTCCCCAGTGCATTGGAGGGATGAGTCTTCTTTCCTGCGTCAGTCCAGTGCCCTTCATCCAAAGGACTGAGCATATATTCTGTGCCACCCACTTTGCCATGTGCTGGGGACCTGGAGATAAATGAAATGGAGTGATAAATGCAGTGGTCTGAGCGTGGGCAGAGCACAGAGGGGCACAGAGCAGGGATGGTTAACCCTTCCTAGGGCAAGGAACTGGGGAAAGAGCCCAGGAAACTTTGAGGGTATTTTGCAAAGACAGGCCTTGAATGCACTGCTGGAATTTGTCAGGGGGCAAGGACGTCACATCGTTTCAGGCAGAGGAAATAGCATATTTAAAGGCTGAGTTTGTTGGAAGAATTCAAAGCTGTTTGTGATGCCAAAGTCTAAAATGGGCAGTAGTGAGGATGGGAGTCTCACTAGAAGAGGTGAGAGAGAATGGGAATGAAGCTGAGCTCAGAAGAGTGGGGGACAGAAGGCCATATTGTAGTCAGAAGACTTGGTATAATTTTTTGTAATTTATTATCTTTTTATTAGAGATATTGTAGATTTACAGAAAAAAGTCATGCATGAAATACAGAGTTCCCTTTTGCCACCCTATTATTAACACCTTGCATTAGTATGGTACCTTGGCTACAATTGTTAAAAGAACACTATAATTGTTCTGTTAACTAGAGTCTATTGTTTACATTCAGGTTCACTGTGTTGTACGGTTCTTTATTCAAAACTGTTGTTTCTAGTAACATATGTACAATCTAAGATGACCCCCTTTACCCACATTCAAATATATAATTCAATACTGTTAATTACATTCCCAGTGTTGTGCTGCCATCACTACCATCCATTACCAAATCTTTTCCATGAATCCAAATAGAAACTGAACAATTTAAGGATTATGTCCCCATTCCCTACCTGCGCTCTGGCCCCTGGTTAACCTGTATTTTAGTTTCTGACTCTATTAATTTGCTTATTCTAATTATATCATATCAGTGAGGTGATATAGTATGTGTCCTTTTGTGTCTGATCTTTTTCACTGAGCATGATGTCCTCAAGGTTCATCCATGCTTTTGCGTGTATTGGAACTTAATTCCTTTTTACAGCTGAATAATGTTCCCTTGTATGTATTTACAATATCTTATTTATCCATTTATCTCTTGATGGACACTTGAAATATTTCCATCTTCTGGCAATTGTGATTAATGCTTCTATGAACATTGGTGTGCAAATATTTGTTTGAGACCCTGCTTTCAATTCTTAGGGGTATATACCTAAAAGTTGGATGGTCAAGTTATATGGTAACTCTATACTTAGCTTTCTGAGGAACTGCTAAACTGTCTTCCATGGAGGCTGCCCTATTTTGCATTCCTACCAAAAATGAATTAGTGTTTCTATTTTCCCACATCCTCTCCAACACTTAAAATTTTCCATTTTGTTTAATAATAGCCATTCTATTGGGTGTGAAATGGTATCTCACTGTGGTTTTGATTTGCACTTCCTTAATAGCTAATGATGTTGAACATTTTTTCGTGTGCTTTTTGGCCATTTGTATATTTTCTTTGGAGAAATGACTATTCAAGTCTTTTTCCCGTATTTTAATTGGGTTGTTTGTCTTTTTGTTGTTGAGTTGTGGGAGCTTTTTTTTTTTTTTTTAATATTCTGGATATTAAACCCTTATCAGATATGTAGTTTCCACATATTTTCACCCACTTTATATGCACATTGTCTATTTACTTTCATGATAAAGTGCTTTGATACACAAAAGTTTTTAATTTTGATGAGGTCACTTTTATATATTTTTTATTTTTTTTTGCTTGTGGTTTGGGTGTAAAGTCTGCAAAACTATTGCCTAACATTGGTCCTAAAGATGCTTCCCTATGTTTTCTTCTAGTTTTATAGTCCTGGTTCTTGTATTTAGGTCTTTGATCCATTTTGAGTTGATTTTGTATATGATATGAGGTAGGGGTCCACCTTCATTCCTTTGCATATGGACATTCAGTTTTCCCAGCACCATTTGTTGAAGAGACTATTTTTTTCCCTATTGAGTGGACTTAGCACCTTTGTCAAAAATCAATTTGCCATAACTGTGAGGGCTGATTTCTGAACTCTCAATTTGATTCCATTGGTCTATATGTCTGTCCTTGTGCTAGTGCCATACTCTTTTGATTATTATGGTTTGTTTAAATAAATTTTAAGATTGGGAGATTTGAGTCCTCCAACTTTATTTTTCTTTTTCAAGATGGTTTTACTATTTGGAGCCCCTTACTCTTCCATATATATAATGATTGATTTTTCCATTTCTGCAAGGAAGTTTGTTGGAATTTTGATTGGGATTGCATTGATTCTGCAAATTTCCTTAAGTAGAATTGATATTGCAACAGTATTTAGTCTTCCAAACCATGAACAAAGAATGTCCCTCGATTTATTTAGGTCTTCTTTAATTTCTTTTAACAATGTTTTGTAGTTTTCTGCATGTGTATTACACTGCTGTTGGGTGAAGTATTCTAAATATATCCACTAGATTGAGTTGGTTTAGAGTATTGTTGGTTCAAATCTTTTATTTCTTTATTAATCTTCCATCTAGATGTTCTATCCATTTTGAAAGAGGTCTATTGAAATAGACCTCTTTGACTGTTTATTTCTCCATTCAAATATGTCAATATTGACCCCTTTATCATTATACAGTGACCTTCTTTGTCCCTCATAACAGTTGTTGACTTAAAGTCTGTTTCATGTGATATTACTGTAGCTATACCAGCTCTCTCAGTGTAGTGTGCTGGACCAGAAGACGCATATCTTAGGGAATCAGGCATGCTTGGAGGTGAAGCCCAGCTGGGCCTCCTACTAGCCGGTTTTGTGATCTTAGACAAAGTATTTTGTCTCTATGGACTTCAGTTTTCTCATCTTTAAAATAAGAGCATTAGTATCCACTTTAGGGGGCTGTTAAGGCAGATTTAAAAATAATGCAATGACATAGAATGCACCCAGCACTATTCTTGGCACATGCATATTAGTTTCTTCCTTAGGCTATCAGTTGGTACCCAGTAAATCCAGACTGAATATGATTTCATTAAAGAAATACAAAAAAATCAAGATTATCATATAGTAAAATAAAGAATGCAGAGAAAATGTTTATCTCTAAAGGTGATGTGCCCTATTGAAGTGGAGGCAAGGCAAGGCAGAAGAGTGGAAGGAAGGAGAGAGGAAGAAATGATAGACAACAGTTTCATGGCAGGTGATGTTGATTTAAGCCAAGGAAGACCTTTATCTGGACTATATGCTGAAAGCCCTGGTCGAAAGAGACCCCAATCAAGCAAGTATCCTTCATGATTTGACCCTCTGGGACGCTAGATAGTAAAGTCAGCAGCCTCTGTCATAGGTTTTCCTGTTCATGCTTTTTCTCTGTCTCCCTGAATCAGGGAGCAATAATTCTAAGTTGGCTCCTGAACATGCAGTTAATTTAGATCTATTGAGTTTACAGGGATTACCTTGCTTACTTTGTAGTAAATAAAGCTGTAAACAGTTGGTGAAATTGATGAATGGCTCCATGCAAGTGGAAGCATTTAATAAAGCTGTTCTTTGGGTACAATCTAGAGAAGAGGGGTGCTCAGGGCAAGGGGCACAGCCGTGCACAGCTTGATGAGTAGAGTGAGGCAGGAGCCTCATTCAGCCAAGGAAGTATCACTAGATTTTACTTACCGAATCTGGAGATTGACTTCATGCATTCTTCTTTTATTTTTTGGCTATCTGGGGACAATTGTTTATATTATTATTTTTTAACAACTATGACTGCATAGAAAACATGAACAGAAACGCAAATAGATAAATAAAAAGCCATATCCAATCCAAAATAAATCAATGTTCTTATCTTGCTCCTGCATGTATCATTTTGTGTTCCTATTTTGTCTCCCTAAAACCCATGCTCCACCGGGCCATCAGAGATTGTCCTGAAATGTAAATTCTGTCATTCTATCCACTGCTCTGGACCTTCAGGAAAAAGTTTCAAATCCTTAACCAGACCAACCAATGCTGCCCGGCCTGGGTGGGTCCTGCTCATCTCTTCCATTTTACCTCTAGCCCATCTCCTCCTTACTGAACCCAGGGATGCTCTGGCTTGATTCTCAATGCTTGGTCTCCATCCCCACTTTACCTCTGTCTAAAACACTCTCCTCCTTTTTATTGCTTGCGGATTCCAGCTCATCCTAAATGTGTCAACGAACTAGTCTCTGCCCCCGACCTAGATTAGAGTCTTCTAATTAAACTGTACCCTAATACCCTGTGCTTTTCTACTTCTGCTGCACTGCACTTGCTATAGTTGGGGTGAATTTTTGTTTCATGCCCTTCTTGCTCATAGACTGTAAGCTCCTTGAAGGTGGAGAGCGTCTTCTATTTATTCACCACCCTATGTGCATTTTCTGGCAGAGTATCTGGATCAAAGTAGAATTATTGTTGATTATAGAATTATAATGACACAATTTATATTTTGCCACCTTTCACTAAACACTACATATAAATATAATGGTACATTTGATTGGCTGTTTATTATTCCATCAAATAGACGCCACTTATTTTACTTAATCAATTGAGTGTTTTTCCCCCCATTGTTTCACACTTATAAACAACACTTACCTTTTAACCTCTAATGGCTGTTACATTTAAGACTTATTTTTAGGAAATGAGGTTCGATTCAACAGAGATTTTCTTTGTTCCACAGTTAGTTAGAAACATAGTCATCAAAGTACTTGTCACACTGCATGCTGAGAATTCTTGCTTGGAGGTGTGCACAGGAGGTCTGAGTGGGGACACGCAAACTTGGGAAAGTGGCAAGAGAGATACAGCGTAGAATAGCTCTCTCAACCCAAATCCGGTGGGTGTGGAACGAACTCAGACTTTGACCAGATGGTGAAGGCTGCCATAGGCAAAATGCAAATAAATGGGCATGGCAGCATTCTAATTAGACGTTGCTTATGAAAAAAGGGTCAGGCCAGAGTAGGCTCTGAGGCAATAGTTTCCTAATCCCTGGTGAAGACGATTAAAGCAGATTCTATTTATGAAGTGCTTAGCTCAATGCCTGGCACATAGAAAGCACCTAATAAAATAACAGTTATTGAGTTATCATGATGATCATCATGATTGGCATCTGTCTGTCTGCTGGACTTGGCTACCTGCCCTTATCCTATCGTTCCTTGGAAGGTGACATCTGAATAGCAAACTCTGGCAGTTATTCCTCAATCAAACTCAGTAACTCCCCTTTCTTTAGGTATATTCTATTACCGAGCAAGAATTCCTAGAGTCCTTGGTAAATCCTATCCTTTTAATGGACATATTAGTTAAAGCTTATAATTACTTGTAATTGGATTCACAATCAATGTGCTGCAGTGCTATTAGAAGCCTAATTGATTATCACTCTATGGAGCAATTCTAGCCCAATACCATCTCTGGCCCAAGACTTCTTATCAGTTGAGGTTTGACCACATATTAGATGACCTGCAACAAGAAGGGTTTGTGGCTTTGCTCTTAGCCTGAAATCACTGCTGTCTTTTGCCTCTGCTTCGGTGGAAAATTGTTGGTCACACATACTGAGGAGAGCAACTCGCAGCAAGGTGTAGAAGTAGGAGGACTGGCACCCACCTACTGTACTATATCCTTCTGGCTCCAGACGTAGAGACTCTGAACTGTCTGACCCCAAGGGCTGTGGTCGTAGCCACTATCCTATCCTGTTCTACCACCCTACTAGCTGGTAGATATGGACTTTACCACCAGGCTCCTGTGGGCCTGGCTTGCCCTGGGAGAATCTGGGCTTGACGTATAGCTGCTTTTTGAATTTCTCCAGTTCTGCACTGGACCTGAACTTTTCACTCTGAACTCTGGTTAGTTATCCTGAAAATTTTGCCTGTTGCTTGTTGGTCACCTCTCCTTCTGGCCTTCTATCACCAACCCCTGCATCAGGTCTGCTACCAAGAGATTGGGCAACCAGAATTCATGCTCTTGGGAAAGAGTCCACCTCTTTCATGCCTGCTTCTCCTTTCTGCCCAATGAGTCTGAACTCACCTTGGTTGTCATCTTGCTATCTCACCATCAGTGGTTAAGGCTGAGGCCCACACACTTCACTGAACACTTTGCTGACCGCCCAACTTGTAGGCCATCTCTACAGGAAGCTTGATTTTTTCTATTATTAATCCTCCATTCTACCCTTCTCCCACTCCCTCTTCATTCTAATAGACTTCACAGTGCCAACTGTCAGAGTCAGAAAGAATATCTTTGTATGCTTCAAGTCACAGTTTGGGAATCACTTCCTAGTTGTGAGAGCTCCGGCAGACCACTTACCTTCTCTGAGCCTAATTGCCCCATCTCTGAAACGAGGATGGTACAGTCACTGCCCTTGTAGGGTGTTAGTGAGGATTAGAGGTAAAGGATGTGAAGCCCTGAGACATATTGATTGCTTAGTAAAGAGTGATTCTCTTGTGGTGGTGGTGGTTGTAAATTGCCCTTTCTTAAGATTTACACCACTCTTTGTCATTGTGATGGCAGTGGTGATCTCTTATACCCCTTTACTGTAAAGTTAGCCTCGCTCTCCCACAATGTCATACCTCCCAAATTTACACAGACTCAAGGAAACGTCTGGTGTGGACATAAGTTAATTAAGAAAATGAACCAGATCAAAGGAATCAGGGGTAGTTAGGAAAGAAAAAAGGAAGAAAATTGGGTTCAAAGAGTGGTTGTTAATTACTTGCTCTGGATTTATAAGGCCAGGAGGGTCCATCAACTAGAATACAAAATGAAGCACCGAAATAAATTTACAGAGAAACTCCGCCTTATGTTGATTCTCTATAATAGAACAGAGTCCTTGTGAGTAATTAATAGCAAGGTAGGGAGCCAATTTACTCAGCAATTGAAGGATTCTTTGTAGAAAACTTTTAAAGGGTAAAAGGAGAAAGCATGCCGGAAACTGAGAGCTAAGACACAAGAATGAATGGCCATCATTCAATGCGAGGGTTCTTTGACAAGCAGGGTTATTATGGACTTGAGGGCAGCAGAGAACTGAGGAAATGAGCTGGAGAACTTAAGGCTAGAGGTGAAATCTGAGTTCTTCCCCCATTTTCTCAGCAACCTTGTGTAGTCACCAAATCCTTCTGTTTTAGTTTATCAGCAGTTAAAACAAATACCATATAATGAGTGGCTTAACAGCAGGAATTTATTGGCTCACCATTTCAGAGGCTAGAAGGCTTGCTACCTCCCTGGGTCTGTATCTTCTGGGTGGCAGGAAATCTTGGGGTTCCTTGGCTTTTCTGTCACATGACAATGCCCACGGCAGACTCTTCTCTTTTTCCTTCTGGGTTAGGTTGACTTCCAGCTTCTGGCTGCTCCCTGTGGCTTCTCTCTTGTGTTCGATTCCCTTGGCTTATAAGGTCTTCAGTCATATTGGACTAAGGCCCACACCTTCAATCAGTTTGGGCTCACCTCAACTAATAACATTTACAGATGAGTTCACCCACAATGCCAGGGGTTGGGAACTGAATATGTCTTTTGTGGGGGCCATGATTCGACCTTCAACTTGTAGAAAGTGTTTTGTAATTTGGGAAGAGCCTTTGAATCTGAGTGATGATGGTGATGAAGATGATAATCATGATAGTGCTCATGTTGAAAAGGGCTCAGGAGCAGGTTAATGTGAAGTGGCTCCACGATGGCACAACCTTACGGATAACATAAGAGCCTATTTCCCTTCCCTGAATCCTTTCCCACTTGCTCCCTGGTGCAGGGACTGGGCGATTGATCACAGCACATAAACGATCTCTGCTGGTTAGCACGTTTCCTTCCTTTTCATTGCATTGCCCATGTGTTTCTATTTACCATCCAATATCTCACTAGATTGTCTACTGTAATTCACCCCAATTTCTCTTGGGTAGCTGTCTGGCAGTAAAGGGAACTGATCTAACATGTGTTATTCTCTATGCAATGCCAAGAACTTTATATTCCTCATGTTATTAAATTCTTTTGGTGCAACCATGAGGTATCTTTTATGAATCCAATTTTGCATTTGAGAAAACGGAGGCATATCTAGTGTGATACAAATATTAAAGAACAGAGTCTGGAGTTACGCCCTGACCTATTTAATTCCTTCCAATGAATCTCACTAACTCTTAGTGTATTTAGCCTTGTTCTGTTCAGCTTAGCTGTGTTTTAAACTTTTCTTAGGGAATTAATCATGGCTTCTTTAAGAAAATCACACTCAAATGAACAAATCAAAAGCTTGAGTCTTTAGAAAAAGAAGTTTTAGTCTATAGTAAAGGTGTATTCATTTTAGCTAGGGCAAACTATAAACACAAATCATAACCAATGCCAGTAAGAAGCTACCATGTTAACTAAAGTAAACATATTTTGGTTGACAGATGCTAGTGCTGTGTTTGTAGCCTTGCATTGTCTCTACCATCGCCTGATCACCTTAAGAAGCGAGTTATTTTGAGAGTTATTAGCTCTATTTGAGTTGTGTCATCTGCCAGAAGAAGCAATGGCTTTTGGAAGCAGACTTCTTCCTGGATGTAATTTGTAGAGATTCTCTGATAAAGGTACCATAGAGAGTCTAATGCCAAAACAATAAGCCTCTTGGGAAAGTCAAGACTTAAATGTGATTTTCAGTTTCTAAAAACACAGATGAGATAAAGCTAAACTTTCCTGAGAGAAGAAAGAAGAGAAAGTAAAGATGCTAAAAACAGTAGCAATTGATAGCTAAGCCTGAAAGCAATGCTTTCCCAAGCATGCTGGCATTCTGTGGTGGAATTAATAGGTCCTATATAAAATGTGAGTTCTATGAGCAAGTAAATGTGATCAAACTCTTATTTAGCTAGTGTTAAACACATTCAATACTGTAGGACTTCTCAGAGTATTCCTAAACATATTTGATTTCTAGCCCCCAGGCCCCACACCTCATAGTGTCTCACTGCTCTAGTGGTCGCTGTGACATAATCGAGAAATGCTGGAATAGTCTCAGCAGGTGAACTCAGCAGGTGCTACAGATGTGCTCTCTGCATTCAAGCAGTTCCCATAAGGGATGGTTAGCAGTCTCATTTGTTATTTTAAATAAAAATCTGTTTAGAAAATGAAATGTCTTATTTTTATGCTTGGAATATGTGTTTTTTCATCTCTTTCCTTTCGCCATTCCTGCAGTTAAGCTTACCCTAAGCACACCTAGTTCAGGGGCAGCCACTGCCATAATAGACTTAGTTTTGGGAGAAAACAGAATAAAACATAGGCCCTGGTCATGAGTTTGAATTTTCCTTCTGAGAACAATTAGTAAGCAACTGCTATGTGCCAGAACTCTGATAGAGGTTGTGGATTTGAAAACAAAACATAGAGTCACTAATCTAAAGGCACTTGGTGGTGGTGGGGGGTGTGGTATGGGAGGTGGACAAACAAAAATGAAAACAAAAATGTAAAACAGTCATTTACAATGCAGTCTGTTAAGTGTTATGGCAGGGTAAGGGCAGAGGTAAGGGTATCTAGAAGGGGAAAATAATAAAATAGTCAATTTCAAAGAAATAACTAGACCAATATAATTTTCACATTACTGATGGATTGTGTAATTTTAAATTATCAGGTCCTTACAATAGAATTCTGAAGATTTTGTGCTTCCCCTCAGCCTTCCTTGTTTTCTTCTCTGATTTAGGTTTTGATTCTTAGACCGCATAATTAAATTTCTCTCACGTGTGTGTAATAGAGTCTGTTAACATAAATCAAAATGCAGGTAATTACAGATTTTTCTAAAAAATATAAGTTTTTTAATTGTTGTATAAATTGTTAATAATTTGCAAGTATTAGTTTTGTTTAAAGATTGAGTCAGAATAATATTTGGTCAATGACCATATCTACACGGAAATATGTTCTTTGCTTCCCTAAATATCACTGTTATCAATCATTGTTTGACTGTTACAGGCTTTTTGCTAAGGTTTTAGCTAATTTCAGCCTGTCTCATTTTCCTAATGATGAACTTCTGAGCTGCTCCCAATGCTGAGGATTTCCAGAGCTATCTTTTTCTATAAAAACTAAATTGGTGCAGAGGCATTTAAATTGGAGATAATGTTCTGGTGTTTGCTTGGAAATGTGAATGGTTCCCACTTATGGGAACATGAAAGGAAATGTTCTTATCCTAGTTTGTGCTCCAACCCGTACATGATCCTCAGAGGAGAGGAGGGGATTTGCTAGTAATTTTTGGAAAGGATCATGAGTTAGGCTAAAATAAGAGTATGGTAGAAAGAAAAGATAATCCCCCAGAGAATTGCAGTACTGTAGGACAGAAGGCACAAATCATCCACTGTGCCTAGTATACAGTAGGCACTTCATAACACATCTCAATAAAGACTGACTTTGCATTTCTTTGATGCTTATGTCTGACTGTATGACACTTGTGTTATTTAATAGAGGGATTATTCCTAGGGATCAGTTTACTCTTGTTCCTTGCTACTGTAGTTGTGGAAAGTTGGGTGGGAGACCTGCCTGCTTCACTTGATTGCCTGATATCCCCAGGCTTCTCCAACTATCACAAAGTGTTGGGAATCCTTTATAGCCCCTGGGAACATTTTCAGGGATATGTCACAGCTGTGCTCAGACTCCTTCTCCTTCCTGACCCTTTCATTGCCTAGCCTGTGCCACCAATAAACCCAGGGTCTTGTTTCCCCTCCTTTTGCCACAGGGCTTGATTCCCTGCTGTGGTTCCCTAAATGTCTTTTCATGGATTCCCAGTCTGGGCCCCAAATTCTTCTGCTTTGTCTTGCATTGCATGCCACTTCTTAGCATTTTCCAGACCTTTTCTCACTCACTCTCCTTTTTTGAGTTTCTATTCACTCCTAAGATCTGATATTTGAGACAGTGACACCGCTTTTAATATTCACTTTGTTCCTATGGTTGATCTTACATTAAAGACCCCCAATTTGTTTGCATCTCTCTGTATCCCTGCCCTTGGGTAGTCCCTACTACACTGCTGCTAAGCTCAACCACAGGACTTGTTTCTGCCAATGGGATGAGAGCAAATGTGATCCCGGCAGAGAATTGAAAAGTCCTGTGCACTAGGGCTTGTCTTTTTTGGCTGCACTTGGATCCCTTCCTTGGGCATGTGCACGAGCTTGGGCTGGCTGGCTGAAGGTAGAGACATGTGGCCCAGTTGCCTATTGCTCAATTGGCATCCTGCAAACTGCCAGACGTGTAGCTTAGGATGTCCGTGACCAGACAGTCCTCAGCCAATATGACGACTGACTAGAGATGCTAAGTGTGTCCAGACCAGAAGATCTGCCCACCAGAATGTGAGCAAATTCAAAGGTCATTTTCAGTCACTAAGTTTTGGGGTTGATCACTATGCAGGAATAGATAGCAGATATAGATCCTCACCCAAGTTTCACACTTACTACTCCCATTCTACTCACTTCTGGCTGCTCTGAATAAATGCCCAAACAATATCATCTGGCTTCTCAGACCTACCCAACAGTGGGTCCCTAAGGCCATGAGATTTGCCAGATTCTTTCTAGTCTCTGAAAGCAAGAATTAGACCTATTTCCAAACTGAGTAATTGGGACAGAAGCTCCCTAAATCTCTGCCTCTAACCACACTTCCATATCTTTTTGGTACAGGTTTCCTGCCTGCATTCAGCATCTGTAAGAGGCCTTTGACGATAGATGCTCTGAATTGGCTTGGCTTAGGTAGGATAGGATTTGCTTCCTGTCTGTCCCATCCCCATTGAATCAGTTCCCAATTTTGGATCTCCCTTTGGATTCACATTCCTGTGTCTTTGAATCACCTACACCAGCCAGCTACCTTTGGTCCAGCCTCATTTATTGCCAGTCTTGGGTAACTATTTGGCCTCATGTCCCAGCTTCATCTGGCTTGGCCCATCAGCTGTGGCCCTAGCCCTGGTTCTGCCCCCAGAATACCAGAGTGGCCTTTGTTAGGTGCTGCAGACAACACGGAACAGCAAAGCCCCTTCCACATGCTGCACGGGGGCCGGGGGGTGGGGCTCCGGGAAAGGACTCAGTAGACTAGGTGGGAAGAAGGGGCTTGAGCAGAAAAGATGCTGCCACAGAAGGCTGGGCGGATGTTCTTCCTGATGACAGAGATCAAGAGAAGCAACGGGGTGGGGAGATACTCCTCCCCTTCGTTAGCTGAAGGCACAGGAACTAGGAAGCACAGGCTTTAGAGAAAGTGAGAACACCAGCACACTGTGGATCAGCCAGCACATGAAGGCAAAGCATAATTATGCCCGCAGCCAGGCTGCGTCTTCCGGAATCACCAAAAGTTAAATAAGGCGTCTTGCATATTCAAACAGCACGAAGTAGGTCAAATCCTCATAAGTGTGGAAGTTTGGTGGCAGAGGGGAAGCAAATTTCCCACTGTCAGACGTAGACTACTGAGTTAATGCTGCTTAATGTTAATTAAACATATTAATATAATTTGGCTGTGAGGGAATCTTTCTAGCATTTCAGATATTCCTCGGAAGGGCTGAGAGATGGGAAGATGTTGGCCCAGAGAATTTCCATGAAGTTAATTACCTGCAGAAATCCAAGCAGGATGTACAGACGTAGGTGCTTTATAAGCAACATTTTTTATCTGCACTCATAGCATTTCATTTTACTTAGTCTCACTCCACAATCTGGGATGCACAGAGACAAATACCAATCCTATTTGTGGAGTAAACTGATATGGATTTGAGTGTCAACTGTGTCATTTAATAGTGTGGTATTGAACAAGCTCCTTCAGCATCTGAGCCTTGGTTTTCTCAGAACTGAGGAGCAAAATAATACCATGGAGTGATGCTGAGGATTGAAGAAAAGATAATATAAGAAAAGCAAAAAGTACAGGAGAAGGACACCAAAAAATGTAACTGCAACTATTATTTTCATGCTAGGCATTTAAAAGCAGCTGGTCATTTCCCTGCGACTTTCTGTGGAAGTCCGTGAAAGGAAAGCTGGATTCTGACCCACCTACCAGACACAAAGCCTTCCTCACCCTGAATGTCTATTTGTATGACTGCCGTATGGTTGAATTCTTTCTCATTTCTCCAGTACAAGAACTGAGGTGATCAATCACATTCACCCATGACAGAACCGCGTGGAGGCAGCTCAGAGATGAATGGTTGAGGAACATAAAGAATAATGACATTAACATATACATATAAGAGGAGCACTTTAAAATTGCTTTCAGAAGAAAGAAGAAAAAGAGAGTGAGAGGAAAAAAAGTCGTATTTAAAGTTGTAAAACATGCTGACTCTAGTAGCAGGAGAACCGAACCCCAGGTTGATGCTATTCATAATGAATTATGTGGAGGTGATTTATTTATACCAACTGCTTAAGAAACTTGCCAGATTGATGAAAAATACATAGGCATGCACTTTACTCTGACGCCAGGCTGAAGATGGGGAAGAAAGAGCCAATTTGGATAGGGTGGGAGAGGGCGATGAAGCAAGGGCATGCCTGTGGGATAGTGGAGTGAGGAAGGGCTGATTTTTATGATGAGAACTACCCACATAACAGGAGCAATGTTTCCATTTGAGTTTCCCTAATTCTCCATTCCTAAGGTCATGATGAGCTATGAGTTTAGAGATGGATGAAATCGCTGATCTAAGGACAACCTGAGGGCTGACACTAGGATGAATGGGGCATGGCACCAGCTTTGGAGCCAAGCCGCCCCGGTTCAAATCCCAGCTCTGCCAGTTTCTAATGGCATGATGTTGGCAGGTTACTGTCCTTCTCTGACCCTAGTTTCCTCCTCTTTACATTATTGATATTAATGAAATTGAATGAAAATTGAGCCAGAATGTAATTAAACAGCAAAAGTAAAATGCAAACAGAGGACGTTAAGAACAAACCCCAAAGTCAGAACAAGCCAAGGGTTGACCTGAAGCCAGATGAGGGATCCACAGAGGTGTAAGAGCAGACTTGTGAGTAAACTGCTCTTGCATATTAGAGAACGAGTATCTCTTTTACTCTCTCTTTCAGAGCTTATGTTTATGTATATGTGAGAAATTAATATATGTGATTAGCCAACAAAAGAATGTCAATAACACTCCTTCTGACCCAGGTTCCCACCCAAGTGAAACACTTGTGCACTTCTCAGGAGGTTTTAAATCCACATACAAGAATAAACAGATGTGGATGTTGGTATAGGTGAGCTAGAGATGCACATGTCGATGCAGGCGTTGATGTAGTTGTGAGCGTAGGTGTAAGTTTAGATGTAGATGCAGGTGTGGATATAGATTGAGATGGAGTGTTAGGTGCAGATGGAAGTGTAGCTGTAGACCTCTTAGTCTCCTTTCTGTGTGCAGTCTGTAGCACACTGTGCTCATTTTTCCATGCCTTGCTCTTTCCTCTTTTATCTTGGAAATTGTTCCCCAGCACTCCACAGAGATGGGCTTCATACCTCCTAAGCAGCCATAGTTCTCCAGTGTATAAACGAACTAACATCAGTTTTCTCCAGTTCCCTACTGAAGCACATTTGAGTCATGTCTAGTTTTTGCTCTTACAAACAAGATCATGATGCAGTTTTTCGTACTAGCATTTTTTGGAATATGTGTCTGTCAACAAATCTAATGGAGTGGAATTGTTCAGTTAGATGGTGTGAGCATTTTGAACTTTTGTAGATACTACCAATATTTAAACCCCCAAATGCCAGGCGAATGAATGTCAGAATTAGCTTTAAAGCAGGGTCAGACAACCCTGGCGCCCAACAATAGTCATTGCAAATAAGCCTAGATCATCTTTTTATACCAAGCTTTATTTGACTCTTTCTACAACTCAATTTTAATTATCCTAGCGCCACCTGACCCCAATCATTAAGCTATATATAATTTCTCTCATTTTAGGAGAAAAGGAACTCCTTCATTATTCTCAGCACTTTAATATATTAGCTCAGTCTACATAAAATTATAGATTTATAATTGAAAAATAACATTACTTTTATCTCAAAAGCAACTCTCTTTGAGAAGAGCAAATGTTAAATACTGGAAGTGTTAATTATATGTAGCAAGCTTTGACAGAAATCACCTAGGTAAATATAAATTTTTCACTAATGTGAAATGTGTCAGAGATATCTGGATTGAATATTGGTTTTATACAAAATAAAATGCTCCACTCTAAATATTTTGAACTCAGCTGCCTTTCACTGTTGGGACATAGCTCATGGATTTTAGGCCAATTTAAATATAAAATAAAGTGATAGAATTCTCTGATCAAAGGAAGACAGGGCATCCAGGGAGGTTAAGTGACTCCTTCAGACTCAGTCGAGTGTAGCCTCACGTTACCGTGGTTCAATGCCTATTCCTGTAGTAGGAAGTTTTGTATGCTTTTTTATATATGTCACTTCGAAACACTCTTATTCCCATTATAAGGGGCTTTGAGAGATTGAGAAGGGCTGAAACAGTGGTTCTCAAAGCGTGGTGCCTGACTGCCATCATCAGCACCACCTGGAACTAGTTAGAAAGGCAAATTTCCAGGCTCCCCCTAACATAAGGATTCAGAAATTCTGGGGTGGGATCCAAAAACCTGTGTTTTGAGAATCCCTCCAGGTGATTCTCATCACACTGATGCCTGAGCTATCTAAAGCTGCCCTAAAGCTCTCACAGGAAAATGAGGGCAAACGTGGGGGTCCTGCCTCCCATCCCATAGCTCCTCAAATAAAAGAAGACTCCACTTCTTCTCAGGATGATATTCAGTTTAGGGAGTAATTTCCGCCTTGCCTTCTCCCACATTTTGCAATGGCATTGTTCCTCATCTGTGGGCGCATCCTCAGATTTTCCCTTTTCCATCCTCCATATGTGAGAAGATAAAGCAGAATAAAAAATAGCTACGTGAATATGCTTGTACTGCAAGTTCATACTGTGATTATACTTTTTATCCAATCGGAATGATCTACTTTTCCACTCTATTATTTTTAAACTGGAAGTATTATGTCCCCGGTTTTTAAGCAGGAAGTTTGGTATTAGCCAAAAGTTAAATATGACCCTTAGCAACAGCAAAAACTTTGCAGCTGGGATCGGATGTGGCTCAACTGGTTGGGCATCCATCTCCCATATGGAGGGACCCGGGTTCGATCCCCAGGACCTCCCGGTAAAAAAAAAAAAAAAAAAAACTTTGCAGCTATATTTACAAATTGCCTTTGACACAAACATTCTCTCACTCTGTTTGTTAATGTTCTAAAACATAAATTTAAGCAAGGTATGTGAACATAAATTAGAGGTGGTTTATCCACAAAGGCAAGTGACACAACTCATGTGACAACCAGAGGACTTATTCAATGTACTGTGACATGTCAGGCACAAGAGGTTTATAAAATGGAAACAACTTCTGCCTCAGACAGAAACTCTTTTCATTCTTCTGCCACACTGGCTTGGAGTGGAACAAAAGTGGTTAGAATCATGCAAAGCGGTCCTGGCCGTTACGTGGCATAAGCACCTCATGGCACCCCCCCACCGGGATGTACAAGGCTCTGATGGGTCTCCCTGATGCTCCCATCTCTGGCCTAAGAAATCTCTACAACCACCTTTCTGAGGCACTTGCCAGTCGCTGGGGAGAATGTACTTTCATGCTGTTCCCCTTGTCTGAAATTCCCTTCCTTCCTCATAGTAGAGTGGACCAGCACTTACCCTGTCAGACTGAGATCCATCATCTGACTGTTTTCCCCATCCCCAAACAGTCAGGGTTAGATAAGGTTAACCTGCCGGCCCATCAGCGGTCGGGTGTGTCACCCCACTCCAAGTGGAGATTGCTCACTTACTTACTTATTTTTCTCTACTATGGACACTTTTGATGATGGGGGTAAGGTGTGGTGGGCAGGTGGGTGGGCCACATCTTAATGTCATTCAGCCTCCAGACCCTCCATGTCACATAGCAAGCACCTAAAAAGTGTTTGACGACCGTAGAAGTTGATTCTTGAATACGGAATATGGAGAGTGCAATCAGAGGCCAGAGTTAATGGTTTGTTCTCCTCAAGAAGTTTCTTCCAGTTGCTTTGCTGCTGAGTGCCTAAGCCACCATCACTAAAAGAGCGGGGGGTGGTGCCAACAAGTCATTCAATCAAAATGCAAAACAAAGAATTACCGTTTTCTCTAAACTGGATCGACCCATTTGGAAGTTTGTTACAGAATGCAATTATCAGGACACAATTCATGTTAGCACATTAGCACGGTCTGTTTGCTTAGTTAGTAGAGGTTTTTCATGGAGGGGTGGAGAAATACAAGAGGGGCCCCTGGATTTGCAAATGATTGTTTTTAGGATGAAATGAAATGAAAAGGACATGGAATAAAATGGGACTAGGGGGACATTTCATTTTCATTCAATTCAAATAAATTCAACAAAGATTTTTGAGTCCTCTAAGTTTAAAAATAAAGGGTTGAAGAAACACATACATTCCACAAAAATAGTTACCTATCTCACCTAACTGCACAAACCCTTAGTGCAGAGTACCCGTAGTTGTCATAAACCATGTGGCAAATAAATCACAAATATTCTGCACACTCCACAACCCCTCTGCAGGCTTCCAAACCCAGACTACACAGCCTCACTACACACACATATACAGTTTCTACTGTCATGTGCACACCTCAGATTACAAACGTGCTTTACATGCTTATACCACTCCAGCTGCTTACGTGCTCGACACACAGAGCTTTCCCACATCGCTCACATCACATGTGCACAGGCACCACTCATGTACATAAACATTCACACACCACAAGCAGGTGGACCCCCAAGCTTTATCACGACCATTCTCTGCACACACAATCGTACTCTGCCCACCCCATCCCTCCACATTCACGTCCTACACAGCCATTCTCCCATCCTTCATACGCTACACAAATATATATGACATGTACCTTGCCTCCCCACTCCTTAGTCATGATACACACACACGAACACATTCACATGCACATACACACACTTCTCCACCCACACTGATGCTGCTGGCAGGCTTACTAGGTCCACAGTAGCCCTTCGACACTGTAAGAGAGACCCTGGTGGGACTTTGGAAGTGACGGTTTGAACAGCCACCTGTGTGGCACACAGGCATGTGAAATATCCTTGTGTCCAGCTGAAGCTCTTTCCTGCAGAAGGCTCTCTGCTCCTGGGAGCTTCCTATAAAAACACAAAGAGAACTAATTGTGTGAGTCATCTTTGCTGTCATCATAGTCATCACCTCCCCTTTATTGTGTATTATAACCCATTGAACATGTCAACACACATTATTTTGTTCAATCCTTGTAACATGCAACCTCAGGATGGGGACACTGAGGATCTGAGAAGGGAAGTAACTTTGGTAGCATGACACAGCCAAGCTGTGGCAGAGTTGGGGCAAAACAGGATCATCTGCCTCCTGGTCCCACTAGACCAGTGGTTCTCAACATGGGGATAGGGGTGCTATTTTGCCCCTGAGGTACATAATTGGAGAATCTAGTGGGTAAAGACCAGAGATGCTGCTAAACATCCTACAATGCACAGGATAGCCCCCACAACAAAGAATGGTCTGGACCAAATTGTCAGTGCTACAGTTGAGGACCTTGGGCCTGGCCCACGTCATCTGACAAGTAGTATGAAGGACATGGGGTGGAGCTGCCTGGCCTGGCAAATGGAGGCCCTTCAGATGGTGACTGGGAAGGGAGGCAGTTGGGTCTTCTGGATTTACAATCTAGACATATACTCTAGGTGAGTTTAAAGGCCAGGAATAAGGTAGACATGGACACATAAATGGCTTCTCCCTGCCAAAGTTATTCATATCCATACCCTCCAGAAGCCATCCCTCTAAGAAATGGGAATATTATTAAAACAGAAGGACTGAAGCCTCCTGAACATGAGCTATTGCTGAGCTGATGAATGTCTGCTGTTACTCTTAAAGTTACACGTCTTCCCTTCAATAGCAATTAAAAGAGAAACCAGGAAGAGCAAATACCAGTTTCTCATTGCACAATATAAATCAGCTGGACAAGCCCTTGCCGAGCTGAAATACATCCATCATGGTCTCCTATTAAATCAATCAGCAAGCAGGATGGAGGACAGAGGAGGCCTGCAAAGTCCCAGCAGCCTAACAAAAGAGCCTGCCATTCTTTAGTCTGAATCCTTCCCTTGTCCTTATTTCTTTGGGCACAAACACTTCTTGGGTGTTAAGGGAAATGAATCATTTTAGAGGAGAACAAAACAGAAGCCAGTTTTCATTAGATTCATTAGAAAGTTTTTGTGAATGATGAGTTTTTTGTAGGCCCAAATTGAGCCCAGTCTATCTATGGTCTGCTACTGAAGATGTGGGCTACCTCACTGTCAGATCAATAGTTTACTTCCAGGCAGCAGGGATGGTTTGCTTCAAACCAGCTACACTCTCTGTTCTGGGCCTCCTTATGACTGAGGAACCTCAACAGACCTGGCTTAATAGCATCAAGTCTCAACAGCCACATGGCAGTAAACCGTTTCCAAAGGTTGTTCAAGTGAATGGTTCAAGCTGACTCTCGCAGCAATCTAATAAGTGGGTGGCATGGGTGTCTTGTCCTATTTTAAAAAGGACAAGATGAACTCAGGCTGTGAGATATTAAGTTACTTGGTCTCAGTCTCTCAAAGGGTGTGGAAGGGTTAGAATCAGGGGTGTTAGGAGTTTGAGAGAAGAACAGCCATTTTCTTACATACCTGGCACTGTATCAGAGGTTTCCAAAGTTATTGCATATTCAAAAAAAAAAAAAAAAATGGAAAGCAATCAGGAGTTTTAAAAAACAGTGATGCCTGGATCCAATCTTCAGAGATTCTGGAAAAATGACTGGGTTGCAGCCTGAGCTTCAGGATTTGGGGACACTTTCTAGGTGAGTAATGTTCAGCCCGGTTTGAAAATTACTGCACTAACTATTTACTGTATTGTGGTCGGGAAACGGGGCCCTTGGTTTCCAGGGGTCATTATGATGGACTGGCCAAGAGTTGAGCCCAAATTTATTAGACACCACAGCCCATATTCTTTCCAATCTGCCCAAGAGTAATCTTTCCCACCCATGAGGCACCCCACAATTTGCACAGGGCTTTCATAACCAGCAACCCCTGTAATTCTCTCAAACACTCTGAAATAGGAGCAGGATGCACGCTATTATTATCATGTTACCGAAAAGAAAGCTTCAGTATTTTAATTTTCAGGAAGAGGTGTTGGCTTTAAATCATTTTTTTTTTTTTTTTTTTTCAGTCTTTGCTCATGAACTTCAAACCCCAGGCTGTTGACTATACCCTTTTTGAGGTCTGGCCAGGAGCAGAACACAGCTAAACTCTGATGGCCTTGCCTTTGAGAGGAGGTGGGAGGAGAGGGATAGGTTTTCTTTGCGCCAAGGGGCATGCAGCTGGGGTAATCAGGTGAGGCTTGATTACAACGCGGTACTTCTCCCTTATTTCTCAGGCCACACTCCATCTTAAGGTTACTCGACAATGATATTGATCAAATTTAAGAAGGCAGGGCTGAGAGTTCAAGCCTATGGTCAACTGAGCGGTTAGCCTCTAAAAGGAATATGATATGTAAGAAAGAAAAGCTGTTTATGCAATTTGCAATAGGAATGTAATCAACAAGTAAAACTTGAGTAGAGCTACTTCAAGGTCAGAGCGTCTTGGCTTTCCAAATCCCAGAGGGAAGCCATGTGATCAGAGCTGGCTAGAAATAACTCTGTGGTGAAATAAAGCAGTGTTGTAGACCAAAGAGTTTGTTCATTATTTGGCTTTCGTCGTCTCAACTTTCTTAGAAGTCCTGTGAGTCCTTGCATGACCATTGAGTCCTTTTGAATCTTTCTCCCAAAGTGGACATTAGTCATATTTGTGGCTGCCCAGTATCTTTTTCTTAGAAAAGTTGTAGGTTTACAGAAAAACCATGCATAAAATATATGTTACTAGAATAAAAATTAAAAACAAAAACAAAAACCATAGGACTTTCCAACACAAACAGTGAACCCTATTTGGAAATGATGGGCAATAGTTAATAGTACAATTATAAAAATGTTTTTTTCATTAAATGTAACAAATGTGGTATATGCCCAGTACCTTTTGAAAATTCTATGTCAGAATGAGTTCTGCATTCCCAATATAGAAGTCTAAATCCCCATTCCCAGCCTCCCTTGAAACTAGGATATAGAGCACATGCATCCTCCTGCTAACCAGAGGAGTCAGGCACAATGTGGGACTCATGTTGAGGTGAAGGTAGTTGCTGAGAAGGGGCCCAGCTCTCAGAAGCAATGAAGTGACATTCCTGAGGCCCCAAGTCAGCAGTGCAAACTGCAGCTCTTACTCCCAAGTCCCAAAGCAACAACTAAAGGGCTGCCGTGGGGTCTTTACTCACAGTCTATGATGAGTTTAGCTTTGGGTCTTTCATGTAACCTCCCCCCTCCCCCGTGTGACTCTCTAATACTCTCAGAAACATTGTGAGCTCTCTCTCTATTTTTTGCTAAATTATTATTTTTAAATAACTTAGCCCCAGTGGTTCCGGTTGTTTTCCAATAAAGAACCCTGAGTGAAATAAAAATTCATGCCAGAAGTGGATTTGGCATCAGAGGCTCAAAGCAATGGCAGTCCAGGACTGGTTGTCTGGGCTAGCTGGATATGAGGACAGTGAGGACCCAGCTGCTATAGAAGATGGAACTTTGGAAATTTGTGGTACAGAGGGGCAAGACTATAATGGTTGTCTGGGGTTACCTGGAATGAAGTGCAGATTGAAGCCAAGACTTTGGAAAGCAAGGGGTCAAAGAACAAGTGAAGGGCATGTGCACTAAATGGGATAGTTGGGCTCTTCTAGTTGCACTGAAATGCTGAAAGAAAAAGAATGGCAATTTCGAACCTAAATTCTTATCTCAAGTCAAGGTCAGAGAACCACGGATTTTCTATGACTATGATAAAAAGATCTCTTAACTCTCACAGCTGCAATATTAAGGCCGCAGAAAATCAAAACCAGAGTGTAATCCTACAAGTGCCCAAATTACAATGTTGATAGAATTCAATCTCTTGCCTGGAGGCTTAGGTGAAAGTTGGGCATTGATCAAGAGAGAGTAGGATCTTCCCCTCCAAAACAGGGCTAGGACTAGCATGAAGCAAGAATCTAGGGCATAATATTTAAGGAGGTGCTCACTCTCAAGGTCATGCCTCCTTAAATTTTGTGTCTGGGCATCTTACTTGTCTCATGTTAGTCCCAGTCCTGCTCCAGAAGAACTAGGTAGGTCTTATGTGGGAGGATTTCAATCCGTAGTGTACCTGAGACGTAAGACCCACCTGCACCATCCCTCTCAGAAGACCATGCTGCTCATTGCCTATTCTTTTTGTACCCTTGGGGATCACAGAGCTCCTGACAATAACAGGGTCTCAGGGCATGTTTCTTTTTTTTTTTTATTTTTATTTTTTATTTTATTTTATTTTTTTAATTTATTTTAATTTTTTTTATTTTTTAATTTTTTAAATTTTTTTATTTTTTTAATTTTTAAAAAAATTTTTAAAAGATTTTATTTATTTATTCATTTATCCCCCCCTTGCTGCTTGTGCTCGCTGGGTCAGCTAACCACGCCACGCGGGCGGGCTTGCCTTCACCAGGAGGCCCCGGGAACCGAACCCGGGGCCTCCCATATGGTAAACGGGAGCCCTACTGATTGAGCCACAGCCGCTTCCCAGGGCATGTTTCTAAATGAATGCCTTGCAGGACATCCTGTGTGCACACTGCACATTCCTTAATAAACAAAGCTAGAATAAACTTTCTTTCTTTAACCAACACAAATTTAGTTATAGCAATCAAATACATTGTATGGTAGATTTTACTTTTAGGGAATTGAGCACAGTTCCTGGGCTATTGAAATAAAGCCATACAACATTGTCTCAGCAAAGGACCTTGTGTGGTTCTGAGACATCTATCTTCAGACACTCAATTAAGAGCATGTTCATCAGAAGGGACATTTGAGAAAGATGGATCAGAGGGTTAGGAGATGTGCTGCTGTAGCTACATTTCTATTTCATAAAACCAAAGACTTCAGAAAGGGGCTTCAGATTAAGCAATAATAATAAAAATGCAAATCTGGCCAGATGGAAAGCTCAAAAACACAGCATGTACAACCTTCATTGCCATGGCATTAAGTCATTTCTATCCACCAAGTTGGAAATGATCAGAGTGCATTTTTTTCCCTCATAAATATCCCTTATTACTTCATTGTTCATGAGCCCTTACTGGTTACTCAAATGCACTAGGAATAATTTAAAGGATCATCAAGCGCTCTCTAGCTTTAGGATCCTATACCCTGGGACACCTTCATGTAGCCCCTAGCAGGATAAAGCGTGTTCTTTTCTACATAACTTTTGCGCTTTCAACCCATTTCTAAATCCTTGAAAGTGGAATAACAAAAATAATGTTAACGTTTGCTGAGTATTGACTATTTGCCAGGAATGATTCTATGCTCTTTACAAAGATTTTATCACTTACTTCTCATAGTAATGTGGAGAGGTAAGCATTTTCTTCATTCTTTCTGTTACTCAGATAAGGAAACCAGGGCTCAGAGGGGCTCATTGATTTTCAGGTGCTCTGTGGGGACACAGAGCTATGATTTCTAGTCTACGAAATCCCACAAGTACTTGAAAATAGTAGTTACTTATGAAATGGTTGATGGATTAAGTTTAGTTTCTTTAAGGAAACCCCATCTACTTATCTCCATTCCCCGACCAAAATAAATATTTAACACATTTATTGGAAGCCTGCTGTAACCATGAGTACTTAGGAAACCACAACCTGCCTACTCTAGGGAGGACAATCAGAGGAAAACATACTTGCAATGCCAATGTGGCTGACATCATGTCAGAGATGAGCACAGGGCATTGTGTGAGCACGAGGGAGAGGTGCCCAGTCTACCCTGTGCATCAGGGAAGGCTTCCTAGAGGAGATGATACTTTTGCTGAATTTCAAAGAAGCAGTAGGAGATTCTTGGCAGAGAATAAGAGAGTAGGGCAATTAAAGAAAGGGGGGAAAGATTCTTGTTGACAGATGGTGGTTCCCCACATAATCTTTGAATAACTAGTAATGAATGGCAGAGTCATCTTCCTCAAAAGACCAGAAAACAATTACAGCATTGCAGTAATTGGGAGAGTGCTGAATCAAGAAAATGCAGCTTTAAAAAAAGCATGACCCTACTATGCACTGTATACAAGAGACTCACCTTAAATTCAATGATATAAGTAGGTTGAAAGTGGAAGGATAGAAAAATATATACCACAGAAGTAGTAACCAAAAGGCAGCAGGGATAGCTATACTAAAATCAGATAAAATGGACTTTAAGTCAAAAACTGTTATAAGGGAAAAGGAAGGTCTTTATATACTGATAAAGGGGTCAATTCAACAAGAAGACAAAACAATTATAAATATATATACACCTGATGGCAGAGCCCCAAAATAGATGAAGCAAGTATTGGCAGATTTGAAAGGAGAAATAAACAGTTCTATATTAATAGCAGGAACTTCAAACCACCTGCTCCCCATTACACCACATTCAATAGTGTATAGAATATCTAGACAGAAGATCAGCAGAGGAATAGATGGCTTATAGAAGAAACTATAAACCCAACTAGACCAAAAAGACATATATAGAACATTTCACCCAACAGCAGCAGAATACACATCCTACTCTAGTGCACAAGGGTCATTCTCCAGGATAGACTATATGTTAGGTCACAAAACATGTCTCAAGAAATTAAAAAATATTGAAATCACACAATATATTTTCTCCGACCACACTGGATTGAAGCTAGAAATCAATAACAGAGGGAGAACTGGAAAATCCATGCAGCTATATAGAAATTAAACAACCCACTCTTGAATAAATCAAGGAGTCAATGAAGAAATCACAAAGGATATTAGGACATATGTTAATGTGAATGAAGGTAAACACAGCATACTGCAATGTATTGAATGCAGCAAAGGCAGTGCTGAAACAGAAGTTTACAGGTCTAAATGCTTACATTAAAAAGAACTCAAATCAGAGACCTACCCTCACAACTGGGGGAAGTATAAAAAGAAGAACAAACTAAACCCAAATTGAGCAGAAGGAAGGAAATAACAAAGATTAGAGCAGAGATAAATGAAATAAGGAATGCATACGAAAGTTGTTTCTATGAAAAGATCAATAAAAGTGACAAACCTGTAGTTATAATGACAAAGAAAAAAGGAGAAATAACTGAAATCAGAAAATGAAGAGGGACATTACTACAACCCCACAGAAATAAAAAAGATTAGAAAAGGATTTGATGAACATCTGTATACCAACAAATTAGATAATCTAAATGAAAAGGACAATTCCTTAGGAACATGCAAACTATCTACACTGACTCAAGAAGAAAGAGAAGATTAATCAATAACCAAAAACCTCCCGAAGAAAGAAAATCCCAGGAACAAGTGGTTTTACTTGTGAATTTTACTCAACACATTAAGAAGAATTAACACCAATCCTGCTCAAACCCTTCCAAAATTTGAGAGGATGGAATACTCTCTAACTCACTCTATGAGACCAACATCAACCTAATTCCAAAGCCAGATAAAGATACCACAAGAAAAGAAAATTACATACCAATATCCCTTTTAACTATACTTGCAAAACTCCTCAACCAAATACTAGGAAAGTGAATACAATTGCACATTAAAAGAATTATACGTCATAATTAAGTGTGCACCCAGATATGCAAAGGTGTCTCAACATAAGAAAATCAACTAATGTAATACAACACATTAAGAGAATGGGAAAAAATACTTTATCATGTCAACTGATGCAGGATAGGTATTTGACAAAATTCAGCACACATTTTTGATAAAAAAAAAAAAAAACACTTAGAAAACTAGTAATAGAAGCAAACTTTCTCAGAGTGATAAAGAGGATGTGTGAAAAACCACAGCTTTGTTTGGTAAAAGACTGAATGCTTTCCCTCTAAGATCAGGAGCAAGACAAGGATGCCCACTGTCACCATTGTTGTTCAAGATTGTACTGGAAGTTCTAGCCAGAACAATTAGGTAAGAGAGAGAAGTATAGGCATTCAAACTGGAAAAGAAGGAGTGAAACTTTCCCTATTTGCAGATAACATGATCTTATGTAAGAAAATCCTGAAAAATCCATAACAAAATAACTAGAACTAAAAAAATTCAGTAAAGTGGCAAAGATAATGCAATTAGAAAAACAGTCCAGCAGGTCCAAAATCCAAATAATAGGACTGTCAGAGAGAGTATAAAGAAATAGATGAAATGCAATTATTAACTAAATCATTCAAGAAAAATTTCCTAAAAGACATGCATTTTCATATTGAAGGTACATACCAGTCTCCAACAAAATGAATAAAATCAGAAATGCTAAAGATAATTTTTACCCAAATTTATATAGGAGGTAAAATTGCTAAAAAAATTCCCAAAGAGAATAAAATTGGAACACACAAAATATATCACAAATGAGAAGGAGTGCAAATTTCATTCAAATAGCATTTTAAGTTTAAAGACATATAGATAGACTTGCAAATTCTGGAACTATATGATTTATCATTTCAAAACTACAATTCTATACTTAGCTAAACTGTAAAACAAATGTGAAAACAGAATAAATATATTTTAATACATGCATAATCTCAACAAAAACACAAAACAAAGACCTCCCCATATTTTCTCTGAAAGATCCTGGATTTGCTACACCAAAAAGAAGTATAAATCTTCATGAGATGCAATAAAGAAGGATATATAAGGCCGTATGATAAAGGCAGGAAGAATTCTTAAGTTCATGGTGAAGAAAGATCCTGGAAAGAGAGCCATGTATCAAGTGAGGGATCCTAACCCAGACTGGATATAGTCGGACAATTCCTGGAGAAATTCTTTAGGAAGTCAAATTGATGAAATTTATGATATAACTATGCAATATTTGAGAGGAAATTAAGACAATTGATGAAGATTTGGATTGACTTTCCAAAAGGACATAGAAACCTAAGGCAATAATAGGCAAACAAAGGAATATTGGCTTGAAATAAAACAAAAAGTCATGCAGGAAAGAAAACTTAATATCAATTTTTCTATGGGTGAGAAGAAAATAGTATTTACAAATTCATAGTAATGTAAAGGTTCAATATTGATTGAACTCTTATTGATATAGACCTTATTGTTCCTTATTTTTTTACTTTATTTTCAAAGAAGCTTTAGGTTACAGCAAAGTCACGTAGAAAATATAGGAGATTTTCATATTTACTCTCTCCCCTTCTCATTTTCCCCTATTGATAACATCTTACATGAGTATGGTACATTTGTTACAATTGATGAACATATTGAAGCACTGCTACTAACCATGGTGGATGGTTGACATTACAGTTTACATTACTTTAAATTTTGCCCTGTACACTTTTATAGGTTTTGACAAAATGTATAATGGCCCGTATCAGTCATTGCAAGATCATGTGGAACAAGTCCAATGCCCTAAAATGCCCTATGTTTCATCTATTCTATTATTCCCTCTCCCTCCTCTTGGAAGCTATGGTAACCACTAAGTTTTAATTTTTGAAGAATAAGTTTCATAGTTACATGCGTTAATATTGAGGGCTTGACATGTTAGTCTGTTTTCTTTTATTAGGCACTGCCTATGTTCTCGAGAGATTCTTGCCCTTCTAATTGAGAATGTAGCAGGACTCTTTAGGATGGAGAGTATATTAGTCAGCCAAAGGAGTGCTGATGCAAAATAACAGAAATCTGTTGGGTTTTATAAAGGGTATTTGTTTGGGGGTAGAAGCTTACAGTTACCAGGCCATAAAACGTAAGTTACTTCCCTCACAAAAGTCTGTTGCCATGTATTGGAGCAAGATGGCTGCCAACAGTTCAGGCTTCCTGGGTTCCTCTCTCCTGGGGCTTGATTCTCTCTGGGTTCAGCTGGTGTGCTCTCTCCACAAGGCCAACTCTAGACTAACAGGCAAATGACTCATCTCTCTTCCTGGGGCCTCTGCTCTGTCCAATTGAGCCTTCTCTCCTTCCTCACATATCTGCTCCTCCATGTGTTTACTTCCCAGGCTCCAGGATCAAAACTCCAAACTCCCTTCTCTATGACGTGGTTTCTCTGTTAGTCTCCTGTTAGTGTGCGAGGACTCAATGTCCTAGTGATGTGGCCCAATCAAAACCTCAATCGTTATTTAATCAAATAAAAGTGAAACCTCTGAATCCAATATAATCTAATATGCCCAGAAAAATAAACCAGTTTACAAACATAATCTAATATCCATTTTTGGAATTCAAAACCAATAGCAAACTGCAACAGGGAGTTTAATATTTTCTTGTTTATTATGTGGGTCTCCGCCCACTGAGATAACATCCTATTGCAAGATGAACCCTTTCATATTCCACAGAAGCATGCCCCAGCTGCACCTTATCACATATATCCCCCCACCCCCGATGCCCTGCACCAGTGACCCTCCCCTGCCATATTGGCCGCTCTTTTAGTGGTATGAGCAAATGGAGGAGCATATATACATGTGATTGGGTAGGGGAGGAGAGAGACTAAAGTCCACAACTTTAGTAATGAAACTTAAAAGCTGATTCCCAAAACTGAAAAACCAAGCTGTTACAGTCCAAGTATATGATTTAGAGACATGGAAGCAAATTCCCATATAAGCTACTAAGAGAGGTGGAAGTGTCTCTGGGAGGAGGAGAACTGGCCTCTGCAAAATCTTCTTAGGAATAGGGCAGGAGACAGGAGCAATCAGAAGTTATTTGCAATATTCCAGGAGAGAGACAATGAATGCTAAACAAGGACAGAGAACATAGGGCTGGAGAGAAAGAAGTTGTTTAGAGGACCATCTAGGTGGGAAACAATGACTGACAGGGAGGATGAACCAAGCACGACTCCCAAGTATCTTAACAGAAGAGATCAAGTATTGTTACCACTAGAGATTGGGATCTGGACAGACTAAGGAAAATGGTAAAGGGAATAATGAATTAGATTTTGGATAGGTCTGTTGCTTCGGTAAAGAAGCATTGAATTGCCAGGGCAAGGCCCTGTAGGACTCTCTTTCTCTAGTGACACTGACTGTGGATGCTCAGAGGTGGAGTGGCCACCATCAGCCTGAGTTCTCTAGTGAAGACAAATGGAGCAAAAGCCTGTGTCAACCTGATACCGGTATGCATGTGAATGAGATTATAAACTTTAGCTGTGTCATGATGCTGAGACTGTAGTCTCCAAGGTGAGGATGAAATCCAAGCACTTCTCGCCAAGCTCCTCAGATCATTGTTTTAACCTTTCTGGGCTTCAGTTATTTTCTCTGTAAAATGGATGCATTCCTTTGTTTTGAGGATGAAATTAATTACTCCTTATAAAGCATTTAGAACAGTGCCTGGGACATATTCAGTGTTTATTATTCTCATGTTTTATTATTATTCCTGTTCTAATATCTGAACATATATAAGGCCATGTCACAGTGATGCAGAGTGGAGGGGAGCCCTCTGAGTCCTCAGCCAGCTCTAGCAGCGATGCAGCGTGGAGGGGAGCCCTCTGAGTCCTCAGCCAGCTCTAGCAGCGATGTAGAGTGGAGGGGAGCCCTCTGAGGTCCCAGCCAGCTCTAGCAGCGATGCAGCGTGGAGGGGAGCCGTCTGAGTCCTCAGCCAGCTCTAGCCCACCTGGCTGCTAGCCCAGCAATAGCAGAGCTTCTTTGTGGAATGCAATCCTAGGGTAGGTACCAAGGCTCATCTCTCCTCTGACTTGAAAATGAGGGGTTTTCACTGACCACCTTGGCAAATTTGTGACTCTGAAAGCTTCCCTCTGGCTGGCATGTGATGATGTGGGAGGTCAGCTCAGGTGCAGAGGTCACCATGTCTCCATTCTGGGCTGGACTGGTGAGTGGGGAGACAGGCCTTGCCTGAAGATGGACTGTGTCCTAGGATCCTAGTCAGGGAGGCGCTTTATCTGTGCTCGTCCTCGTCGTCCCCACCCCCCCGCCCCAGATGGCTCCCGCATCAGTTTGCTTGATGTCTGCTCATTGCTTGTCTTCTTCAGGAGGCACCAGGAACCAAGAGGCCGGCGCTCCAGGGAGGCTCTTATCCCTGCTATTGGAAGGCCACGCGCTGCTTTGGCTCCAGGCACCTTCTCTCCTTGTGCTTTTGAGTAATGCACAAAGACAAGCGCCTAGGGAGGGAGCAAAGTGAGCGAGGACCCGAATGTCAGAACTGCAATTCTTGCTTTCTTTTATTAAAGAAAAAGTGCTGAGGCGCACTTTCTCCACTTCGAGCCCGCGGAGGTGGCCTCTTGCTCACATGCAGTTGCAGGCTTCGCCGGGCTGCTGCGGGAAGCTCAGGACCGTCCTGGGGGGCGCCCTCGGGGCCAGTAGGCAGAACCCCTAGGAGCATCCCGCAGGGAAATGGTCGTGCTTTCCGTGCCCGCCCAGTCGCTGCGATCCTGTGCCACAGCCTCGATGGCTTTCGTGAAAGGCAGTACATTTCCTTAGGACAACGAGAATGTTAAGGTGTATCTGCAGGCACACTGGGGAGAAGAGGAATGCCAGCGACGTCAGTGGTTTGAGGAAACGGGCTGCAGAGGATTCCCACCAGGACGGAGCTGTTCCGGTCCCTGCAGACCTGGGAATGGAGTGGGTGACCTGCAGCAGTTGCTCCCAGCTGTGGGAGAGGTGACACGTGCTGGCAGACATCTCTGGAGCGAAAGACCAGGGCGCTGGAGCAGCAGCAGGACCAGGCGTGGAGAAGGCACGGACAGCTGGGTGCATGAAAGCACAGGATGGAGTTCCAGCAGTCAGGAAGTAGGCAGAGGCTGGAAGGAAGGTTTCTATCCAGTCTTCAGGGAGTGTCGGGGCACAGGAACTATTATCTGGGCCTTCTATAGTGGGAGATATTCTTGAGCTTGTTGAAGGTCACTTGGACAGCCAGATCAGACACAGAGTGGAGAGTGAGAGTGACCCAAAGATGGCAACCAGCAGTGCTTCACCGGCACTGTCTTGCTTCTCCAGAGGCCAGGGCTGCTGAGGAAGTGGACCTGCGCGTGGCTGTGGTGGTGGGGAGTGGCGGTGCAGGGTTAGCAGATGATGCAGAGATGGTGCCCCGGCCTCGTCACATCTTTCAGCAAACTATTCTTACTCGTTCTCAACTCAGAGAAGGATTTCTAACTGTTCACACTTTTCCTTGTTGGCCCTATAGTCTAGTTTTATTCTAATTGTAAAAGTAATTTAAAAACTTAAAAAAAAAATACATCTATATACATACATGTATGTGCAAGTGTGTGCATGTGTGTGCTCGAATGACCTTCCACAGGCACAAAAGGGAAAAAAACCACACCTCAGTTCAGTGAAATGGAAGCTTATTTTAAAATGTAGTGTAAGTGGTAGTTGGTTGAAGCCACGACTCTCACCCTTATTTAGGGCCAAATGTAGTCGATAGATAAATACAGATCAAAATACAGATTGGAAGTGTTGTTTATCAGGTCATGTACCAAAACGGAAATCTAGTTTTGAGAAGTTATTCAGAAGCTTTATTATTTTAAAAACTGGAAGAATTTCAAAGACTTATTCCTAAAAATAATTCATTGCTCCATTTGTTAGTTTAGTTGTCAGAAGATTACAACAGCTGCTTTTCCCAATATTTGCCTCTCTATGTTCAAAAGACAAAGATATTTGCTTCTGCTCCAAAAGACAGCAAAATTAGGAAAGCAACCTCACTTCAGTCTTGATCAGTCAAATAGCTGTTACTTACAAAGAAACTTGCTAATCACTGTGATAACCACAGCAAGCAATATTGCCTTGCCAGTGAAAAAGGTGCATTGATGTCACAGCTACAAGAGAGATTAACGTTTGTTAACAATTACCAGAACAGTCTTTATTCTGCCAGTTGTTATCACAATAGATTTTTAAGTTGCCTTTCTAACTACTTAGCACAGTTTGAAGATATATGTAATTGCCATTTACTTTTTTAAAAAGTAGTTTTACTAAAATCAGGCCTTAAGGTCAAAAAGGGCTCTAACATGAATACTTTCCTCTGAAAACTATGGGAGAAATGTAAATTTTCTAACACCGTTATTTATCCTTGCTCAGTGATAATAGAATGTCATGTCAATTCTATGTTGTGATTAATAAAAGCATTTTCTTCTTCCTCCTCTTCAAAAGAAGTGCTGAGGCTAAAAATATCTTACATCGGATGTTACTTACGTGATCTGAAGCACTTTCCAAGTTGTAATGAACAACCGTGAGCAACAGAGAAAGCAATTATGTTCTCGCCTTGTCCAATACATCCCAGCCATGATTTGTCGCTGTCAGCCTGACGCGGAGGTCTGCTTCCCTTCATCTTTGACTCACAAGGAAAGGGGCCATTAGCAATTCTTAGCCACTCTTCCTCCTCCCAGGTTTTATGTTGGAGCATCATTCATCCTTCACTCATGTCTGGCACCCGTCCTAAAAGGATTTAAATTGGCCAAGCACAACAAAAACTACAATCCTAAAAATAGCATCCCAAACAGCTGCAAGACCAGTAAAACCTGATCATACTCTATATTGAACACTTCCTCTGTGCTAGGCTCCGAGCTCAAGTTGTAGACACTGTTCCATTCCTTCTTCAGGACACACAGACACATAGATAGGGCCAATCCCATTCTATGTATAAAGAAACTGGGGACCAAAGGGACAGGGCAACTGACCCAAATTTCCAAAGCTTGGATTTGAACCTGAGACTATTAACCACTGATAACCGCTGCATCGGGTCATGGGATGTGGATATGTAATTGGCTTTTGACAAATTACATAAGGATTCTTTTCCTCAGTTTCTTTGTTGGTTAGTAACCACTTGAAGTGCATAGTGAAGATTCAATACATTTTAATAAAATATGATCTACATGACATATATAAATGTTGGTTATTACCCCCATCGTTTCTTTACTTCTTTCCCTTCTCTCCTGCTCTGTTTCTTCTTTCCTTTCACCAACAGGTTTGGAGTCCCTGCTCCATACCAGGTATTGGTGTGACCAGATCATGTGAGACAGGTTCCTGCTCCACAAAGGTGTCCCTTTTTCAGCTTTTGCTCTAGGACAGAGAAGCTCTTGTTAGCCAGAGTTTTGAGCAATTCATTCTCTTCTTCTGCTTGGGAAAAAGCAGAAGAATTAACAGCATTAAGCCTGAAACACAGAACTAGATTTTTAAAATAGCACTAAAACATCATGGCATTTGTCCAATCAGCCCCATTACAAAACACATGGCAGAATCAGGTGATCTTCAGCATGTATTTCCTGCAAATAAATAGGTTGCATACCTTGGGTAATTTTAGAACCAGAATTAACTTCCAATTTGTTGGGACATTATAAAGAGAAAAAATAGAGAAAAATGAGATGCTGAAATTAAATTAACTCCCGATATTATATTCTTATAACCTTAACATCAAGCACACTGTGCCCACACACTCATAGGACCAAGAATTAATCAAATTCTCAATAACAAAACATATTTCTTCAAATTGAACTTATTACTCATTAGCTAATGCAACTGAGTGGGAGAAATACTTAGTGTCTTATATCCATTTATGCAAACAGACAAATACCAGCTGCCATTCTCCTCTGTGTTTTTTGGACATAGCAGGGATTGAACCCAGGACCTCATACATGGGAAGCCTGGACTCAGCCACTGAGCTACATCTGCTCCCCGATGAGAGTTGGGTTTCTCTTTTGTTTGTTTTTAGGAGGTACTGGGGATCGAACCCGGGACCTCATACATGGGAAGCAGGTGCTCAACCACTTGAGCTACATCCTCTGGCTTTGGGATATATGCCCTTTTGGGGGGACCCACTGTGTGTAAGACAAAGTCCTTGTTAGGCACAGAGCCTAAGAAGATCCACATAGGCTCTGCTTTCAAGTCCATCACAAATGAGCATGTTGCAATAGAAGGCCATGCAAGCTTTAAGAGGAGGTTAGGAGAATGAAGGCTTGAGCTCATCTTCTCAGGGAAGGAGGTGGTGCTGGCAGGAAAGGGAGAAGAAGCCACTTCAGTCAGGGAGCAGCCCCCCACTCCCTCTTTTTTTTTTTTTTTTTTTTTTAAAGATTTATCTATTTACTTTATCCATTTTAAACCCCCCCTTTCCCATTCTGCTGTTTTGTGTCCATTTTCTGGGCAATTCTCTATGTCTGTTTCCTGCCATCTCTTCTCATCCTCCTCCTCCAGTCTTCACCAGGATTCGATCCTGGAGACCTCCGATGTAGGAGAGAGGTGTTCTGCCACCTGCGCCACCTCGGTTCCTGGCTTTCAGAGTTTTCGGAACATCTCGTCTTGTCTCTCCCCTGTTACGTCATCATCTTGCTGCATGGCTCCAGGTCTGACGGCTCACTGGCACACAGAGCCTGGCAGCCCATGCGCCTTCTATATATATATATACTTTTATTTTACCGGGAGGTCCCAGGGATCGAACCCATGTCCCTCCATATGGCAGATGGACGCCGAACCGTTTGAGCCACATCTGCCCCCCCCCACTCCCTCTTAACACCAAGGGCAGGGACATTTTATTCTTTTCATCGTCTAGGGAATTTAAAATAGCCAAAGCATTTCCTATGTCAAAATAAAAACTTTATTTGCCTTCCCTTAATTTATTTCTCTAGCCTCCTTGAGAACTGCACTTTCATTCTGAAGCATTTGTCTCCTTACACATCAGCTTCTAGAGTGGGAGGATCTCGAGCTGGATATAGATATTTCAGGAAGCTCTTCCTTCCAAACCCAGTTCCTAATATGCCTGGCTCAAGAAGCTGTTATCTCCTTCCTTTGGGAAATTAAGGGTGAGAGTGATGGCTGAGCTTTGATGTTTAAGCTCAGCTGATTCCTGATGGTTCACCACCATCCATATGATTGCTTTGCTCTTCCCAGTGAAATCCTACCTCCTGGATTTCCAGGTCATCCGGATTCCAGCCATGTTCATTCATTCAGGTAAAACCTTCCTGCTCCCCTGTATGCCTTAGACTGGTTGTGATAGTCTTTCATATTGCAAATTAAGTTAGCGGTACATCAAGGAAATAATTAAACACATCTCTTTCTGAGTCTTTGGATACCAGTATGGGGTAAGGTTTGACATAATTTTTTTTTTTTTAATCCCCCTTTCTGAGTCCCTGATTCTTGATCTTGGAAGGCCATATCTATAACTGAATTTGGATGGATGAGATAATCATTAATGAATACGAGGATTGGACACATAGATAGAGTGATCATATAAAGAAACCTTTAATGAAATTACTAAATTCCACCAACATATGTGAAAACTGCCCTTGAAGTCCAATAATGCAACTTCTAGTTTGTGTCCCAAATCACCAGTCAACCTACCCTGTTTATTCCCCACCTCATCCATCAGTTAGAGACCTTCACAGCTTGGTCTTTGGGAACAGGACCACAGTCAGTGCTTTCATATTCAGTAATATGGGAGAGCATAAAACAATTGTTGACACATGCATTTTAGAATAGAAAAAATTGTGCCACACAGCACACTGTTTCAATGAGGCTGAGTTCTGAGCTCCATTTCATTCATGATTTCTTCTGCATCTGGTTACAAAAATATGGGTTCCAAACCACTTACCTGAAATCCTTGGAACGAGATTTGTTTTGGAATGCAGTTTTTGGATTTTGAAAATATGAATGTGTATACTATATATCACATATACTCCCAGAGGCAACACTCTGTCATCAAACACAGCAATATTCCTGACTCAAACATACAGATATTCACCACAAGCAGGATGAATAAAGATTATGTAGAGCCTCTAGACAGGTCAGCTGAGGTGTTGCTATCCATTGGGCTCAGGCCAAATTTAAGTGTCTCATTAAATAGGTTAACAGAAAAACGTTCAGATTTTAGAGCTTTCGGATTAAAAAAAAAACGTGGTTAAGGGAATATGGATCTTTATTATCATCGTTATTATTAATGCAACCTGTGCTTTATGGAGCTTTTTCTACTTGACCTCATGAGGTGGCGGAGCTGCCATTGTACTGATGAGGATAAAAGGTTTGGAGAATGTTTATGACTTCCTTATACCCCTAATAATTGGCAGAACCAATATTTGATCTCTGGATTGCTTGACTTCAAAGCCAGTACTCTGCCCATTTCATCACTGCCTTATTTATGGTTCAATTTTGGGTGATTCCTATTTCAGGAGGTTCCTTGCCCAAGGCTGGAGCTATTTCCTTAAGGCAAGGGATTCATATCTTTCTCTTCTGACAAGTAAATGGAAGCAAAAGTTCTTCTCTAAAAGCCTACCATAGAACAAAATTTACAAATATGTCAATATTACAATTCAAAATATGACAACTGAGGTCTCATTTAATCATTTCCTTATCTGCCCAAACTACAGGATCTGCCAGAATAATCTCTTTGACTTATTTTCCCTCCTGTGACTCCATTTAATTCATTCATTAAATTAACAAATATTTATTGAGTACGTAAAATGTGCCAAGCATCATTTGAGGTACTGGGAATACAATAGTGAAAAAAAAAGTAAAAAACCCCTGCCTTCATGAAATTAACAGTCTAGTATGGGGAGTGAGACAATAAATGAAATAAAAAAGTGTGTGTGTATGCGTGTATGTGTGTGAGTGTGTATATATGTATATTTATACAGTTATTAGATGTTGAAATGTTGAAATGTCATAGAGAATTTAAATCAGGAGCAGGATGGGGACATTGAGGATGATTTGCCTCAGCACTTTTTTTGAAGAGGACGACAAGGCAACATTTAAAATAGTTAAGCAGCAAGTCAAGACCCTAAAATAGGAGTATACTAGAAGTGTTTGAGAAATAGGCAGGAGGCCAATGTGACTGAACAGAATGAGAAGGGAAGTAATAGGAGGTGAAGCCAGAAAGCTGAGAAAGATACACAGATTCTGCAGGGCCTGGTCAAATGTAGTCTTTTATCAGCAAGAAATGGGAGTCATTAGAAGGTTTCGTGAAGAGAGATCTTTGACTGCTCTGTTGAGATTGGATGGCAGTAGGGGAACCTGTTCCAGATCCACCTGCCTGGCTCTTTTCATCATTCAGTTTGGGGCTAGAGGGAACTGGCCTTAAGTCTGGATCTAGAGGGAACGGCCCTTACCAAAGGCTTCCCAAACACCCAGAGTTGGGAGATCAGATAAGTCAAAGCAATAGAGAAATGTTAGGATTCAAACTGTAGGAAAATCACTCATCATAGGAAAATTATGCAGAAACCCCACATCTCAGGTCTTGGTCCATAAATAGGACCTAGCCTGGGATGGCCAAGGCAGTATTCAGAGTCATGTTTGAATGAGATGAAAAGAGGTCAGGAAACCGAAGGTGGATACAGATGATGGTGGAAATATCAATGGTTATTTGCTGCTTAAGTTTAGTGGCCAGCTGATGTGGGAAACAATGTTGGGCTGGGGTGGCATACAGGACCTAAAGGGATTCACCAAAAGGAGACAGAGGAAGGAGGGAGGGAAGGAAAGAAGAAAGGAAGGAAGGAATGGGATGGGGGGAGGAAGGAAGGAATAAATTCCATGAAATGCCAGAGTAAAGTCTCGGGCCTTTTAGTGTGTCCTGTTCTCCTCCACAACCTCACCAAAACTAGGACATCTGCTTGATTGAAGGCAACAGGGTATTGTTGGGAAAATCACTGGTTTGAAGTGAGAATTGTGTTGGATTTGGAGCCACCATCATCAGCCAGGAGATCTCAGGCAATCTGCTTACCCTGAGTCTTGATTGTGTTATATGTCCAGGGAAATCATCTCCATAATTATTATTTTTGAATGAACTATAATAATTGCATTTCACATAAATCCCATAAGCTACATAGCTGCTTCTCAGTGAATGTAATTACTATTATTAATATGAGCTTTTTAGTCCAGGAATCTGTCAGTTACAGACAGGAAAGGTCTTATGAGGACATTCCATCCCTTTCTTCATGAGAAAAATCTTAAAGCCTGAGGAATTTCTCCTAACATATTTTTTCTTAGCAAATCATTATAAATTCTTTGTCCATCAAATTTGAATTTATTGAATTTTATCCTTGAGAGTTTGGTTTTTTCATTCTGCCTAGAGCACTTTCAGTTCTGAGATGGTCTTTTCAGGTCCCTGAGAATCAGGGCATGAGTTTTCTAGTTGTGCTAAGGAAGCAACAATCCTGCTTTAAGAGCTTCTCTAATATACAAGTTAGTCACATTCCATAATCCCATATTCATGAAAACTTCTAGTCCACAGCAGTCCACAATTTGTTTTGTAAAAGAGCAACATCCAGGATCATGTACTGTCTATATAATAAACATGAAGGCTTCCTGAGGTGTTGCAAAATGGATACAGCATTTGGGGTTGGACAGAACTGAGACAGGCTTCGTGGCACATGAGTTTAGGTGAGTCAGATGTCCTCTGGGTTCTCAGTTTCCTCATCTATTATCCGAATAATTATACATAAGGAGAAGATTGTTGTGAGGATTAAATGAAAATAAATTAAACATGAATAAAGAGCATCGGCAAATATACAAAAGTATATTCAAGGGAGGCATCTCAAAGTAGCTGAAAAAAGATAGTTTAATAAATAGTGTCAGAACAATTGTGTACCCAACTAGAATTACAAAGTTGTAGTTAAAACTCAAACTATAGGGATAAAGTTAAGAGGGATAGGGAAGCAGATGTGACTTAATCTATGGGGCTTCCTTCTACTATATGGCAGGCCCCGGGTTCGGTTCCCAGGGCCTCCTGATGAAAGTCAGCTGGCCCGTGCCTGTGAAGAGCTGATGGCCCGCGCCTGCAGATGGTGCCGCAAGATGACGTAATGCACAGCGAATGGACAGAGTGCAGACAGTGAGAGCAAATGGCAGTGGAGGGAATGAGTAAATAAAATAAAATAAATTAAAAAATGGCAGAGCTGTCTTTAAAAAACAAATTAAGAGGGATTAAAGATATAAAAGATTTAATGTAAAATATAAAAATAATGAAACCATGAATACACTAGAAGAAAATTTTTATTCATTTAACAAATATTTACTGAATACTTACCATATGCCAAGAACTTCTAGGTGTTGAAAGTACACTAGTGATTAAACTGCCAAAAATTCTCTTCTTCTTTTAGGCTTACATGGTGGGGAAGACAGACAATGAGCAAAGAAAATAAATAAGTGAAAAATGCAAATGAATAAAATTTATAAGTAATTGCTATGGAGGGAAATAAAGCAGAGAAAGATAATGGGGGACCACTTAGGGAGAAAGCTCTTTTAAATAAGGTGGTCTCAGAAGTCTTCAATAAGAAACTGGAATTTGGACCAACACCTAAGCAAGGTATGGACTTGAGCCACCTGGCAGTTTGTGGGGAAAATGCTCTAGGAAGAGGCAAGAACAAATGCAAAAGTCCTCAGGTAGGAGAAGTGTTTTATAATCTTGGAATGTGGAAGAACTTTCTAGCTATAACTCAAAAATCCAGAAATTAATTATTAATTTTTAAAAATCACAGCCTTTGCAGTGTAATAAAAATAAAAGACACGTTAGAAACTAAGAGAAAACCCTTCCATTCATTTTATTGAGTAAGGAAACATCCTTTAATAAGCAAAGGATATAAAGAGAGTTCACAGGAAAGGCTCTTAAACATATGAAAAATGCTTAGCATCACTCACACTGAAACATAAGAAAGTTAAAACTAAACTGAGTCATTATTTTACCTATTGTATTGTTAAAGATCCAAAAGATAATTAATGTATTTTTTGACAAAACTGTGGGGAACCAGGCCCTGTTCACATATTGCTTGCAGAAATGTAGACCCACATAGGAAGGGTCATAGCTATCAAAATTATAAGTTCATAGGCTTTATGATCCAGAAATTTTCCCACTGGGAATTTATCCTACAGTGTTAGTTGCCCTTGGGTGAGATGATTTATGTGTATGATTATTCACTACAGCATGGTTTATAGTAACAAAAGGGGTGAGAAACCACCTAAATGTGCATTAATACATACTTCTTAAATTAATTGTGTTACTTCCATGTAATCAAATTTTAATTAGCTATAAAAGAGAATGAGAAAAATCCTGTGGAAATATCTCCAATTTATATGAAATTTAAGAAGGCAAGTTGTATAGCATGGTATCTTTTATGTAAAAAATGAAGAAAATAAGAATGTATACTTGCACTTGTTTTTTTATGCCTAGAGAAACTCTGGAAAGGTATATAAGAAACTATAGTAATAGGTGTTACCTGTTAGGGAGAGGGAGGTCAGGGAAAGGAGAGTGACTTAACACTGTATTATTTTTTATGTTTTTAAATGTTAAACCAACTTAATGGATTACCTACTCAAAAATTAATTAAATTATATTACCTTTTAAAATGCAGTGCTCAATTTATATCTGCTATTATAATTATTAATATTAAAATTGATATTAATATTAGATATCCTGAGTTCTATCAGAGTCTGTCACAAAGTGTTTGGACTCTGGCAAATTCTCCTAATTACTCTAAAGTTCCTTAATCCATAAAATGTTAATTTTCCAGGGCTCTTCCCCCATTGACATCACAGTGGCAAGGAATGAGTAGGCATTTATAGAAAAATATGGTATATATATATATATTTTTTTAAAGATCTATTTATTCATTTATTTCTTCCCTTTGCCCTCATCGTTCTGTGCTTGCTATCCTCTCTCTGTGCACTCTTCTGTGTCTGCTTGTCCTCTCTCCAGGCAGTACTGGGAAATGATCCTGGGACACTCTGGAGTGGGAGAGAGGCGCTCAATCTCTTGCACCACTCCAGCTCCCCGGTCTGCTGCGTCTCCCACTGTCTCTCCTCTGTGTCTTCCCCTGTTGTGTCATCTTGCTGCACCAGCTCTCTGTGCAGGCCAGCAGTCCTGCATGGGCCAGGTCTTCTGCACGGGGCAGCAATCTGTCAGGCCAGCACTCCGTGTGGGCCAGCTCTCCTCTTGGACCAGCTCACCAGGTGGGCCAGCCTGCCCTTCACCAGAAGGCCCCAGGAATTGAACCCTGGACGTCTTACATGGTAGACGGGAGCCCAATCACTTAAGCAACATCTGTTTCTCTGTGGTATATATTTTAACTTTAAATAAATATCACTAAAATAATGAAAAATATTTCTTTTTCTCCATTTTAGAGATAAGGGAGAGCTTAAGTAACTTCCTTATAGTCACAAATCTGATAGGTGTTATAAATTAGGATATGGCCCTATGCCCTCCATGAGTACAAGGAATACATCCTAAAGGAGCCAGATCAAGAATAATAGGTCAGAGTTCTGGGAAGATGGTGTCAGAGTAGGCAGGTAGGGCTCAACTCTCTCACAAAAACAATGGAAAAAGGGCCAAAAGCTGTATGAGGGAACTACTTTAGGGGTCAGCAGACCAGGACAAGGCTACACAACTCCCAGGAGAGCAAGGGACAAAGAGACAAAGAACCCAAAATAAATGTGAGTTGCAAAATCTCTACAGTGGCCCCAAAGGATTCCCATCCCCCAAACCCAAGACATTAAGCCAGGATAAAACACCTGGATCATTGCAGCCAACTGAGAGGGGAACAGACATTTTCCTCCCTGTCAGCTGTTATAAGGGAAAAGAAAGAGGGAATCAATGGGCTTCTCTTCAGTGAATCTGGCCAGTACCCTGCTTAGAATCTCAGCTTTGACAAGACTAGAAACACAGGAAAGCAGAGATTGAAAGAAACACCTCTATGGAAAGGTTCGCTGATGATTGCCATCTGCTGGCAGGTCTGGAAATTGCACAGAAAAAAGCTGCTGTTAGGGCCTTCTTAAGCCTCCTGGGAGAAAATCTGCACCCCATTAGTGAGTCCCTGGACCGATTTTGATAACCTAAGCTGAGCAATTTTAAAGACTTAGAATAAGTTGAACGAAATATCAAAGAAGAGCTGTAGAAAAAACAGAAAACAAACAAACAAAAAACACTAGGCAAGAGAGAGAAATTGGCCACCAGAGTAAATTCACCAACATATTCAGATGCCTTGACATCAGCAAAAAATTACAAGCCATACTAGGAAACAGGAAGAGATGGCCCAGCCAAAGGAACAAACCAAATATCGTGAAGAGATACAAGGTTTAAGACAACCAGACAAATCTCCTAAATCAATTCAAAGAATTGAAACAAAATATGACTAAAGAGATAAAGTATATTAAAAAACACTGGGTGAACATAAAGAACAATTTGAAAGCCTGCAAAGAAAAGTAACAGCTTATGTGAATGAAAGACACAATGGATGAGATTAAAAATACATTAGAGGCACATAGGAGCAGATTTGAATTGCTCAGAGACAGAATTAGTGATTTTGAAGACAGAACATCTGAACTGGAAAAGACAGGGGAACAGAAAGAGAAGAGAATGGAAAAAATGGAACAGAGTCTTAAGGAATTATATGACAATGCAAAAACACACAAGTATATACATTATTTGTGTCCCAGAAGGAAAATAAAATGGAAAAGGGGCTGAAAGAATATTTCAGGAAATAATGACTGAAAACATCTCAACACATATGAAAGACATAAATATCAATATCCAAGAAAAAATCTGAATAGACCTACCCCAAGACACCTACTATTCAAAATGACAAATATCAGAGATAGAGAGGATTCTGAAAGCAGCAAAAGTAAACCTAAGTATCACATACAAGGGAATTTCAATAAGATTAAGTACTGACCCCTCATCAGTAACCATGGGGGTAAGAAGAAAGTGGTATGAGGTATTTAAGGTCCTGAAAGAGAAAAACTGCCAGCCAAGAATTCTGTATCCAGCAAAACTGTCCTTCACAAATGAAGGTGAGTTCAAAGTATCCACAGACAAACAACAACTGATAGAATATATTGCCAAAAGATGAGAATCACAAGAGAAACTAAAGGGAGTGCTGCAGCCTGAAATGAAAAAACAAAACAAGAAACAAACATGGGCAAGAGGCTTGGAGAAGAGTGAAGAAATGAAGATTATTAGGAAGGGTAAATTAAAGGGTAAAAAGATAATAGTAAGATATAACAATAGAAAGCCAAAGGACAAAATGAATGAAACCAGTAATACCTTTACAATAACATTGAATATTAATGGCTTGAACTCTCCAATAAAAAGACATAGACAAACAGAATGATAAAAATAAATGAGCCATCTATATGCTGTCTACAAGAAACTCACCTCAGACATGAGGGCACAACAAGGTTGAGAGTGAAAGGTTGGAAAAATATCTTCGACACAAATAGTAACCAAAAGAGAGCTGGAGTAGCAATTACTAATATTGGGCAAAATAGATTTTAAATGCAAAACTGTTATAAAAGATGAAGAAGGTCATTATATATTAATAAAAGGGGCAATTCAACAAGAAGAAATAACTATACTAAATATTCATGCACCTAACCTGGGTGCCCCAAAATACATGAGGCACACATTGTCAAAACTGAAGGGAGAAATATATGTCTCTACAATAATAGTTGGAGTCTCAATATACCACTCTCAGTTTTGGACAGATCATCTGGACAGAGCTAGAATATTATGATAAATGAACTAGACCTTACAGACATCTATAGAGCATTGCACCCCAAAACAGCAGCATACACATTCTTTTCAAGTACTAATGGATCCTTCTCCAAGATAGACAATATATTGGGTCACAAGACAAGACTCAATACATTTAAAAAAATTGAAATTATACAAAACATTTTCTCTGATCATAAAGGAATGAAGCTGGAAGTCAATAATGGATAGAAAAAGGGAAATTCACAAATATATGGAGATTAAACAACATTCTTAAATAATCAGGGGTCAAAGAAGAAATTGCAAGAGAATTCAGTAAATATCTTGAGATGAATGAAGATGAGAACACAGCATATCAAAACTTATGGGACAACGCAAAGGCAGTGCTGAGAGGGAAATTAATATCCCTCAATGCTTACATTAGAAAAGAGAGATGAGCTTATATTGAAGATCTAACTGTACACCTGGAGGAACTAGAAAAAGAACAGCAAACTAATCACAAACCAAGCCAAAGGAAACAAATAGTGAAGATCAGAGCAGAAATAAGTGAAATCAAGAACAACAACAACAACAAAACAATAGAGAGAATCAGTAAAAGCAAAAGTTGGTTTTTGAGAAGACTAACAAAATCTACAAACCCTTAGCTAGACTGACAAAGAAAAAAAAAAGGTAGAAAAATGCAAATAAATAAAATCAGAAATGAGAGGGAGGTCATTACCACTGACCCTGCAGGAATAAGAGAGATCATAATAGGACACTATGAATAACTGTATGCCAAAAAACTAGACAATGTACATGAGATGGAAAAATTCCTAGAAATCCACGAACCACCTCCACTGACCCTAGAAGAAATAGAAGACATCCACAAACCAATCACAAGTGAAGAGATTGAAACAGTCATCAAAAACTTCCCAAAGATGAAATGTCCAGGACCAGATGGCTTCACATGTGAATTCTATCAATCATTCAAAGGCAATCTCATACCAGTCTTCTTCAAGCTCTTCCAAAAAATTCAACAGGAAAGAACACTACCAAACTCATTCTATGAACTCAACATCACCCAAATACCAAAACCAGATGAAGATACAATGAAAATTACAGACCAATATTCCTAATGAATATAGATGTAAAAATCCTCAACAAAATACTTGCAAACAGAATCCAAAAAGCACATTTGAAGAATTGTAGGGGAGCGGATTTGGCTCAAGTGGTTGACCGCCTGCTTCCCACATGTGAGGTCCCAGGTTTGGTCTCTAGTGCCTCCTAAAAACAAAAACAAAAACAAAAATAATAAACAAACAACAAGCAAACAAATGAACAAACAACTAAGGGAAGCCTATGTGGCTCAGAGTTTGAGAGCCAGCTTCCCACATACAAGGTCCAGGGTTCAATTCCCAGGCCCAGTACAAAAACAAACAAACAAACAAACAAAAAACAATTATACACCACGATGAAATGGGTTTTATCCCAGGTAAGCAAGGGTGGTTCAATGCAAGAAAATCAATTAGTGTAATAAACCACATTGATTAAGTTGAAGAAGAAAAATCACATGATCTTCTCAATTGATGCAGAAAAGGCATTTGACAAAATACAGTACTTTTTCTTGATAGAAAACAGTCCAAAAGCTAGGAATAGAAGGAAGTTTTCTCAATATGGTAAAGTGCATATATGAAAACCCTACAGCTAGCATTGTACTCAATAGTGAAAGACTGAAAGCTTTCCCACTGAGATCAGGAACAAGACAAGTATGCCTACTGTCAATTATTCAGTATTGTGCTAGATGTTCTAGCTATAGCAATTAGGCCACATAAAGAAATAAAAGGAACCCAAATAGGAAAGGAAGAAGCAAAACTTGTACTATTCACTGATAATTTGATCCTCGATCTAGAAAATCCTGAAAAACCCACAACAAAGCTACTAGAACTAATAGATGAGTTCAGCAAATTGACAGGATACAAGATTAATACACAAATATCAATAGCATTTCTATACACTACTGATGTGCAATCTGAGGAGGAAATCAGAAAAAAAAAATCCATTTACAATGGCGACTAAAAGAATTAGATATTTAGGAAAAAGCTTAATCAAGTACATAAGGGACCTGAAATCAGAAAATTACAAAACATTGCTAAAAGAAACCAAAGAAGACAAATAAATGGAAGGGCATTCTGTATTCATGGATTGGAAGAATAAATATCATTAAGATGTCAGTTTAACCCAGACTGATTTACAGATTCAAGGCAATCCTAATAATAATCTCAACTGCCTTTTTGCAAAAATGGAAAAGCCAATTATCAAACTTATCTGGAAGGGTAAATGGCCCTGAATAGCCAAAAATGCCTTAAAAAAGAAAAACAAAGTTGGAGGACTCTCACTTTCTGACTTTAAAGCATATTCCTTAGCTACAGTGGTAATAACAGCATGGTACTGGCATAAAGACAGACAGATAGACCAATGGAACCGAACTGAGAACTCAGAAATAAACCCTCACATCTGTAAGTCATTATTTTTGACAAGGCTGTTAAGCCCTCCCAGCTGGTCCAGAAGAGTCTATTCAACAAATGGTGCTGGGAGAACTGGATAGCCATATTCAAAAGAAAGAAATTGGACTCATTCCCATACTCTATACAAAAAGTAACTCAAAATGGATCAAGGACCTAAATATAAAAGCAACAACCATATAACTCCTAGAAGAAGATGTATGAAAACTTCTTCAAGATCTTGTGGCAGGTGGTAGTTTCTTAAACCTTACACCCAAAGCACGAGCAACAAAAGAAAAAATAGATAAATGCAACCTCCTCATTAAACACTTTTGTACCTCAAAGGACTTTGTCAAAAAGGTGAAAAGGCAGCTGAGTCAACTGGAGAAAATATTTGGAAATCACATATGCTATAAGGGTTTAATATCCATGATATATAAAGAGGTACTACAACTGAACAATAAAAAGACAAACTACCTGATTTAAAAATATGCAAAAGACTTGAAAGGACAATTGTACAAAGAAGAAATATAAATGGTGAAGAAACACATGAAATAATGTTCAACATCACTAGCAATTAGGGAAATGCAAATCAAAACTACAATGAAATATCATTTCACACCTATTAGGATGGCCACTATTAATAAAGTCAGGAAACTGTAAGTGTTGTAGAGAATGTGGAGAGATTGGAATGCGTATTCACTGCTGGTGGGAATGTAGAGTGGTGCAGCCTCTGTGGAGGACTGTTTGGCAGTTCCTAAGGAAGTTGAATATAGACTTGCCATGGGACCTGGCAATACCATTACTAGGTATACACAGAAGAATTGAGAGCAGTAATACGAACAGACATCTGCACACCTATGTTCAGAACAGCATTAGTCACAATTTCCAAAAGATGAGAACAACCCAGATGTCCATCAATTGATGAATGGATGAACAAATTGTGGTGTATACATGTGATGGAATATTATGCAGCAGTAAGAAGAAATGAAGTCATGAAGCTTGTGGCAAAATGGATGAATGTGGAGGACATTATGTTGAGTGAAGCAAGCCAGACACAAAAGGACAAATATTGTATGATTGCACTATTATGAACCAAATATATTGTGTAACCTCATGGAGGTTAATAATTAGAATATAGGTCCCATTACTGAGGGTTAATCTCTGCAGAATTGGTTAAAAGGTTGTTTGTACATCTTTGGAAATGAATAGAAATGGTGAAAGCATATCATGGTGTTTGCAGAGCTATTACATGGTTATGACAGTGGTTGAAAGGTAAAGTCTAAGGTCATGTATATTACTAGAAGGAAAGCTAAAAAATGTGACATGGGACTTTATAACATAGTGAAACCTCATGCAAAATATGAATCTGGGTGATATTGCATATATAAGACTGTTTTTTACAAAATATAAGTACAAATAAACTAAAGAGACAGAAACAGAATAGCAGCTACGTATGGCAGGGGAAGCATAGATAGATAGATGAAGATTTTTTTGTTTGTTGTTGCTTATTATTATTATTGGAATAATGAAAATGCTCAAAAATTATTGAAGTAATGATTGCACAACTATGTGACTAAACTAAATACCATTGATTGTACACTTTGGATGGATTTATTTTTTATTAATAGGATATCAATAAAATCGATGGGTTTTTTAAAAAAAGGTGAAAAAAAAGAATAATAGCCCAGCACAGAGGGAAGGAAAAAAGCCATAGTCCCAGGGCTCTCTCCTGCTTATTTCTGCTCAAATTCAGAGCGAAGGCCAGCACTAGCAGGATCAAACCTGTTAGGTCCTTGTATCATTTTATTGGTCATGCCAATTTATTGACTTTGTCAGCCAAGGCAGTAGAACCCACCATGACCACTGAATAGCTTGTGGATTTAGTTTTTCTCTCTTGAATCAAATGCCTCCTGCTACCATGTCCCTTGGGTTTGGAGAGCATCCAATATAGGTCTCATGTTTGCCATGCCCTTTTGGACAGTCTCTGAGTCTTTTTTATGGGACTGGAATGGATGAGTGGAAAAGCCTGACTTTCCAGGATAAGGTCTCAAGATGAAGATGGACTAGCAAGCCATTTATCTTGTGAGACCATGGTTGAAATAAAATGGGTGAATGTGAAATGTAGTTAAAGAGAGGAAAATGAGGTCAGAGCTAGAGTTGGGTTCTAGTATGAAGATCAAGGCAAAGCATGACAACCAGGGGTCAGGGTTTGTCAGTTTGGCCAGGTCTGGTATGACAAATATTATGAACTGGTTGGCTTAAAAATAGGAATTTATTGTCTTATGGTTTTGGAGGCTGGAAGTCCAAAACCAAGGTCCTGACAAGCCGTGCTTTCTCCTGGGGTCTCTATCATTCTGGTGCAGGTTTGCTGCACTCCTTGGGAGTCTTTGGCTTGCAATCTCTGCCTGTGTCACATGGTGTTTCTCTGGCTTCTTCTGACTTCTGGCTTCCAATGACTTTGCCCAGATTTCTTCTACTCATCTGGGTTAGCACCCACCCTGATTCAATTTGGCCTCATTGAAATAGGATCTTTGAAGATCTATTCACAAATGAGTCCACGTCTTAACTAATAATAACATCATCAAAAGTTCTCTTTACAAATGGGTTCACAACCACAGGACAGGGGGTTGGGACTTGAATATGTCTTGTGGGAGACATGATTCAACCCCTAACAAGGTCAGAGAAGCAGTAAAAAGAGATCAGGAATGAGAAGAGTCCAAATGGGCCTATTTCTCTTTGGTATTGATCATATGTCATGTACTGAGCCTGCTGGCTCTAGGGTAAAGATTTAGACTACTGTACTACTTTCAAATGGGCCTTTGTCCTGGACCAGTTTCTGATTCACTCCTCTCTAGTGTAAGACTGAATTCCCTATAAGCCTTGCATCCAAATCCATACCGGTGATAAGAAGAAAGACAATGAAGGAGAAAGCCACAGAGTGGGGTCAGCATTAAGCCTTAGGATTGAAATCAGCAGAAAAGTACTAACAGTGTGGCACAGAATAATCCCACACTGAATATCAAGCTTCTTATTCCTTCCCCAGCATTGTAAGTCAAAGTCCACAACAGAATGAGCTATAAAGCTGCAATTCCAAGGCCAATTTCCAGGCCCAAACAGGCAGAGGCAGCTGGAAAGTTTTTAGTGGGATTTAACACAATGACTCGTGGAGATTTGCAATAGTTGGAAGTAGAATTCACCAGCAGCATCTGAGCTGCTGCTCAGGGACTGATGCAAAGTTGATCTGAGCTGTCATCCTCCTTCTCCTTTCTTCTCCTCAGGTACCCCTAGACCAGTTGGTGGCTCTACTTTCTGCCCAGTCATCCCATCAGCTAGCTGGGACTTCTGCTTCCAGTTTCTCCTTCATGTTGCACATTCAATCCACCAGCACACCCCTTTGCTTTTACCTCTCATATGCTTTTTATACCCAACACTCTTTTTCATCTTTATTTCCCCTTCCCCTGGTTCAGATTCTTACGACAACCTCTAGGACAATGTCAATAGTCTCCTGACGAGTCGTCCTCTGTCCAGGGTCTCCCGTTCCCCAACTTCTGCTGCTCATTGATGTCAGAGGAATTTAGCTAAGATGGAGATACAACCATGCAGGTTCTGTTTAAAATCCTTCAGCAGTTCTCAATGCTCTAAATATTGTTTTTTTAACCATCTCTTAACCTGTGCCTACCTACTAAGCTTTCTCATACATATATATGAAGATATTAAATATTTCATGTCACATGGCAAGCACACAATAAATGCTAGGTATCATCATTATCATCATCATCATCACATTCTGAGCTTTCTCACCAGTCAAGAAGATTTTGTGAGCTTTATGTTCTATAAAATTTGTGCTATGAAAACTATAGATATGTTGAATATGCTTTTAAAAATTATACTCCATTTCCTGATTCCAGATTCTACCTATTTTGTCCTATCATTGCCTCCTCTGTGGTCTTCTCCTCATGGGTAATAATTAACCCATAATATAAACTCCAAGGATTCTGTCCCATTGTACCTCTCCAGCTTTACCTCTGGCTACCCTATTTCCATAATATAATGCTACTGCAACACCCTGAAACGCTGCTGTTTTTTGGCTCCCATGATTTCCCCGTAATTCCTAGTTAAGCATTTTCAGGCTCATTTCAAGTTTCTCCTCTGCTAGGAAACTTTCCTGATGGAGATCCCCAAGAGGAAACTAGCTGTGCCTCTTCAGTATTCCTCTACAGCCCTCTGTCTCTCTTTAGCATTGCCCTCATCTTATTATAACTGCCCATCTTTGTACCCAAGTCCCTAACTAAGGCCCTGAATTCTTTTTAGACAAGGACCTTCATGTTGTCTGTTAATGCATGCCTCCTGCCTGGTTCAAGGCTTGGTACACAGTGCATGCTTCATCCATTTGTGTTAAATGAATGATCAGAGACCAAGATGGATATGCAGGGAACAGCAGCTTTCCAAAGACTTGTTGAATGAGAGGAGGGGTAGGTGTAGGGAATCAAATGCACAGAGCTCCTACTATGTCTGATTCGCCACAAGTAGTTTCACTTAGGTCCCATGACATATGTGCTGACCTTTTTCATTTCTACTGCATAGCCAAGGAATTGGAGACACAGTGAAGGCATTTTTCCTAGGTGATTTAACTAGAAAATAGCTGAGCTGGGATTCAAGCTCAATTTATCTCACCTCTTTGTTCTAGCAAATCTTTCTATGGCCCTACAACTCAAAAACATCTAGTTTTACTCTTTTCCTTCCATGTCCTGGCTCTCTGTCCTTTACCACGCTAGTGGCTTTTGAAACCTGTAGGGAGTAAGGTTCTAGTTCACTTTTTTTTTGACCAGGAGGCCACTAGAGTAGTTGTGAAGTCCCCAACCTAGGAAATCTAATATTCTTTATTTGCAATCCAAGCTTATGATTTTTCTTATGGCCTATATTACTCAAGAGATGCATGTGTTGTGAATAGAGAAATAGACAGGTATAGCACATTTGAGGGTAGGCCAGTGTTTGAGGGGAATTTGGTAAGAAAAATCTTCACAATTTTATTCTGTGTTTGGACAATAGCTATGTTTTAAGTGGCTCCCTATTTCAGAATCAGACGAAACATTCCTAGACCTTAAATTACACCTTAATCATGCTGGACAATTTAGATGCACTTAGAAGTGACAATGCCTGCAAGGGGAATGGAAAGTATCGTTTATCAAAATGGTTTCCAAACTGCTATGTTTTGTGTAAACACGATCTACAAGTACCCATCAGTGTCAAGACTGAGTGGTGAGGGGGATGTTTCTGAGAGTGGCCACAAGGAAAAGGGTTTCCTTGGCTTTCATTTGAGGCTTTGGAATAATTTTCTCGTGGTGAATGGATGCCCCTATATCTTGTGATCCTTTGGGGGGATTGAGGCATTTTAATCTCAGCTTTCAGTACACTTTGGAAACCAACGATTAATTTCCCGATTGCTACAGCGTTGCTTTAGGACTTATTTTTTCCATTTTGATTTTATTTTAAGGCTGGACTCTGCAAGCCTCTGGAAACAAAGTGATTGATCAATGGCTATCAGCAATTCTTGTGAGAGGGCAGAATAATTTGATGGATTCTGGACAATAGGAAAAAAATAGAGCAAGTAAGTTGAATAAATTAATGGATATTCTTATCAGCAGAAATGGAGGCTCCCTCGGGTACTCTTAAAAATGCATCCTCATTCTTACTTACAGGCTATTAAATCCCTCCCATGCCACGTGAGATGATAATGCATAGAAGTTTCTCATTTACAGCCTCCTGACCCTTCTTGAGCCTTCTTGCATTTGTAATTAGACTGTTCTTGTGGATTACAGGTGATAGAGGTTTAAAATGAACCCTTGTTGGTTTTTAATTTCCACGGAGCCACTGAATGCTGGTCTAGAAGAAGATGCTTTCTTGTTTCTGTACTATGGTTCTCTTTCATGAGAAATAAAGATCTGAGTCCCAGGAGAGCAAATTGATTTTCTCAGAACTACAATTGCTTATTGTTGGAGCTAAGACTTAAGTCCAAACTTTCTGCTTAAATTCCAGTGCATTTGGACCTCTCCACATTTTTGTACCCAAGTTTAATGTAGGTAACTGCAATGTGAGATCCATATACCACTTAACTGCTCCTCTTCCTTTTTCCTGGCCCACCTTTCAAATGACCATCTGCTTAAATTCCCCTAACCACAGTTTTTGTACCTAAGCTCCTGTTCACAATTCTTTGATATTTATCCATTGTTGACTATTTAAACTGTTGTAGATTGAATCATGTCCCCCACAAAGACATGTTCAAGTCTTGTGAATGTGAACTCATTTGTAAATAGGATCTTCGGAGATCCTATTAGTGAAGATGAGCCCACACTGAATGGGTGCGCTTTAATCCAATATGACTGGAGACCTTCTAAGCAGAGGACATTTGAACATCAATAGAGAGACAGAGACAGACAGAGACAGATGGCCACGTGGAAGGGCAGAGATGGAGTTATGGATTACCAGCAAGCAACCACCAGAACACTACAGATTTTGGAGAAAGCATGACTTGCCAATACCTTAATTTTAGACTTTTAGCCTCCCAAACTGTGGGACAAGAAGTTCCTGTTGTTTAAACCAGCTAGTTTGTGGTATTTGGTAAAGTAGCCCTGGCAAACTAAGGCACTATCTGTACCTTGCATCTAAGGTCTGCCATGGGGTAGCCCAACCTACTACTCATCATATTTCTTCTACACTCCAGCCAAAAATTCTGCTCCTGTGCAAATATATAACTTGACATGTTTTTCACTTAACCAATTCATACCCTCTACCCATCTCATTTATTAAAATACTTCCTAGTTTACAAGACACATATAGGAGAGCATTTCCTTCATGAAGCTGTACCTGATCCCCACTAATTATACCTAATGAGGCTACCTAGCATTTCTATGCACAATCTTCCATGCTTGTTCTGCTTCAGAAATCTACATAACAAAGACAATGGAGCCACAAAATGGAAAGATCCTGGGTCCCTGCATCACCACTAGAAGGAGAAAGTTGCCTCCTTACCCAGAACAACCATTTTGGGCTTTTTATATGTAAGGAATAAAGCTATACTTTCATAAGCCACAAACATTTTAGGGTTTACCTTAATTAATATCAAACAATAATGAACATTAGAACAATGTAATAATAACTAAATAAGAACTAAACTTCAGAAGGCAGAGTAGGGAATGATCTGACTAAGGACTATGTGGTTGTTCAAGAAATGATGAATTAGGGTTCTGCCAACCATGACATGCAGGCCAACTTTGGCCCACCAGCAATTTTTTTTTGAATAAAATTTTATTGGAATACAGCCATACTCATTTCTTTACATGTTCTCTACAGCTGTTTTCACACCACACAGCAGTTGAGTAGTTGTGACAGAGATTGTGTGGTCCGTGAAGCTGGAAATTTTTACTCTCTGACCCTTCACAGAATAAGTTTCCTGACCTTGGCTCAGTGTTATGGCTCTGCAGTCAGAAAGGGGGAAAAAAGAGGCAGGAAATAAGACTGGTGATGCCACTGAGAAATTTGGACTTTACATCTCTTGTGCCACACCAACCCCATCTGTCAAAAGAGGATAACGGGGGGAAGCGGCTGTGGCTCAATCAGTAGGGCTCCCGTTTACCATATGGGAGGCCCCGGGTTCGGTTTCCGGGGCCTCCTGGTGAAGGCAAGCCCGCCCGCACGGCGTGGTTGGCTGACCCAGTGA
>JAKSZT010054489.1:25169884-25201554 GCA_026826555.1 Tolypeutes matacus
AAAAAAAAAAAAAAAAAAAAAAAAAAGAGGATAATGCAGTACCCATCTCATGGGGTTTCCTGACAGCACCTTGAGGTAATGCATAGAAAATGGTTAAAACATTGCCTGGCATGTCATGGGCATTAAAAAAATGTTAGCTATTAATATAATCTTGAAGCAAAAAAGGAAAAATCAAGTAATTTAAAGCAAATGTGTTCCAAAAACATACATTCATTTTAGATGAACCATTTTGTCTGCAGCTTGTATAAGAGGTTGGGTAGAAACGTGGGTTGGCAATGTTTGCTTCCTTTCCCTAGTACATTAAATGAGCTCTACTTAATTATTTGCTAGCTAAACAGACCTATCCTCAGAAATATATACTGATAATGTCAATAGCATGCTTGAAAGCTTCCAGCTTGCAGGTTACTCCCAGTATACTTCTGCTCCCACAGGGAGAATTTATGCTTACCAAAAAGTGGATGTGCTTGTGTCATTTGTACTTGTTATTGTATTTGTACATTTAATTAATTACTATGCAAATCCTGAAATATGGGTGCAAGGATGAAGAGAGTCGTTTCTATGAAAACAAATGTAAATGTTTTGGATGCTTTGGAGCAATTTGATAAAGGCAAGTAGTTAAAAATATATATATATGCTTGAGTCAGTAAAATTATTGGGGGAAATAATTTTAAAAATCCAGGAGCCAGAATTCTTATTGCTTTCCAGGAGTCTTTACATTTTTACTCAACTTAAAGAAACTCACATTGGAAATCAAAGACCACACATTGAATGTGTGATTTATGCAACAATGACAACAGTAAAGACTAAGGGGGACTGTAATCGGTTGAGGACCCATCTTCAAATCAAGGTCTTGGTTATCCATAAGAATCTCAGCAAATAAAGGCACATTTTTATGTTTTAAGTTAATATCAAATGTTTAAAAAATGTAAACAGCATTTTTATGATCTTCTCTTTAACTGACTTTTTTTGATTAATTAGCTAACTCTGACAGTCCTATTTTACTGGCTTCATGGGCTTCTAATGAATTTCAGGACTTTTTAAAAGCCTGGCTTCTCCAAGAATCCTAACCTTAGCAAGAACTTTTCTTCTGGGCCTCTTAACTCCTAGCCTGGGTACACTTCTATTAGAGCGGTGTCAACACTTACTGTCAATTGTGAAGCCCTTGAAGTCAGGACTCTATCTTTATAATCTTTCTTTTCCCAGAGCCTCATCCAATGTTTCATACTACTATACAAGGAATCAAACTGGTGATGATCTCCATAAGGATCTCTAAAGGACTTCTCCAACATACCTTGCCCAACTTGCTCTTCACATAGTCTTTCCGTCTCAGTTAATGATGATTCCAGTCTTCTGGTTGCTCAGGCCAGAACTGTTGAGTCATCCTTGACCCTTCTCTTTTTCTCAACCCCACATCCAATCTGTCTGTTAATCTTGCAAAATCTTCTACCTTCATATTAGATCCAGATATGACTACTGTCCCCCACTTCCACTGCTACCACGTTGGTCCAAGACCCCTTCCTTTCTCATCTGGTTGATTGCAATAGCCTCTTAACCAGTCTCTCTGCTTTCAACCTTGCCTCTCAAACCCTGTTCTCAATACAGCAGGCAGAATCATATTTTCAAAATATAAGTTAGATCATGTTATCCTTTTCCTCAGAGAATTCCATTGGCTCCTCAGCTTAATCTAGTAAGAGACACTCAGTTTTAAAAAAAATTCTAAAAGGAATAAATAATAGCTACTATAATAATGGCAGCAGTAATTCCTATAGTAATAAAAATAATAATGACTGTTATAACTGTGGTATCACTTTCTGCAATTCTCAGAAAAAATAGCAGCAAAGGTAAAGAGAAAAATAACTTTGATCACTTGAACAGAGATGTCTTTGCAACAGTCATGGCCCATTTAGGTGTCCAGCATGTGGCCACAGATAGCTTGTGAAGGTGATCACTACACAAAGCATGGAGAGGGAAAGGTGGCAGTGAGGGCTTGAGTTTGAAAGGCTTTGGAAGCCATGTTAGAAATTTGGATTTTATTTTACAATTGATACAGAATTTCACCAATGCCTAGCTCCTGACTGGTGGAGGACAAGGAGGCAGATCATCTCACGTTAACACAATTGGAACTCAATGACTACTGGCTGGATGAATGGATGAATGAATAAATGACATGGACTAAGACATCTGATTATGTGACAGGAAGGGCACTGGAATTTATCTGCCACTTGCTAAGTTTCAACCTCTTTGCTGGATGGCTTCATGCCACTTAATCTTTACCACTGCTCTGACATTCTAGGCCAGTGATGTGTTCCATTGCAGAGAAGGAGGGCCTCTCACACTTCTCTTCATGGGAAAATTCTTTTCCACCTACACAGCAGTGCAGTCCTGTCCACATGGCCAGATTCCATTTGACAGAGAGAAGGAATCTAATTCTCTTTTTGCAGTGAGATGTCCTGATTGAAAAACAAACAACAACAACAACAACAACAACAACAAAAAAAAAACCACACAGCTTTTAGAGCTTCTCTTTAACAAGGAAAACTTTAGCTCCATCTAATTTGCCTGGACCGGGAGGTGGCAGGGACTCTGCAAGGCAAACTTCATTTCACATGGAAAACAACTTGGCATGAACTTTTCAATCACTTTAAAAACATCATTCTTAATTGCCTCACAGACACATGGATCTGACTGAATGCAGGAAGAGTAAGGGAATCTCAAATATCTATGCATATTTTTACAGACGGGGAAATTGAGTAAGAGTCCCAAAGTGGACACCACACAGTTTGGGTGAAGAGGATGTGTTTTGGAGTCAGTCTGTGTTCAATTCCCTGCTTGGATCATTCTAGTTTTATGCCTTCGGCAAGTGTATTTAATCTTTCTGAGTTTCACTGGGCTCCTCCATAAAAGATAGTATGAATGCCACTCTTAATGGGTTGCTGTGAGTATTGACTAAGTGGCAGAGATTGATTCACATAGTAATAATCACACAATAAATGGCCAATATTGTTATTGTTTTCAAGTTCATCCAACTAGCCTGGTAAAATTGGGTTTTAAATACTGGCTCAACTCATTTCAAAACCTGCAGCAAGCTCCTTCCGCAAGGGCCACATATTTGGACCCCAGGTGGTTCTTTAAAACCTAGCCTGAGCCAATACTTCCATCCTCTTCTCCACCACTCACAGAGTGTCAAGAACAAGCCCAGTGTTCCCACACCTTCACAAGTTTTGTACATTCTTTTCTGTCTCCCTTTCCTTTCCCAACTAGTGAACTCTATTTCATTTTATAAGACCCAATTCAGCTCCCATCACCTCTTAAAGCCTTGTGAGATGTCCCACTCTTTTTCCTCCTTGGCAGGTGCATCCTATATTTCTCTTCCAAACTCATTCTATTGTGTTCACCTTGTGTATATTTACATGTCTTTTCTATATTGCAAACCCCTTGAGGGCATGGCCTGTGTTTTCTTATTCATTTTTTCTTTACTCAATGCTTTGCACTGTGACGGGTACATATCAGGTGCTTAATGTAAACGTAAATAAATATTCATTTAGTCAATGAGTTAGTAGATGCTGGAGTTCCGGCATCTCTCCTGAACCACTGACAAGCATACAAAGTAGTCCCAATATCCATGGGATATCCTATAAGCATTGCTCCATCTTAACTTATTCAAACAGACCTCTTGAGACCCACCCCTGCACTCTGAAATTTGCTCCTCTTCTAGCCTCTTTCATCTCAGGAAATGGCACCACCATCCACCCAACTGCTTGGGCAAAAATGTTTTGTAGTCATCTTTTACTCCTCCCCTTCCCTCACAGCCCAACTGTAGTCAAGTCTCCAATTTCCTAACTCTACCACCCAGTTGTCCCAAATGTGAGCCCTCCTTCCATCTTTTCTGTGCCCACCCAGCCCAGCCACCATCATCTCTGATGACTACTCCATGATAATGGCCTCTGACCTGTCCTCTGCTTTGATTCTGGGCTCCTGAAGTCTCATCATTGATCAGCCAGTCGTATCATTTCAAACGTGGACCACCCTGTTCCCTCAATCCCTTTTCCAGTGCCTCTTTAAATTCCTCAACAATCCCTTTTAGGATAAAACTCCAAAGTTCTTACAGTAGCTTGAGGCACTGCATGACTTGCCCTCTGCTGCCTCCCCACGTTTGTGCCCTGCCTTGTAGCCCTTGCCCATTCTACTCCAGCTATGCTGGGTGCTTGCTATTCTCCAAAGACCCCCAGCAGGTTCCCACACTGGAGCCTTTTCCTGCTCTCTCTCCTTCCCAGAGCTTTCTATATCTTGCTTTTTGTCACCAGTAAGTCTCACTCAAATACCACCTCAGTAGAGAGGGCTTTCCTAACCTTCCCCTATTTAGCACCTACTGCCCTTTGCTCCTTATCACTGAACCCTTTTCTTTTATAAATAGTCTTAAGCACCATCTGAAAGGGCATTATCTATTTGTTTGCTTGTTTTTCTTCCTCACTCAAGTTAAAGCTCCGTGAGGACAGAGACTTTAAAAAAATCTGTTCTGTGCCTAGAGCAATGCCTGGTACATAATAGGTGCACAATAATTATGTGCTGAATGAATGAATTGGAGGAACAATGCTTATTTGGATGCTTTGTTTTGAGTAGCTATTTTTTCCTCTTTAAATGTATTCAACATATTCTTGGCAAGAGAGCAGAGGAGAGTGAACATAAGTCAGATGATATATGGGAAAATGAGAAAATGAAAAGGAAAAACTGCTGAGCTATAGACTAGCAAATCTTAAGGGAAACTTTCTTATTTTCAATATCTTTATTTTCCAGAACAGAAATAGAATGTCTTCGTGTGGAAAGGAAATCCCAGTGGAACTTGCAAAACATGAAAGAGAATTGCTTTGCCTTTTCGGTTTAGTTTTGCTTTGCATTGCTTCAGTGTATGAAGAGAGGTTTCTGCGCATCTTTATTAGCTCAATATTTGCAATAACATTATCCTCAGGGCAGTGGGGGTGAGAAGGAAGCATTAAAAAAAAGCAAGTGACAAGAGAAAGCTTCCAGTTTTTCATTCCTACCCTGTGCTTAATGCTTTACAGTCATTATATAAGTAGCTGAAATTAATTGAGGAATTCATCATTGTTCCATGATACGCAATATTTGATTTGGTCCTGCTTAATCTTTATAGCATCTGAATAACTTAGTATCATTTTGTAGATGAGGAAACTGAGAAATATTATTTAATTTTCCAAATCACAAGCTAGTAGGATTCTCTGCTTTTAATTCCCACTGAAGTACCCTGGTAGAGGCTTCCTTACCTCTCCTCTGGGGTACTGTAATAGCTGCTTAGCTGATCTACTTGCCTCCAGATTCCCTTTCTTCCAATCCTTCCTCAAGACTGTGGCCAGTCACCTCCCCACGCACAAATCATGTCACTCAGTGGATCAGTGTTCACTAATTTCCTATGACCCACCAGCTTCAGGTCATGTGTTCCTCTTGGCATCCAAAGCCCACCCTCCTCACCCCCAGTACCTCTGCAGTGCCACACAGAGGGATTGGATTTCTAATTAGAGACCCAGTGAGAACTTTAAGAAGTTCGAGGATAGGGCCTGGGCCTTGTCCATCTCTGTATTTCTGGTGATCAACTTGGTGCCAAGGACAGATGTTACTTTTCTCATCCTCAACCTTTTATTTTGCTTTATCTCCGAAAAATCTTTTGTAATTTTCGTGGGTTTACCCATGAGTCAAGCCATTTTGGGAACCAGCTAAGAATGGTGCACATTGTGGCTAGAAATAGCATGTTCTGTCTTGTAGGTCTTCACAGACTATAGAGAGCAAAGGTTAGGGTGTGTAGATTCTACAGTTAGGCTGCTTGGGTTCCACCCCCAGCACTTTCATTTAGCACTTCTGTGGCCTTGGGCACAAATGGTTAGGAAACCATTTACAGTTTAGTTTCCTAAACTGTAAATGGAGATCCATAATCATATATACCTTGTAAGGTTCTTATGAGGATTCGGTGAGTTAATGTATAAAAGCAACAGCATCTGGATAGTGTTCCAAGATAGTGCCTAGAATATAATGTGCATTTGGTAAATGTTAGCTAAAATTATTACAGTTCTTACAAAAGCCTTACGAGGAACTCACTCTGCGTATCTGCATTTTATAGATCCTGTCACTGTTTTGGGAGGTTAACTGACTTGTCACAGGTCTCATAGCTAAGAAATAGAAGTCCTTGGATTTGCATTGGCATCTGTTTGACTCTAACCAGCGGGTCTCAGTCAAGGGTGATGTTGACCCCAGTGCACACTTAGCAATGCCTGGAGACACTTGATTGCACAGCTTGGAGGGAGGGTGTCACCTGCATCTAGTGGGTGAGGCCAGGGAGGCTGCTGGACATCTCACAATGCACAGCACAGCCCCCACGGCAATGCTGAGAAACCCTGCTATCCACTCCTCACTGAGATTGGCTCACCACTACAATATGGCAGAGAAGTGGCCACAGGCCAGACCCCTGCAGGTGGCATTTCCATGTCTAATGGACCTGGACGACACTAACTGCCTAGAGTTTGGTGTCAAGAGGTAAGGTGATCCAGCCAGGCCAGGGCGGTTCACCAGGAAGCCTTTCTATATAATAATGAAACTTCTGGTAACAGTGCCTTTATTTAGGCAGAACAATTCTATTTGGATCACAACACCAGATTACCTTTTATGATATTTAAATTACTGCTATAATTCATCAATTCATCAATCACTGTCTTCCCTCTAGACTGTAAACTCTATGATGATGAGGAGCTCACTGGGCTTGTCCACAGCTGATCCTCAGCACCTGGCAAAGTGTCTGGATCATAATAAATCTAAAAGAAAACCTATGCTAGAAATATGCTTGTATGAATATGAACGAATGAATTAATAAATAAATAAAAGATCCAGATTAGCATCTGGAAATATAAACAGTGGTCCAGTGCCCGGGAAAGGAGCCTTGTAATATTTACGTTGTACTAGGCAGTATAGTTTATTTACAAGCACGGGGTTTGAACTCCAATGTTCATTCATTCATTGGTCAAACAGATTTCAAGAGCCTACAATGTGCTGGGCATGGGCAAGGCTGGAGGGATACAGACGAGAATCTAGTGTAGCTAGATTCTTTTCCCTGGCTTTACCGCTTCCCAATTCTGTGAAGTTATCCAACTGCTCTGTACTTTAAGTTCCCTCTATAAGATGGGCAGTCGCTTTTCAAATAACATTGCTAAGAGCATTAAGTGAGACCATTGTAGGGTTAGATATAACACCTAGGCAAGAATGGGTAACCATCTGTTGTGGATTTAATACATGCCCACAAATTCTTTAACACTCCTTCCATCAAGAGGAAGCACCTAGGTCCCGTTCCTTTGAACCTCAGTAGACTTTGGGGCTGCCTTGATGAATATTAACAAGGCAGAAGTGACATCATGTGAGTTTGGAAGCTGAGTTAGGAAAGGCCATCAGCTCCTACCAGTTTCTCTGGGGACATTGCTCTGGGAGCCACCCTGAGGCCAACCTGCAGAGAGGCTGGGGAGTAAGAGAGACACCTGCAGAGCCTCACCTGTACCAGTCCAGGCACCAGGTATGTGAGTGAAGAGCCCCAGGCATCCTCTGGCTGCAACCTTATAAGAGACCCCACATGAATACATCCCCTCTGAGCTTGGTCACCTCCCAGATTTGTAAGCAAAATAAACAGTTGTATTAAGCTACTGCATTGCAGTGGTTTTTCTGCAGCGATAGATGAACAGAACATCATTTTTTATCTGGGCCCTAGGCAGATCTGATGTTCCGCCAGAGCTCCAGTATCAAAGATGTCTGAGAACAGGAAAGGAAGACAGAGACCATGATGTGGGCAGGGAAAATATGGGCTGGACATGAAGGTCATTGTCTGGTAGCAGTTGGCCCAATGGACACTCTGCTTTGGGTGGCAAAACCAAACAGGAAAATTTGCTAATTTGGGATATCAAATAGGGAAGGGTGGGGGAAAGGGGTAGGTATTGTGGAAGATGATCCCAGACACTAAATTGAAGTCAGATTTTCAACAGTGTTATGTGTCATACTCTGAAAATTGTTGAAGAATGGACTATTGAGATTTTTGTCCAGGGTGGTGGCAGTAAAAATGTTAAAATGGGAGAAATTCAGGGCAGTGTGAACAATGACTTCAGTACTTTATCTTATAGAATTATGGGTCATCATAGGTAATAAAGAGGAAAGAAAAGTACTATGACATGTTCTATGCCAGTGTAAGACAATCGAATGCCAGTCAAATGCTTAGGACATGCTGTTGTTTTATTCTTGATTAGCCCAGAAATAGAATACTATCATAGCCCTAATCTTTCGCTCCACTTTATTCTTCCAGTAAAAACTTATAAAATATAATCAGACAGTACTTTGGACATCCACTTCTTATTAATGGCAAAAGCTGCTATTTTTAACAATACCCAAAGATCCATTTTATAAGAAAATGGAAACTGTTTCCCATTTCTTTTGTTATATATAAAAAAAGAACAAGGGTAAAGCAATGTAAAGAGATGAAGCCAATGAAGATTTTCCTAAGGCCATGAGCTTCTCTGTGTCAATCAAACATTTGGTGGCATATTGGGTATCAGGGGAGACCAGATATCCACATCAGAAAAGCAATCTCTCCTCCCAGCATTTGACATTTGGTTCCACCTTCTGACTTTTGGATAACGTTACAGTGTGACCTGATGTCATCTAACATTGAGAATGTTTATTTTTACTCATTTCTTGCAGGAGGGAAAATGCCGTTCCTTGGTTAGACTGCTTGCTCCCAACCTGACAGGGAAGCAGTTGCCTCAACATGACTGCAGAGGGTTGAAGTGCTGTGAGCAGCAGAACAAGCAATGATTTTGCAAAGCAGCAGACACTCAGCTTCTCTGGTGACTTGAATTATTCATAGCAGATTCGGCACACGGCTAGTAAGACTGAAGCTAGTATGGCTCCTGGCTAGATGAGCCAAGGGGAAGTATTTCCGAAGCCAGGCACCCACCCTGCTGAAGTCATAGATGGATGGAGCCCCCACCTCCCTGCTGGAAAACTCTTTGAATTTAGAGGGGAGAGCTCTATATCCGAGACACCCTTCTGAGGTGTGGGTTGTTGTCATGGGAAATAGATAGGTCTGTGATAAGCAAAAAGCTCTGCATGTGTCTAGCTCCTTCACTGATTCGTTAAATCCCTGGAACATGGCAGACAGGGCACAGGATTTAGAGTCAGGCACATGATGAGTATATGACTCGAAGAGGGTCCTCGGACCACGCTGAAAAATAGAAGTGACCCAAAAGTTATTGCATGAGTGCTATATTACTAGTGTTGGGGTTAATGTTGAGGTGAGACGAGTATGCCTCCTTTCCCTGCCTTAGTTCTTAATAAGTAGAGAAATTAGAAAAAGAAGTCTATAGATGGGGTGTAGGAGGTACCTCTTCTTTACTCATCAGTGGAGGGAAGCCCGAGGACTCAGCATATATAGACACAGTGTTAGGCTTCAACCCAGAACCCAGGAAGGAGGCAGACTCATTCCCTCATCACCAGACTCCTGGGCTGGGAAACCTTCTCCAAGCCTCCACTGCTGAGTTTACCGCGTGGGTGAGAGCAGTCGAAATCTCCAGCTATCTGTTGGCAGACAGCTCCCAAGAAGAAGGGGAGAAAATGTGCGGAGTAGGCAGACTCGAGTTTCTCCATTGCAGAAAGAAGAGAACCAGACACTGGCCAGGAGAGCCACGGCAGTCACCCTAGCGGAGCTGCCTCCACTTGGAGGGGAAACATCAGACATGGGGAAGAGGCTCTTTCTTCTGCCTGCCAACATTTTGCACTGTAATAGTCACTTCATATTTGTTTATTTCTTAGGGCTGTTGAGGGGATTAAATGCAGTCATGGTCATATGTAAAAACACTTTGCAAAGGTCAATATATTTTACAACCTTAGGAAGCTATTATTAAGCCTATATTGTGCAGCAGGCCTTGGGCAACTGGTCTTTGGAGAAAAAAAAAGTGAAAAACTAAATCCAAACCAGTTTTGCATTATGTATTTCACTGACTTTATGTCTTCACTAAGAGGGGAATTACTAGAGTTAGATTTCAAAAATTTATATCATATCGCCAACACTTATAAGCTGTGTGACTTTGGGAAAATTGCTTAATCTCTCTATGTCTGACAATAATAGAGTCTTAAAAGTAAGAATTAACAAGTTAATATGTTTAAAATCATGCCTAACATATGATAAATACAGAGTGGATATTGGTGACAATGGTTATTGTAAAAGGTCTAATAGAGCTCGGGTAGTAAAACATTGTAGTAAAAGATTATATCACTCTGCTGCTTGAAACCCTTCAAATGCTTCCTGTTACTCTTAGAATAAAATCCACAATAAAGTTCCTGCTTGACTTAACACCTCTCTGCTTCTTCATTCTCAACTCATATCCTGTTCCTCCTTGCTCAGTACACTCCAGATACATGGCTATCCTGTGTGTTCCTCAAATAAGCCATGCCCATTCCCATCCTTGGGGCATACCTTCTGCTCCTTCTCTCTGGAAGTCTTTCTCTGACTTCTCTCACACCTGACTCCTTCTCCTCCTTAGGGTTTCCACTCAGGAGCCATGTCCTTGGAGTGTCCAGTCTTGTGTAAAGAAAGCCCCTCCTCACCAGTTATTCTCTCCTCCAACCCTGTCATTGTTTCTTCGTAGAACTTACCTTGATCGTACTTCTGTTTACCAGTTTATCTTCTGTGCCCTTCACAAGAATGCAGGCATCATGAGACAAGGGCTGTATCTGCTTTATTTACTTCCCTATCCTCAGTGTCCCCCTCTGGGCCTGGCCTTAGTAAGAGTTCAATATCATTACGTTGACTGAATGAATGGAAAGAGCATGGCTTGTAGATTTAGGTGACCTGGATCAGAGCCCAAGTCCATCCACCTGCAGCTTTCAAAGCAAGCCTTTGAATCCATACTGCTGAGCCTCCGCTTCTCCGTGTTTCCACAGCAAGTGCCTTTGTGGACTCTGAGTTGACTCAGCCAAGGTCGATGAATGGGGACGGGGATGGTCTGCACCCCTCAGACAGACCCTCTCCCTGTGAGAGTTTGAATTCTGTGAAAACTCTTGCCCCTCACATCAACGTGTTACAGCAGCAACGGTTGTGTCACCTTAATTTCTGCTCCTCTCCTTAGCTTTCTTTCTTCACATGGCTGAAATGTTTTCTAAATTGGGAGGTTGTACAGATTATAGCTGTATTAGTTGAGAGGACCCAATTCCTTACTAGAAGGAGGGAAATAGATGAGCACATATCATGGGCCGGGTACTGTACTAAATGATTCAGATTTAATTCTTTTATTTTATCCTCACTCTCTGGAAGATAGTGTGCTCCTGTTTAACAGGTGGAGAAATGAATAGTAGGCACATTAGTTAATGTCTCAATGTGCTCACTGTGAAATGGAATATTACCTTCTTTACTGGGTTGCTGTGAGGATTACAGGACACAAAACAGAGAAGGTGTTTAGAACAATTCTCAGAATTAGAAGCCATCAACAAATCTCAGGTACGGACATTCTTATTATTATCACATAGCTGATAAGGGACAAGGGCTGGGAGCCAGCGTGGCTCTGCCCAAGAAGGACGATAACTAATGAAAATCAAGCTAGGTGTCACCGAGCTTTGCAAGAAATGTAATTGTGGTTACAAAACTGTATGATCCACATGCTCCCTGTTTTATGAAGAATATTATATAATGTTTGCTGAAAGTGTAATTTTGCACGTGAGAGCATGCACACAAACATGATAAACACAAATTTACATCACTGGGTGGTGAGACTCAAGATATTTTTTTCATGTTTTCTACTTTAAACTTTTTGAGAATGAACAGTTATTATTTTTATACATTAAAAATGCCTAAAATACTGTTTGCATTAGAAGTAAAATAAAATATTCATCAGCTTCTATGTATGAGACATACTGCATTGAGATGTTCTCCTCAAGGCCATATGCACAGACATGTTCTATATGGAAGGTATAAGTAAACATGGGGCCTCATAATTTTATTACTACCAAGAAGCATGCATCCTAAAACAAGTCTAGTTATTTCCTAAAACTATAAATATAACCAGGTCATGGTGATGCTTTGTATGATATTGACATCACCCAACAAACAATGCATTTGACCTATATAAGTTATTTCTAGATTCCATTAAATAATGGGTCTTGAACTACAAGGTACTTCCCACCTTGATCAATGTTGGCCTAGGGCCTTGAACAGACCTGGGTATGTGTGTTGGGTTTATCCATGTGTCCATCTCTTGCACAGATCTGACTCTAAATGAATATAGGTATTTGGACCTATATGTACTTTCATTTGTTCCACAAAGATATCTACCAATGAGCTAGGAGGCTCTTCTGAGATGCAAGAAAAAAAGGTGCACTGAGAGTACATTGCATTAAACTGACAATGATATACCACGTTATACCTCTCAAATTAGCAAAAACTATTTAAAAAACTGCAAATATCAAGTGTTGGTGAGGATAGGGGGAAACCAGAGTCATCCTACTCTGCTATGGGAAGAGTAAAACAGTGTAGATAATAAGGAAGGAAACAACTTTTCCTTACTTGTAATGACGAAAAAGTGCATGATATACTTCAAAACACATATACACACACATACACACACACACTTACAACAACTAATACATGTAAGAGTGCTCATCCTTCACGCCTTCCTTTCTCTCCGTACCCAATTTGATTACATAGTCTACATTTACTCTCAACTTCCCACACCTGCTGTGGGCCACCTGTTTTGGTAAATAAACTTTTATTGGAACACAGCCATTTCATTTTTTTCACATATTGTCTATGGCTGCTTTTATTCTACAATGGAGGAGTTGAATAGTCAGGACAGAGACCATCTGGACATAAAGCTTAAAATATTTACTATATTGCCCTTTACAGAAAATGTGTGCTGACTCATTCCCTAGACCATCTCTTCCTTTTACAAAAACAAAAACCAAACAAGCCTGGTTAAGTCCAAGTCTGTGCTTCCTCTTCACCTACCTTATGCAGTTGAATATATCTGAAGCAAAGCACATAATCACATGGTCTTGTCTCCCTTCACAGTTTTAAATTTTAATTTCAACTGGGACTATCGTATCAACCAGTAATCCTATTAGATTCTCCTAGTTTATTTGCTCTCCCCTTCTCCTAAATGGATATTTTATCATTCTACCTTTGTGGGTACATATGTGTATCAGCTAGCTATTTTTGCATAACTAACTACTCTAAACCTTAAAACAATAATCATTTACAATTTTGTACAAGCCTACAGGTCATCTGAGCGGTTTTGATAATTTGCACCTGGATTGGTTTATCTCATCTGCACCCCTTCAGTTGTTTGTGGTCAGTTGGTGGCTAGTTTGGGTGGGTTTGGCTTGGATGACTCAGCTTTCCTCTACATTTCTTACATCACTCAAACAGTCTAGTCCAAGCATGTTGATGTCATCATGGTGAGAAGGGAGAGATATACCAGCAGTTTTCCAATACCTTGTTTTTTTCGATTTTCTACTGGTCCATTGGCCAAAGTAAGTCACAGGCCATGCCCAGAGTCAATACCAACATGGATGTAAGGACTCATGAAAAATCAAGCCAACTAATGCTCCTAATCTACTGTCATATGCATATTATTGGACTACTCCTTATCTTGGCCCAAGCAAACGTCATCTCTGAACTTGATTCTCACAATATCTTCCAACCAGACTCCTTGATTCATCCCTGGCATTTTAATGTCCACACTCAAATCTCTCCAATGGATTCCCATCTCACTCATAGTAAAAAAAAAAAAAAAAAAAAAAAATTTATGTTGGTTAGCAGGTCCTATATGACCCACTTCCCTGAGGCATTTCCTACTTCATCTCCTACCTCTCTTCCTCAGTCACCCTGATCCATCCTGGAACTTTAGCCCACTTACAATTCCTTGAACTGGCCCAAACCATACTTCCTTAAGGCCTTTGCATTCTATTTGGAATGTTTTTCTTCCTGACACCACTAGGCTTAGGACTTTGCTCAAATAGTCATCTTATCAGTGAGGATTTCCTTGACTACCTTATATTAAATAACTATATTCTTTTGTCCCAACAATCCTTATTCTCTTTATCTTGTTTTATTTTTCTCCATGGTACATATCATCTCACATACTATGTATTAACATTTATTTTTGTTTACTTGTTTGTTAGTTGTATGCCTTTTCATTTTAGATTGGAAGCTCTATGAGAATACCAATGAATATGTTTACTGCTATTAACTTTGCTGATATTTATCAATTGAACTCAAATATTAAGATTGATGAAAACCACATTAATATCCATACAATGTCATCCATGTAGAAACACAGTTTCACAATCACGTATCTGGAAGCTTTGGAGCTTAACGCATTTCAGAAGGCAATTGTGTGTGTGTGTTTGTGAGCATGTGATTTTAGAAAGGCCATGTCCTTAGTGGGTTAGGAACAGCAGATACATGATTATTCCTGCAGTACAGCACAGGACCATTCACACTGATGGGATAAATCAAGACTATGAAGAGCCTCGTGACAGTTCAGGTAATGTTTTACTGCAAAACGCTTATGAAAATCTTGCAGCTTTCACAGTTTTGATTTTCAAAACTGCGGATTAGAGGCAGCCTGTATGGGCCTTGAGAAAGGAGTTTGACGATGTGAAACCACAGATGGCCTTATCTGAGATAAACATCTCATAAAATCGCTTAGGGCATGAGGCCCTACAGGAAGTGTTAGGCCTGTAGCCCACTCTCTGAACAATAGATTGTTTCTCCTTGCTTTAAATAAGCCACAAGAATATAGGAGACCCTCTGGAGAAATCCAAACTGTCACATACTAATTAACACAAATAGCAGCCCTCATGTGGCTGGATTATGTCTGAAAAATCATCCTTGGCAGAACACATCTAAGCATCATAGGAAAGTGATGACAAATAAATGTTTTCTCTCTCTAATGGCTTGAATTGCAAGAGATTTCAAAAACAAGATCAACAGAATACCAATTTATCTGACAAGGGACAGAAAACGTGAGGCTTGTTTTTCTGTTTGTTTTCTTTCTTGATATGTCAAAGATTTAACTCAAATCTGCAGCTCTTTGGCTCATTGTTAATGTCATTCCAGAAGCTACAACAATGTGCTGGGCTCTAATGTGGCTAAAGTGATGGGAGCAGAAAGCATCATCTCATCATACTCATTTCAAGAAGATTTCTTAATTTCTATTGAGACTTTGCAAGGGGACTGGTGAGCAGAGTCCTCCTTGCCAGGCACTTGGATTGTCTGAGCTTTAGAATCTTTCTTGTTAAAACGAAAAGGGTAAGCACGTATAGTAGATGACAAAAGATTGTGTGGATAGCGACAGCCTCTCAGTGGGTTTGTCATAATAACCCGATCCCACCCATCTGCTTATACAGACACAGCTTCATGTTTCCTCACTTGGCATGAGAGTTGGGCTGGACTTGGCTTTGGGACGTCATGAGAAGAGATTGTGCTCGGCTCATGGTCTAGCACTAGCCTGAAGCCTCCTCGCCCTATTATTAGCTGTGACTTTGAAAAAGCTATTTAATGTATCTGAGCTCTGAGCTGGTATTTATCTGTTTCTGAAAAATAAAGAAACTGGTGTCCACCTGCGCTCATCTCTGAAGAGTAAATAAGAAAGTAGCAGATCATCTGGTACATTGGAAAGTATTTGATAAATGCAGTTGTCGTTATAGAATGGGGTTGTTGATTAAGATTACTAAAGATTGATTGAAAATATGATGATGATGATGATTAGAAGTTTTAGTAGTAACCAGATGAAATGTGGACCCAAGAGTGCCTGGGATTTGGAATGACCATAATGTCATCACCTAGCAAGTCTGAGGTACACGGAGATTTAAAGCTTGTGAAAATCAACTTGGGACCATAAATGTTGATTGTAAGGAATTGTGAGATACACTCAGGCGGTTTCCAAACCAAATTTTATTCTACTTTGTGTCAGGAACTCTTCCAGGTGTTGAGGACAGTATTGGATTAGATGGAATTTCTGCCTGTGATGGTTAAATTAATGAGTCGACTTGGCCAGGTTATGTGCCCAATTATTTAGTTAAGCAATCTCTGGCCTGATTGTGACTGGGAGAGTATTTCATGGATTTAAATCATCAGTAAGTTGATTCTATCGAAGGATGATTACGTCTGCAATCAACAAAGGAGCCTGACTTCAACAATGAGAAAAGTCTCATCCAATCAGTTAAAGGCCTTAAAAAGAAAAATGATAATGTCAGCAGTCAGAAGGGAGAATTTTCATCTCTACTTTGGCCAGCAAGCCTCTCATGGGAATTCACTGAAAACCTTCTTTGGAGTTCCCAGATTGTGGCCTTCCCTACTGATTTTGGACTTTCCCATCCCCACAGGTATGTGGGCCAATTCCTATATATATATATATGTTTGTGTGTATATATAAAAATATATATCCTGTTGGTTCTGTTTCCCTAGAGAATGCTGACTGATGTATTGACCAAAGGAATTTATCTTCCAGTGAAGGAAAAATAGATGGCAAATGTATGAACAAATGAATATAGGTATGTTCAGGTATTGATGAGTCCCCTTAAAATTATGCCATATATTATGTATAGAGAATAATGATTTTTGTTCTGTGAGAGGGCAGATATAATGCTACTTTACCTAGAGTTGTCAGAGGAGGTTTTCCTGAGAAACAGATTTTTGAATTGAAACTGAAATGATAAAGAGGAGATCTTCATTTGTGTAATACTGTGCATAGCATGGTAAGGATTTTGGATTTTTTAAATCTATGTGAAAAGGAAAATGATTAGATGATTTCAAGCAGGGGATAACATAATCTGATGAAGCTTTAGAGAGAGTACTCTGCTTGCTAAATGTAGGATATTAAGTTGTTTGGGTGGGGGAGTGAGGTGCTATGAGGGAAAACAGGAGTAACAGCTAGGAGGCTGCTGCAGAAATCCAGGAAAGGGAAGATGATGGCATGTACTATGCTCATGGTAGTGAAGAAATGGGATATGGTAGAATTTGGGGACATATGCTGGAGATATACTGACATTATTTACTGAGGAAATGTCTGGGAGCCAAAATCCATCAAACCAGGAACGGCAGCCTCCTTACCTTTGGAAAATCCAAAATCAGATGTCAGCCATTCAAATCAAGTCCACAGTTTCAGGGAGTTTCCTCTACTTAAGATAGATTCTGAAGTCCATCACTGAGCTTCAGATGCCTTTCAGACTTTTGATCCTACCTGCCTTTCCACTTACTTTTTGCAGAGTGTTCATGTTTCTACCATGAACTTTCTTTCTTTTGTTTATAGCCCATTCTCTTTAGAGACATAAAGTTGTTGGTCATGCCAGTCCTTCTACTTGGAGTGATCTAGGAAACCTTTTCCAGAAAGTTCACCTTTCTAATTCCTGCCCTTTCTTGAGATAGTACTTTAAGTGTAATTTCCTTGAAAGCCTTTTTTTCTACAGCATAACCTAGGTTTGGTCCTTCTGATGTACACCTAGCACCCTGAACTTGTTAGTAATAACAATATGATTAAGAGATGTTTTAGTTGGCTAAAAGCAATATACCAGAAATATGTTGGCTTTTTCAGTGAAGTTTTACTGACTTACCAGCCTATACTTCTGAGACTGGGAAAAGTGTCCAAATCAAGACATCATCAGGCAATGCTGTCTTCCTGAAGACCAGCTGCTGATGATATGGCACATGGCAGTGTCCGCCAGTCTTTGCCTTCTCCTCTGGGCTCTGTTGCTTTCAGCTTCTGCCTGCTCTGTACTTGGCTTTCTCTGTCAGCTTCTGGGGGTTCCTCTCTGAGCTCCAGTGTGTCCCTCTATGTATTCACCCTGTTTATAAGGGACTCTGTCTCTCTTGGCCCTGTAACCCTTATAGTGTTTGCACTAATTTGTTCAGTATCTGTTTTCTGTGAGGCTTAACATTTCATTAAGGTCAGAAGCATATCCATCTTGTTTTGTGGTCTTGTACAGCCTTGTAACTAAGGATCTAGCATTGAGCCTGGGCAGGATGATCCCTTGATACATATTTGTTCATTGGCCATTTATTATTCCAAGCAATGCCCATGTGGAACCGAGCAGAAATCTTCTGGACATTCATGAGTCACTCCTGTAACGTTGAAGCTGGCTCATTCTGTATTACAGAGGTTTTGGCTCCTCCAGCACCAGCAGGTTAAATTGGGGCCACACCTGCAGGTGGTTCCCTACTGGGGCCATCATTTGAGGCCAGGTGGGACACCTTTGTTGTGTTGCATGGTGCCCTCATGGAAGATCTAGGAAACAGACTGTGATACATGCTTCAGCACTACTTGAGGAACTGCTGTTAGGAATTTGGGGCTTTTCCTGTGGTCCCCTCTGAAACCACCACCGTCATGGCAGGGAGCTGGAAGTCAGTGTGGACTTCACACTGAAAGACCTGATTGGGAATCTGAACTCTGCTGTTTAACTTGTTGCATGTATATGACTTTGGGCAAGCCTGAAAACATCCAATCTGAGGCTGAATCTCCTCAGTTGCAAAAGGAAGATGAAATCTTTTAGAGTTGTTCTATGTATTAAAATACATTTTGTATAAAATATCAGCAGCTGTGTTCATTTAAAAAGCTTCACTTTTGCACAGCACTTTTCAGCTTATCATATCCACTCTGTCATTTCCCTTAGCATGACAATTGACTTTCTAATTTAAACTTTAAGCAATCACTCATCAAATATTTATTTTCACCAATTGCCTTACTGAAGATAAGATAGGTTAGGGTGTAGCAATGACAACAACTACAACAAACCATGAAATCTCAGTGGCTTAACCCAACAAAGGCTTATATCTGTTCCCACCTGATTCCTATATAGCTCAAGTGTGGGTCTTCCTGCTCTCTTTCAAATGGTGAAGCTGAAGCCCAGACCATTTCCAACTCGTAAGTCCACCATCTCAAGGTCCTTCACTTCCCATCACATGAGCAGGAGAGACTGAACAAGGCTAACTCACTCTTCACTGCCTCCTTTCAGAAGGAGCCCACCATCTCTGCTTTAGTCCCACTAGCAAGATAAAGTCACATGACACCACCTGGGGGGTGAGAAAGGAGGAGGAGCACGTGGATATTTATAAGCAGTAACAGCCTCTGCCATCCCTACTATGTGCCAGGTGCTGAGAATACAGAATTTAGAAAACAAATCATATTTTCTAAGCATTGGGTACCCATTGTTTTATCTCTTAATGTTATAAAATTGTAATGTGTTTTAAAATCAACGTTTACATTTAATACCGTAGGGATTTTTAAATCAGCAAAAACTTGTATTTAAATTGATGATGTGTACTACCACCAATGACATGTTAAAATCAAGAATTTTCCTCCTCAAGAAGCTTGTGTTCAAGTGGCAGGAACAGAATCATAGAAGATGTTTACAGGAGAGTTGCATAGAGTTTACAGTAAAGAAAAACAGGGTGCCATCTGGGTTCAGTGCAAAGGTAGCTGATCCAGCCTGGGGAAGATTGTGGGGGCTTCCTGGGGGAGATGGTGCCTGAGATTTACAAAATAAATGAGTGTTAGTTATGAGAAGGAAGGAGGCATCATGTACAACCAGGGAGGCAGGAAAGAGCATGGCTCATTTGGAGAAATGCAAGCAAAGGCACTGTTAGAGAATGCAGTTAGAAGTCAGGAAGTGATGGAAGGTATGAAAGAGAGAGAGAGAGGGAGAGAGCAGAATCATCCTGATCTTGAAGAACTGTGTTTATTATGCTTCTTCATGTGATTATTAACTCTTTGAGTGATTTCAAGTTTAGACTAAGAGCAGGTGAGTGTCTTCAGAAGATCATAGAGTAAGTGGTAGAACTTGGTCTCATTATAAAGAGATATGTTGCTCTCATCCTAGGGATTAGATCCAGCACCCCTGAGAGATCTGAATTCTCTTCAGCCTGGGATGTGAGTAGGAGTAGAGAAGGGCAGGTTCAGTGAATGTTCGAGAGCGAGGTGATGGGAAGGGCAGAAGGAGAAGAGGACTTCACTATCAGGAGCTGTCTTATAAGGTCCAAAATTTCAAACAATCCAGCCTTTGAGAAGCTAAGCTTTTTGGGTTAGAGCTCTGTTTCTATCTTTTGGAGGAAATTCACAGACAGTTGCAAAGAACAAGCCCTTGTCCCTTGATTTATATTGATGGACATGCCAATGACTTTGTATCAAATGACCTGTGCTGCAAGATGAGACACGTCCTGGACATGTCTAAGGATGATACCCTTACCCTCGTCCACTGACCCTCATCGACTCTCACCTGCCCTGGTGTCTACAAGGCCCACTGCTCCTCTCTCACCCCCATTCTAATTTACGGTCCTCACTTGCACGGAAGGTATTTTTCTGTAACACTTCCCTAACTGTGCTCCTCTCCCCCATAGAGCCTACCTGCTCAAAGCTAATGCTCATGCATATATCACCACCTTTTCCTCCGCCCCATCACACACCTGCACCTGTGCCTGCACCATCCAGACCTGCTGCCTTTCCCAGAACTGGCTGAGTTTCCCCAGGCTTCCACCTCTCCAGGGCTCCCTATGAGACTTGAGCCCTCCCACCTTTGAGCCTCCGCCTAACATGCTGGACACACCTCTGTTACTGTGTCTACACTGTATGAGTTTAGTTTTGATGTAGCTCAATAGGCTACATCATATCATGCCCAATAGGCTGTCAGGATTTCAAGGTGAGTATATGTATGTCTTCATGTATATGTCCCCAGCAATTAGTGAGGTACATGTAATCGAGTAAAAATTCACTGAATAAAAACAAGAAAAAGGAAGGGAGGGAGGAAAGAAGAAGTAAGGAGGGAAGTAAAGAATGAAGGAGGAAGGAAGGGAGGGAAGGAGAATGGCATCATGGCCAGTTAATAATTCTAGAAACTGCCCCGTGGTCAGGCCCTCTTCCATTAGAAAATCCAGGTTAATACTTCTGGCCCAGGGCCCCTGAAGGAAAATACTCACTATTCCAAGACATATGAGTTTCTAGCTGGTATGACAGAGCATCTATGGCCCGAGGGTGTGGATCCATTCCAACACCAACTGGAAACAAGACAGAATGCCAAAAAATGCTAATGAAGCGTGAGGAAGCAGGGCCCTACGCTTGCAGCCTGGATGTGACTAGAGCACTGCTATTCCCATGGCATGGCCCCAAGTCCTACCCAGCCTTCCAGGAGGGCCAGCACAGAGCCCATGAAAGGTGTCTGATTGCTCACCCCAAGGGCCAGCACTGCCAGCCACAGTGTCTTCTGATCCCCCATCCCCGGGCCACAGAGAGAGGAGCTGATGCTGTAAGTCCAGGAAGGAAGGTGGAGGGGTGTTCAGTATGTCCAGCTTTCGCCCAGCTTTTAAGACCCCTCCACACACCCTCTACCAGGTACTTGGCACTAGTTTTATGTCTTTAACACGTGTCCACAAAATATGGGACACAGAACTGATACAATTGCAACTTCCGGTTGGCTTGAGCTAAACACCATGATGTCAAAGGAGTGTCATTTAGACCCTGGTTCACCCAGCTTTAAAGACTGTGGTCTTGGGGAATGCCCTTCAGCTCTCTGAGCTCCCGAAAAGAATAATAAAAACAGTTTGCTGTATCCTACTGATCTCAGAAGATTGTCATGGGAATGAAGATGGTGGGAGTGGAATTGCTTACTGAACCTTTTCAAAACTGTGCTGCTAGTATTTGGTCTCTGCTCCTTTACTTACTTTGCATATTTAAATCCAAACTCAAATCCATCAATTCTGATTTCTCCCAAGGATCCTGAGGGACCAAGTGAGGCTGGGCACCCATTGTTCTCCAGGTGTTTTCTTCGCAGCTACTATTTACCCATCAGCAGCTCTGCTCTGGCTCGGCGCTGGCTGCCTGCTGCATGTGTAGATCATCATCATGCAGGTAACCAGCAGAGTAAAAAAAAAAAGTTTTTTCTTCATTTCATCTGGTTTTGGTTGTTGTAGTTGTTTGTTTGTTTTCCTTTAATAGGCCATGAAACTGAGATTCTGAAACATACAGTTACTCTTCCAAGGTCACACAGTTGTCAATTGAAAGTTTGGACTCAGGCTCAGGCTCCTCTGCCTCGACAGCACGCATTGTTTGCATTGGCCCTGCAGGCACTCATAGAAAGTGTCTGCCTCGCTTACCCCAGGAGCTTAGTCTAAGATGCCCCAAGTGCTCAGTGAATGGCTGGGAATGAACTTATCCAAACCACACACCTGGTACTTAATTGAGCTTAGACATGAATCTTTCCTGTGAAAGATTATGAGTTTGACAAGTGTCAGGAATTATCTTATTTATCTTTTTTTAACAGGAAAAAAGTGGAGGTTCAAATATTATATGCCAAATAATATTTTCTGTGAAATATACAGTATTTCTTATATAGTTTTTATAGGTATAGAACTGTTTCAATGTGTAGTATAATGAATTGGGTTGATTATAAAATATCACAGAATCACATTGATTTAAATGAGGGGGCCCATTGACCTGGGTTCAGAAAATGTTGGTAACACAGCAAAACCATATCACGATGAGATGCAATATATTATATAACATGTCAGGAGAAGGGTTGGAAGGCAAAGGTCCCAGAAAAGCCTGTTAACCACGGGTGCTCCATGCAGCGGGCTCCACTCTACACAAGCTGCCTTGTCCAGGGTGGGCACTCCCTTCTTGATTCTGTTCCTCCTCTCTGTACTCCAGTACCATTCTGTGCCTCCATCATAACCGCTCATTTCCTCCTGGTTTACTGTGCGTGAGTAAGTGAATAAGGCGGGATGCTCTCTAGACACTTACAGCTCTTTATGGGGTATTAAGGGCCATATGCGTGGAATAGCGGCAAAAGGTTGCCAAGATTAAATACTAAATTGTAGAGAGCAAGTGCAAGTGAGTCTGTAGGTCTGCACAACTGAGAATCGGGGTTAAAGGACTTGAAGCTAGACAAAAACCCAGACATAAATTCTACGTTGCTCTGTTTAGGAAATCTTGGGAAACTTGCTGAAGCACTGATTTTTTCATGCACATGGTTGGCAAATGCTTGCTATGATAATCTGAGATCTTAATAAGAGTACCTTGCTCGAAGTGTGGCACAAAGCAGGCACTAAAAAATACACAGGTTTTTCCCTGCCCTGCCCCACTCCTGTTTCTTTGTAGAAAAAGAAAGCCAGTAGTTCAACAAGAGATTTCTTGAAGGGAAACTTAGAGGAGAAGTTTTGGCATAGTGGATATTCAAGATTAAATTATAAGAAGTTGGATATTTTGAGCCACCAGCCAGCTTATGATGAGTGGTGTATTCAGAGCCACCTAGAATCTAATTTAGAAGCAATTAAAATATTTTGAACCGCGTAGTCTTTTACTTAGCTTAAGTATGCACTGAAATATAACATCTGCCTTCCTTTTTTTCTGATAACTAGTTCCAGGTCTAGTAGGTCTAGTAGATATTTGATTATATGATCCATCAGGTTCCCATCTGTAGAACTGTGAGAAAGGTAGTAAGAGGAGACATTTTCTTGATCAATGAATTCCCAGACTCAGCGATAGATGTATTCTGGGATCGGAGATAAAGCGCCAGAGGCAGGGGAGTGCGAAGGATGCTGCAGTTTGGTTCCTTAGCCCTGAAGCATAGCTGCAGAAGCTGGCTCTAACCACAGGTGTCATTCTCAGCCCCTGATAATCCAGAAAGTGGTTGCTCGATCAGCAGAGGGTGGCTATTTTACAAACTGAAATACTCAGAGAAAATCAAGTTGGATGTAGAGTGGGCCTCTTAAAAGAAGCTGCAAGCGTGGAAGGAAAGAAGAGGCAAAGGGAAGTGAAAATTGCTCTTCATTCTTTGAAATAACCACTGTGGGAACATGCTGTGAGGCTTGACATTTATTCTGCCTCAGGGGTTAGGGAATAATAACATTTAGGACAGGATGGGATACCAATAGCCCTCAAATTTTTTTTTTTTTTTGTAGAGACACATATTTCTTTCATTACGTATTAGGACCCACTTAATGTCAGGGAATTCTGTAGAGCTTAGAAGGAGTTGAAATGTGAACTGGGTGGGCGAGGAGTGAGGTTACAGACCCATTGGGCAGGTAGAAGGAAGAACTGTGAGGATAAGCCGAGAGTCCGCGGGTGAAGGTGGACAGGTAGAGTCAGAAGGGTCCACCCTGAAGTAAGCTGTTGAGTTCATGCCTCATATTGAATCCAAAGAACACAGTTCAGTCTTCGCCCTACCTGACATAATAGCAGTCCCTGAAAAAGCTGACACCTCTGTCATTCTTGACAGAACCTTTTTCCCTGGCTTCCATGACACAGGAACCTTTTCATTTTCTCTCTACCTGTCATTAAATGTCAGTTTATCTCAAAGGTCTCTCATGGGTCCACAAGGTCAGAAGAAGGTAGGAGCAAAAGGCAAACTGTTGTTTTCCCAAGAAGCAAGGGACACTGAGCAGAAACAAAACAGACAGTGTGATTAATAAACCAATCTTAGCCAGGGCATTGCTCTCCCTTGAGGAGGGAAGCCCCTCTTCTGGCTGTGAGAAACCTCTTTTCCTTCTCAGAGGATGTTCTTTCTCTTATAAGTAACTATTCAGCATAGTCTACTCTTCTCCAGTGCTGACAGTTTACATAAATGTATGTGTGTGTAATACACATAGATATGTTTCCTATTATATCTGGTTTTTCTAAATGGTCTCAGTAATTGAATTGGACTGATAGAGTGAATATTCCAAAGCTGTATTTGATATCCAGTTTGGAATGTAAATATCTTATTCAGTTTTGTTTCAAATTTGTTACATGGAGTCATTATTATAATTATTTCCTGCATTGAGTGTGATTTTCAGGCAAAGTTCTGTAGATGTTTTAGCACAATTAGACATGACAGTAAAATTTCTCAAAAAATTTTTTGGACAAACATTATAATGATAACCACATGGATTAATTTGTCCACATTTTTACAGTATGTTGTGTAAACTTTTAAGGGACATTCCAAATGTAAAACATTTCATTATCACAATTAATACTTACCATAATTGAGAAAAAATAGGGAAGCTGTAATTAGTGAATCCTTTTGCCTTTTACAAAAGAAAGTATTATATTGCAGAGAGAGTAAGTTTTGTGCTCAAGATCCCATGGTTAGTAGGTAGTAGAGCTGAAAGTGAGAATCTGGATTTGAGGACCAGTAGATTTGAGCTCAATAATCGCTCTGTAGCTTATTAGCTAAGGGAAACTGGACACATTTTAAGTACCCCATGGGCCTTAGCTGCAACATAAGTAAGATCAGAATAATAATTTCTTCTTCAAAAAGTTATCTTGTGTTTCTATACAATCATAGGGCACAATATGAGGAGGAAGTCAGGAAAAAATTCCATTTGCAATAGCAACTAAAAGAATTAAATATTTAAAATAAACTTAACCAAGTATGTAAAGCAATTGTATTCAGAAAACTACAATGCATTGTTAAAAGAAGTTTTAAAAAGACCTAAATAATTGGAAGAACATTCCATGCTCATGGACTGGAAGACTAAATATCATTAAGATGTCGATTCTACCCAAATTGATACACAGATTCAATGCAATCCCAATAAAAATTCCACCAGCATGTTTTAAACAGATGGAAAATACAATTATCAATTTTATTTGGAAGGGTAAAGGGCCCTGAATAACCAGAAACATCTTAAAAAGGAAAAGTGAAGTTGGAGGACTCTCACTTCCAGACTAAATCATATCACCTCACTACAGTGGTAAAAACAGCATTGTATTGGCATAAAGATAGACACATAGTCCAACGGAATGAATTGATGGTTAAAAACAGACCCTCATATCTATGGTCAAATGATTTTTGACAAGCCTGTCAAACCCACCCAACCCAGGCAGAACAGTCCATTCAACAAATGGTGCTGGGAAAACTGGATATCCAGAGCCAAAAGAAAGAAAGAGAACTCCTATCTCACACTTTATACAAAAAATAACTCAAAATGGATTAAAGACCTAAATATAAAAGCAAGAACCATAAAGCTCCTAGAAGAAAATGTAGGAAAATATCTTCAAGACCTTGCGGTAGGTGATATATTCTTATACCTTACACCAAAAGCATGAGCCATGAAAAAAACATGGATAAATGAGACGTCGTCAAACTTAAACACTTGTGATTCAAAGGACTTCATCAAGAAGGTGAAAAGGCAGCCCACTCAATGGGAGAAAATACTTGGAAACCATATATCCGATAAGGGTTTGATTTCCATTATGTACAAAGAGATCATACAACTCAACAATAAAAGAGCAAGCAATCCAATTTAAAAATGGGCAAAAGATTTAAATAGGCATTTCTCCAAAGAGGAAATACAAATGGCCAAAAAGAACATGAAAACATGTTCCATATCACTAGCTATTAGGGAAATGAAAATCAAAACGACAATGAAATATCTCACATGGCATAGAATGGCTATTATTAAAAAATCAGAAAACAAATGCTGGAGAGGATGTGGATAAATAGGAACCCTCCTTCACTGTTGGTGGGATTGTAAAGTAGTGTAGCCTTTGTGGAAGACAGTTTCTTGGTTCCTCAGGAAGCTAAATATACAACTACCATATGATCCTATAATTCCTTTAGTAGGAATATATCCAGAAGAACTAAAAACTGTGACACGAACAGACATCTGCACTCCAATGTTCATAGCAGTGTTACTCACAATTGCCAAAAGATGGAAACAACCCAAATGTCCATCAAGTAATAAATGGATAAACAAAATGTGGTGTATACATATGGTGGAATACTGTGCTGCAGTAAGAAGAGATGACACTGAGACACATATGATAACATGGATGAATCCTGAAAACATTGTGCTAAGTGAAGTAAGCCGGACACAAAAAGACAAATATTGCATGGTCTCATTAATATGAACTAAATATGAAGAATAAACTCATGGAGCTAAAACCTAGAATATGGGTTATTAGGAGATAAGAGGAGGATTGAGAAGAACTACTGATGTTTAATGTATGTAGAAGTTTTATTAAATTGACTGTAAAAGTTTGGAAATAGTTAAAGTTGATGGTAACACATTATAGTGAGTAGCAGCTGGTTTATAAATGAGATTGTGGCTGAAAAGGGTAGTCTAGGGATGTAAATGTTAATTGAAAGAAAAGTAGAGAATAATCTAGGGACTGACTATCACGGTGAACCCAGAGGTGGATGAAAATTGTGGTTGATGGTACAGATGTGAGTGTCCTTCTGTGAGCTAGAGCGGATGTACATCACTATTGCAGGGTGGTGGGAATGTGGAGAAGCATGGGAAAACTACAATTGGTGTGACCTATAGACTGTGGTTAACAGCAATACCGTAATATTCTTGCATCAAGGCCAAAGATGTACTGTGTTGATAATGGGGTGTTATGGAAAAAGTGTGCCAAATGTATGCTATGGACCATAGTTGGTGGTTAGAGTTGATGATATTACCTCAAAATCTGTAACAAATATTCCACTACAGTGTAGTGTGTTGGTGAAGGGGTGTTGTATGGGAATTCTACACATATGCATGATTGTTTTGTAAGTTCACAACCTCTGTAATAAAAACATATTTAAAAAATAATAGGGTGGGTTGGGGAAAAAAAACATCAAATGAAGATATGAACTACAGTTAGTAGTAATATTTTGATGGTGCTTTCCCATAGTTTGTAACAAATGTCTCACAACAATGCAAGGTGTCAGTGGAGGAGTGATGAATGGGACCCTTGTATGATGTTATGCATACTTATTTTGTAAGTTCACAACTTTTACTATACACTTATTGTTTATGTATGTTTATGTATAAATGATATACTTCAATAAAAATACATATTTTAAAAAGTTGTTATGACAATTCAATTTGACAATGCATGTCAATGTGTCTAGTACAATGCCTGGTATGTTGCAGGTGTCAATATGTTAATCTTCCTTCTCTTTTTAACCAAAAGATATGATTCCAAATTCAGTACACTTGACAGTGTACTTTCATCCATCTCACTATATCTAATGCGTTACTTAAATGACAAATATTTTAGTTCATAGACTTACAAGAGAGATCATCTAGATCCAGATAGTGACAAGTTGGAAAATGAGCAAAGATTGACTTCATTATGGCTGAATAGCTTGATATGTTTTTATTTTCTTTCAGAGACAACTCCTTTAGGTTTCATTTAAAGATATTCTTTCTGTCAGCCTCTGGCTATACTTCCACCTAACTCAAACCACTGGAAATCCAAGTGTGATAGATTGATCGATGAACCCAGATAAAAAACATGTCCTTGATCTTAATCCCAGCCTCTGTGGGTGTTAACCCATTGTGAAAAGGACCTTTTAAAGATATTATTAATAGTTAGGATGCTACCTAACTGAATCAGGGTGGGTATCAACCTGTATCACTGAAGTCCTTTGTAAACAGAAGATATTCGGACACAGTTATTCAGAGGAGGCCACAGGGAGAAACTGGAAGTCAGTGGAAACCGGAAGTGCAGACACTAGGAGAGAGAGATGACATGGGGTGGGATGCAGAGATGCATGCCAAGAAGCTCCAAGGATTGAAGCAAACCAGCACAAAAATGCTGCAGACTCCAGGGAGAAAGCATTGCCATGCTGATGCCTTGATTTTGAACTTCTAGCCTCCAAAACTGTCCAATAATAAATGCTTTTTGTTTAAACCAGCCCACTGTGTGGTATTTGCCATAGCATCCTGGCAAACAAACAACAAGTGTTCTAGCTTCTTGATTGCTAAAGCATAAAAACAAAATAAAACAAACGCAATCAGCTGGCTTGAACAATGGGAATTTATTGGCTCACAGTTTTGAGGCTAGAAGAATTCCAAAATCAAGGTGACATCAAGGTGATGCTGTCTCTCAGAAGACTGTGGCATTCTGGGGCTGGCTGCCAGCAATCCTTGGTCCTTGTCTTTTCTGTCACATGGCAATTGTTTTAGTTTGTTGAGAACTGCTGGGAGCAGTACACCAGAAATGGGTTCGCTTTTATAATGGAAATTTATTAGGTTAAAAACTTACAGTTCCGAGTCTGTGAAAGTGTCCAAATAAAGAGATGCTGTCTCACCAAGTTGCAGCTGTGGGTGATCTGGCACACGGCAGGGCACAATGATGGTCTGCTCGTCTGTCCCCTCTCGTTCCGACCTTGTCTCTTTCAGCCTCTCGGGAGCCTCTTTCTGTGCCTCTGGGCTCTGCTGATTCTAGCCTCCAGCCTCCATGACTCTATCTCAGCCTCTCTCTGCTGTTTTTTCCTGTACGTCTGAGACTTTTATTCCTTCATTTCTAAAGGATTCCAGTAAAAGGATTAAGACCCTCCCTGGGTTATGCCCTACTGAAGTGATCTAATCAAAAGGTCCAATCTACAATAGGTTCACATGCACAGGAATGCGTTAGTTCTAAGGACATGATATACTGGGGTCTACTCAGCTTCAAACTGCCACAGCAATGCACATGGCAGCCTCGCCTGGGTTCTCGGGGTTATTTGACTTTAGTTTCTTCCTGTTGTTTTCTCTCTGTGTGTCCTAATTTCATTCTGCTTATAAAGGTCTCCAATAAATGGATTAAGACCCACCCACCCAGATTTAGTTGGACCATACCTTAACTCAAGTAACCCTTTCCAAATGTCCATTTACAATGGGTTCACACCCACAGGAGTGAATTAAGAATAAGTTCCTCTGAGATACATAGCTCTAAGCACCACAATAGGATTTACTATTTGTCCTAGCCACCTTACTTTTTATTGTTAGTCTAAGTGGCTACTGCTCTTAGCATTATCATGCTGTTCATTCTTATGTATCTTTGTGGAAAGAAAAGCTCTGTCCATTGTCAAATATTTTAGGTATTAGTCAATAAATTCAAAAACTTCTTCTGGAGGAATAGATACATATACTTTCTGGTGTGCTTGCAATCATAACATGCAGGGGAATGCTCAGACAGCAAAACAAAATGCCAATTCTACTATTAACAGATGGATTTTCTTTCCATACTGCTCTCTGCACCATTTCTTAGCCTAAAGGCTGAAAAATCCTGAGGATGAGAATTGAGTGTGGCAATGATAGAGCTTCAGATATTCTACTCCCATGGAAAAAAAAAATCCAATTTCCTGTCATTTCAAACGAGGACAATAACCCCTTCCTTGCTTCCTTCACAAATTGATATTGGATAGTGCATCTGATAGCATTTTGCACAATGGGGTACATTTTGATACTTGTAAATAGGGAGCTCTTTCTTGATGCTGATATTACTCTTCTTTCTGCTCCAGTTGTAGTTCTTGAGCGTTTGATTGACAATGGCCTCCTTTTGAATTTGTTGGGTAGTAGAGTATAGACATCATCTAATTAATCTTATCATTATCTGATTAATTAGCTGTTTGCATCAAGGACCTCGATACTATTGACTCATTATAGGACATGGTAGGAAATTCTGCATGGGAGTGTATAAAAACCTAGAGGGCCAAAAGAACTCATCTCTAGGAGCATATTGAATGTACATATTATCTTTATGAAACAATTGAAATAAAGTAAGACTTCACAAAATCTTCCTGAGAGATGGGTCTGCACAAAGTATAGATGGCTAAAAGATTGTCAAAGTTATAAAAAGTTTGACAAATACTATATACAATTATCTTTTTAAAAATACCATATTCAGTGATCTTTAAAAACCATTATAGCTCTCATTAATTCCTTCATTCATTAAACAAATAATTATTGTGCTCCTACTATGTTCAGATGCTATGTACCAATTTTTATGGTTCTATGCCAAACTCATTGGTTTATTTTAAACCTAATTCTCGTCCCCTCCCCACCCCTGTCATTCTAGATTTATTGGGATGAGTTCTTGTGTCTTTGGAGCATAGCTGACTGGCTCTCTGGATGACTGTGGACTCCAGAGTTGCTCTTGAGCTGATCATGATGCACTCAGTGAGGCTGGATGATTGATGTGTTGTATAAATAGAACATTGGAAATACAATATGGGAATAAGAAAAGCTAAATGTCAAAAAAATGCCCTGAAAATAACCATTCAAATGTATGCAAATTGCTTAATTAATTGACTTCATTTGTGCTTGTAGATATCCTTTGCCTTTCCCTTTGTGGATTGGTTATTTTCCATTGTACTTCAAAACAATATTCCAAGGCTAATTAAACCCTTTCAAGCTATAGGTTAATATTCAATTCATATGTAAACACATTTATAAACATTAATCACATCCAAATTACTCATTTCATAAATACCATTTTATTCATTTTCAGCTAATGGATGTGTTCTCTGCATTTATTCAGTGTTGGTCTTCAGGAGTTCACATCTGGGGAAATGATAGTTATTTAAATAGCAACCTAGTGTTTACTTTCAATTCTATTACGATTTTGCCTTGATCCCAATTGTTTTCTATAAAGATTTAATACAAAAGCTTCATCTGGAGTGTGGATGGAGTGTATAAAATACAATGATAATTATCAGAGCACAGGGAAAGGCTTGCTGCCTGTTCAGACTAGATTCATGGAAGAGTTGAATCCTAGCGGAGTCCACACAAACTCAGGTTTGATCCTAGCTTGGCTAATTATTTATTTTTCCATTCATTAATTAAATGGCTAATTGATGTATTCATTGCCATCCATCCATCCATCCATCCATCCATCCATCCATCCATCCATCCA
>JAKSZT010054489.1:25201564-25311500 GCA_026826555.1 Tolypeutes matacus
CCATCCATCCATCCATCCATCCATCCATCCATCCATCCATCCATCCATATATTAATTCACTCAGTAAACATCTGTTAAATATCCTTCTTCATCAAAATATGAAAAATGCTGGATATAATGCAGATTTCTGAGCCTCATCACAGATCCACTGAATTCAATGTATCTAATTTTGTAATAAACGTTTAGGTTAATAATCATGTGCATCAAAATTTTCACATGCTTAGTTGTTGGACAATTGGGGTACAATTGTGAATGAGGCAGGAACTCCCATCCTTAAGGTATTAAATACCTACACTTATTAAATATGAGTGCCATGATACAAGGCATACAAGAACCTATGGGTATCTATAACCTGAGATCCTAATGTTGAGTAAGGGTCAGGAAAAGCCTCCCCTAGAATTCCATGTTTAAATGAACCCTGAAGGATGAGTAGAATTTAGCCACATGAAAAAGAATTAAGCAGGTTACATGGCTCTATGCTGGTATGTTGGGTGTGGGGTGGGTAATGTGCATTAAAATATGACTTAGACCTGGCAGCTTACAGACTAAGATAGGAGACTGACAAAATGAGAACTAATTGTTTTATATTTATAAGTGCTAAGTTACAATTAATTGAACAGGTTCTAGTGTCATGACTCACCAATGTGTGACCCCGAGAAAGTTACTTAATCTCTTTGTGACTCAGCTTCCTTATGTTTAAAAAAATGTACCATCTCTCCATCACAGTATTGCTCTGATGGTTTAATGATATCATCATATGAAACAAATACTGGAGGAAGAAAGAGGAAGCTGGTGGTCTTGGGGAAGGCTTTGCAGAGGAGCGCTAGAATATATGCGATAGTGCCTTCTTCCCAGGGAGCCTAATGGGAATGGCCACAGTCAAAGATCTGGGAATCTCGATTATCTCTTACCCTCTGCACCCCAGTGGGAGGCCAAACCTACAGGAGATGGGGCTCTAGAAGCAATGGGAAGTGGTTTTACAAGGCTACCTGAAGCTTTAGCTCCTTGATGGTGAACTTGGAGGCATCAGAAGCTGGCAGCAGATCAAGGCAGAGAGCTAAGGTAGGCTAGAAAGGAAAACAGGCACTGTATGACAGCTGAGAGGTTCATGCTTGAGATGTATGCAGATCATTTTCAGGGTGAAATCGCAGCAATGGAGGAGAAGAGAGGGAACCTTACAGTGAGGGCAGACCCAAAGGAATTTTATTTAGTAATCATTGTCGTGGCCCTGACTTTACTTCTAGTCTGGTATGGTCTGGGGAAACAGACAAGGATGTGTTTGTACCATAACCATATTGGACAGGGTTATGACAAGATGGGGGTGGTTCATCATTTAAACTACATTGTCTCAGAATTTGTGTGCTTTATTACAGAGGCTGGTGAGAACATAAAAAAATCAATGAAATTTATCACTGAACACAGAGATTTTTAAATGCAGACTTGGTCATGATTTCATCCCAAAATAATTTTAAAATAATTTTTAAAAGATGTTATCTTCAGCAACTTTCCTCAAAGAGCTGTTTCTTATCTGATGTTTGCATTTATAAATCAGTCTTCACTTATCCCCCTTCACTGTCTCCTCTTTCCTTCACCCCCCTCCTTCCTTCATTCTCTTTATTCTTATTTTTTCCTTTCTCCACCCAGGGATCTGATGGGAGTCTTTTCTTCTTCAGCTCTTTAGGATCTGCACCTAAGTGGATTCCTTTGCTCACATTCGGGTAAGGTTTGAAAAAGGAAGGGGTATCCACTGTCCATTATGGAGAGAGACTTCTTTCTTATCCTGAAGTAGTTCTGTTGGTTGTTGTTGTTGTTTGGGGGGCCGGGGCTGCTGTTCTTGTTATGCTTTGTTTCTCTTTTGAATTGTGAAAAGTCAAAAGCATGTTCACCCACAATTTCCAGAGGAAGCCACCTGTTATAAGTTCTAGTGTTGAGATTCCTAAAAGTCACAAATTTTAACCAGAACATACCTCAAGTATCAGTAACAAACATTTAATTATTTGTCTGTGTGTTAGACACAGAGGTAGTCCAAGCAGGGAGATGAAGAGAAAGCAAAAAGAGCTCTGTGTAAGAATAACTCAGAGGCTAATGAGGGGGAAAGAGTAAGGGCTTGGCTAATAGACACAGAGTAACACAAGGAGCAGACCCAGATGTGAGTGTCAGTGTGTGAGTGTGTGTGTATACATGTGTGTACATGTGTGAGTGGGCTTGATTATGTGTAGGGGTGAGATTCTGTGTGTTTGTGCGTGTAGGCATTATTATTTTTTAAAATGTTGGGTTGATTGCATTTACTAGTTAAACCATCTGGGCCTAGAGTTTACTTTGTTGGAAAGTTTTAACTATTAATTCGATTTCTTTAATAGACATAAAACTGTTAACATAAATTGCCTATTTCTTGAGTGAATTTTAGTATTTTGTATCTTTCAAGTTCATTGATTGCATCTAAGTCTTATTAATCTGCATAGAGTTGCATTACCATTCTCTTACTGTTCTCTTAATATCTGTTGCGCCTATATCTTTTCCTCCCTTATTCCTGATATTGGTGATTTATATTTTCTATCTGTATTTCTTCGTCAATTTGGCCATAGTTTTATCAGGTTTACTGATCTTTTTTTTAATATTCAACTCTTGCTTCATTTGATTTTTCTCTTGATAATCTGTTTCCAATTTCATTGATTTTTGTTCTTATTTTTATTATCTTCTTTTTTTCCTAGTTTTGTATTTAACGTACCCTTTTCTATCAAGTTTCTTGAGGTGAAAACTTAGGTTATTGATTTGAGACCTTTTTTCTTTGCTATGAATATGCCTTTAAACATTGGTTTAGCTGCATCCCACAAATTTTGGTGTGTGTATGTATATATAATCAGTTCAAAATATGTCCTATTTACTTGAAACCTATTTATTGACCCATGGGCTATGTAGAAGCATGTTGTTTAATTTCCAAATATTTTGGTGATTTTTCAGCTATCTTTCTGTTATTGAGCTCTCATTTATTCCATTATTTTCAAAGAACATATGTTATGAATTTTATTATTTCCCTTCACTCTATTTTTTTAAAATATAAGCATATGTTTTATAATTTAGAATATGGCCTATGTTTGTATAACTCCAAATGCATGTTCAAAGAATGTGTATTCTGCTGTTGTTGGGTGGAGGGCCCTGTAAATATATCAATTAGATCAATTTGATTGATAATGTTAAAAGATTCTATATCTTTGATGGTTTTCTAACTTCTTGTTCTATCACTTACAGGGAGGGAGTCTGTAAATTACAACACTGGGTTAACCTTTAAGCAAAATAATCTCTAGATTAGGGCACTTAGGGAAGGAGCCAGTATAGAGTTAAATCATATCCTTAACTTGTTCATTGCCACCCTTGACTTTAGTCAAATTTTTGTAGTTGTCTATTTATCTGCTCTCTTCAACTTTAAGCTGAATCCTTAAAAACATTTTTTTTGACATAGCAAGTGAATAAAGTTTAAAAGTGGTTCTAAAGTATCATCAGATATCACATGTTTCACTTCCATGTGTGTAAACATAGCTGCCTGCCTGTGTCTGGCTAGCATGTAACTCATTAGCTGATTTATTTAAAGGACATTTAAACTTTTAATTTAAAAAAAATTTTTGTGCATTGGAAGGTCTGACAGGCACCATTGTTGGGATGAGCTTAAAGTATCATTTAGTCTTAATCTGACCCTAATAAGACTCTAATTATAGCTGTAGATTTGCTCATTTCTCCTTTCAGTTCTATCAGCATTTACTTCATGTATTTTTAGCTCTGATGTTAGATTCATCCAAATTTAGGATGACTAGATCTTCTTGGTGAATTGATCATTTTATCATTATGCAATGTCTTCCTCCTCCCCCACCCCAGAAAAAGTCCTTGTTATGTAGTCTATTTTGCCTGATATTAATATAGCCATTCTGAGTTTTTTTTTCCCTATAACTGTTGGCATGGTACTTTTTTTTTTTTTCATTTTTACTTGTAACTTATCTACATTATTACATTTGAAGGGAGCATTTTGTAGACAACATATGGTTGAGTCTTTATGTGGTTGGGTCTTTTATTTTTTCGTGATCCACTCTGGCAATCTCTTAATTGTTGTGTGTAGAATACTTACATTTAATGTAATTATCGATAGAGCTGGGGTGTCCACTATTTATTTATTTTCTATGTGTCCCGTTTGGTTTTTATTCTTCTATTCTTCCTTTACTTATTTATTTTGGATTCTTTGAATATGTCATAGTATACTGTTTTAATTAATCCACTGGCTTTTTGCTCTATCTCTTTGTATTATTATTATTTTAGTGGTTGCTCTAGGGATTACAATATGCATACTTACCTTTTCACAGTCTATGCAGACTTAATATTTTAGGATTTCAAGTAAAATAAGTACCTTTACCCTTGATTCTTTAGATTATATCTTTCATATGTATTATATCTACACACATTGAAAGGAGACTGAAAAGACTGTGTTTCATTCCATTCTAGAGGCAGCCTCTCAATCAGACTTAATGGGCTCCTCTTGTGGTTCTTGTATAGTAGTCTCTGGTGTCGTGCTCATTCCACTGATCGCTGGGTCATTTCCACTACCATTATGCATGATTACTCCATACCAAGGTTCATCTATCAGGTGGCACTGTTGTCATTAAGATGAATGTGCCATTAGAGAATCATGAGTAAGTGAAGTTTCTAGGTTATAATAGAACCTCAAAAGGCCCATCCCTTGTGGGAGTGACTTAGAAGGAATTTTTCAGGAATTCATGGCATCAGCCAATCTGGCTGATGCTCAAATCAAAACTCTATTTCCAACTGAGTATTAATGCAAGCCAAAAGTATAGGAAGAAGCCACTATATATAGACCTGTGGTTTGGGCTGGCTAGATGGGTAAAGTGCAGTTTTCTATATAAGCAATTAACCAGGGGCTCAACTCTTGTTCATGGGACAAAGTTTACACTGGGGAACAGTAATGAGACTCCCGAGTGCCTGCCATGACTACAGACCCCTTCCAAGCATAGCTCTCCCTGGGACTCACTGGTTATAAATTATGCCTTGTGTCATAGGTCTCTTGTCTTGGTCATCTCGGATTGTACCATGAACCACAGTGCATATGAAAAAAAGAGAACACCATAAACTAGACCTAAGATGGAGCCAACATCCTATGCAGTAGCTTCCTGTGAGAACTCTGCTTAGCAAAAGTGCTCCATATGGGATGATGATTAGGCCCTGTCAGTGCTTAACTTGGGAGAGTTTTGAATGTGTTACCCTAAAAAGATGACAGAAGAGGCAGGAGCAATAGAGAATTTGAAAAAAAAAAAAGCATCAGAGATGGAAGTCAGATGCAGATTTCAGGTCTAGAAGTCAGGAAGTCATCAGTTCACATCCTGACTCTGGCAACTCTAAGTAGGACAGCCATGGGCAAGTTATTAATATCTCCAAGTATCTCCATCCATATTTGTAAGGCTTAGATGGTAATATCTTACATAGAGTTATTGTGAGGCTGAAACAATGTTATATATGTTAAGTATTTAGCATTTTTTACCCACATGCTAAATACTTAATGCAAGGCTAAACTGTGGTGACAATAGAATAGAGAGCATGATGTGATCATATGCAGCCTCTGGGTGAATGGTCAGATCCCCAGAATGCTAGAAACCCTGCAGTTGCTATGGCATTGATAATGGAAGCATTTCACATATCCATGGGAGCCAGCTTTATGGTGGCTGAGATGGTTGTCTTTCTGTTACACCTTTTCTGGTGTTCTTACACCAAATCCTCAGAAACGACAGAAATCTGGGCATGGCTTTCTGAATATTAATGGTGGCTGATCCAAACTCTAGCATCAGGGCATTAAAATATGCCCATATACCATCTTGGCATTGGGGAGGGGAGATGAACGTAATTTACTTCTACACTTGCCTCTTTACAGCAAGGACCAGCGAGGATGAGATTGCAAGTTGCATACCTAAAGCCCTTGGAGATGGGTAAGCAGGGATTTGCCAGATACTTCAAGAACATTCTGGCTGTCCTCAAGTGCCTTCCGACAGATGTAGCATACATTCCAAACATTTTGGCTGAACATTCTTATAGCATCATTTGAGATTATTCTCCAACTTTGATTTGCATGTCCTACTGCAGTGATTTTCAAACTCTGTGGTTATGGACTTCTTTGATCAATGAAACCTCACCTGGAAAGCTCAGTATTGAAAACTGATCAAAGCAGAGAATGCTCTAATATCGAAGGATGGCCTTCTGAGAGGCCTGTTAGCTGTGTACCCACCCCAAACAATAGGATTTACTTCTTCAGTCACTGCCCAGTGCATTGTGCCTGTAAGTTAGCTTGTGGTCCTTGCTGGCACCATTCCTCTTCCATCTGCTCCACCTTTACACTTCCCTCTCAAGCTTTAGGGTCAGTCTTAAATGTCACCTCTCCCCATGGTTCTCACTGAGCCCCAGACCCAGCCCCAAATTACCATTGCCCTTATCTGTATTCTAGAATGCTTCAAACACCTCTCTTCTATTCAATCTTTCTCCGTATTTCTATAATGTGACTTTCTCAAGGACACAGATTAGGTGCTTTGATCTTTGTTATCTCTGCAATAGTGCTAGACAACATAAGTAAAGCTCATGCTTTTGTGATATTGATAATATATATTAAAATATTACTAAAAATTATCTTTTACCAAGGGCAAAACAAGAGTTTCTGATAATGCAATAAAATGAACTAGGCTGCTTTTGCACCTTAAATGGTTAAATGATTATACAGCTGTTTCCATAGATACCTGATCATAATAGCTAATTAGCCAAGAATGTTTTCTAAAGTCTTTTGAATGACATTTCTGTTATAATAAACATCTAACTTCTGATTCAATTAGCACATTGTTTATTTCTCTTTGGAAACATTCATAAATGCTACATGATATCTTGCTTCAAAAGATAAAATGTAATAGGATGCAGGTAATTTTTTGGTCTAATATTGAGGGTGCCTCTGCTTATTACCCCACCTGGAAGACATTCTTCTCTATTTAATGAATTCTCAGAGCAGAGAGATCAACAGCAATGCACACTTGTAAATAACTTTTATTTTTAAATTAATTTCACAATAATGTGCTATCATCACATCATCCATTACCAAAACATTTCCATCACTCCAAACAAATTCTGTACCAATTAAGCATAAAATCCCTATTCCTACCCCCACCCTGGAGCCTGGTAAATTGTATTGTAGTTACTGACAATATGAATTTGCTTATTCAAATTATTTCATACAGGTGGGATAATATAAGCACCTGACTTTTTTCACTCAGTATGATGTATTCAAGGTCCACCCATGTTGTTGCATGTATCAGATCTCCCTCGTTTTTACATAATATTCCATTTTATGTACATAATACATTTTATTTATCCATTCATCTGTTGATGGGCATTTGGGTTGTGTCCATCTTTTGGCAATTGTAAATAAAACTAGGAACATCAGTGTGCAAATATCTGTTCTAGTCCCTGCTTTCAATTCTTATATGTATAGACGTTGTGGTAACTTATGCATAATTACCAGGTCATGTGGTAATTCTACACTTAACTATCTGAGGAGCCAGCAAACAGTTTTCCACACTGGCTGTGCCATTTTACAGCCCCACCAACAATATGTAAGTGTTCCTGTTTCTCCACATCCTCTCCAATACTTGTTATTTTCCGTTATTTTAATAGTAGCCATCCTAGTGGATGTGAAATAGTATTTCATGATTTGCATCTCCCTCCTGGCTAATGATGTTGAGAAGCTTTTTATGTGCTTTTTGACCATTTGTTTATCTTCTGTGAAGAAATGTCTATTCAAGTCTTTAGCCCATTTTTAATTGGGTTGCTTGTCTTTGTGTAGTTGAGTTAAAGGATTTCTTTATATATTCTAGATATTAAACCCTTATCAGATATGTAGTTCCAAATATTTTCTCCCGTTCTGCATGTTGTCTTTTTAACTTTGATGATGAAGTCCTTTGATGAACAAAAGCTTTTGATTTTGATGAGGTCTCATTTATCTAGGTTTTTTTTTATTGCTCTAGCTTTTGGTGTAAAGTCTAAGAAGCAATTGCTTAACACAAGGTCCTAAAGATGCTTGCTAGGTTTTCTTCTAAGAGTTTTATAGTTTTATATTTAGGTCTTTGATCCCTTTGAGTTGATTTTTGTATATTGTGTGAGGTAGGGATCCACCTTCATTCTTTTGAATATAGACATCCAGTTCTCCCAACACCATTTGTTGAAAAAACTATTTTTTGTCCCTGTTTAGCTGACAGTACTGAATATAGATCTATATTTATTTCCTCTTCCTCTTCTTCCTCCATCTCATTTTTCTCCTTTTCTTGGTGAGATGGTGTATTCATCAGCCAAAAGGGTGCTGATGCAAAGCACCAGAAATCTTTTGGCTTTTATAAAAGGTATTTATTTGGGGTAAAAGCTTAACAGTTACAAGGCCCTAAAGAGTCCAACTCAAGGTTGCTTCTCACCAGAGTCAGTTGCCACGTGTTGAAGCAAGATGGCAGGCGATCTCTGCAAGGGTTCAGCCTTCCTGTCTGTCAGCTACAGGCTGGCATAGGGCTTGTTTCTTTCCAGTCTTCCCAGGGCCACAGGATCAAAGTTCTGTCCTCTGCCATGTCTATGGAGCGCTCTCTCTCTCTTCCTGTGTCTTCTTCCATGTGTGTCTATTTATATCAGTCCACTAAGGCAGTAGGGACTCAACCCTGAGTCACACCCTACTGATGTGGTTGAATCAAAATCCTAATCTTAACAGGTTATTTAATCAAAGACATCTCAGGAGAATCTAATACAATCAAAGAGGATCACACCCACAAGAACAGACCAGTTTACAAACATAATCATTTTTTGGAATTCATAAATAATATCAAACAGATGGTAACTGAACTCTACCTGCCTGCATGAATAATAATAGTTGTTAAAATATGTATAGATATTTATATATATATACCCTATTATTATTATCATCATCATCAGAGGCAGTATTGACCAAACACTAAAGTCTTGAGTCCTAGAGTCAGACATAAATTAGGCCAAATATTTGTTTAGTCTTAACTAGTTAACTAAACTCTCTAATCTCTAGTGTTATTTTAAAATTAGAGATAATCATAGTACCTATCCCTGGATTATTATAAGGAATAATTAGACAATGGATATAAAGCACTTTGTATAGTTCTTTATATGTAAGTGTTTGTTTTTCATATTAATAGCAGTAGCGGCAATAGCTAATATTTTGTTTATATAATAAGTGTCAGGAAGCAGGTGTATTTCTAATAATTCTACAGCTTTAATGTACATATATAATCTTTTTTCACTTTATGAATGGGGAGGTTGAAGTTTGAGGAACTGGGTAATGTGGAGAAATAGAGCTGGAAGCAGCATGTGACTCCCAGCTAAATGCCACTTGGTCACACTGTTAACGTCTGTCATAGTGGAATCTGTCAGAGGACTGGGGCTGACTCCCTTCTGAGATGTCCCACAAGTCACATGCAAGGGAGCCTTAGCTACCCTTTTGATTATATCACAAAACACCCAAAATTACTCTGCCGTTTGCGTTATTCAAAAACTCCACTAGTGGCTCCTGTCCTATGTATTTGTCCCTAGGACTAGACTCTCTCTCTCCACCCAGACATCAGAAAACCATCTTGGTGGTTCCCCTCGCCCAGGGACTCCTCCCACTTGGCCCATACCTGAGTGAGCGATAAACCTCAGAAGTACCAGCAGCCAATTGTGTGGTATGTTTTACTTCTAATACTTTTAAGTGGGAGGGAGTGGCAGACTAACAGGTAAGACCAAGAAAAATCATCCCAACACTACTGGCTAGAGATGGCACCAACAGTCATGCTCTTTTATCAAACTTGTGAGTGATGCTGCCCATTTTTCAGTTAAAGCACTGGTCCTCTCACTTAAGCAAGGCAGATGGAGCTGGTGGTATCTGAGCCATGTCAGCTGTACACCTCCTTTTGGCCAGAGCCTGTACCCCCAGGGAGCCCTGGATGCCCATGCTTCTGTCTAGCACAATTTGAAAACCATCAGACTGGTCCTTGCATTTGTCTCTGGCATTCTGTAAGACCTTGTGGATTTGACAGGAAAATAAACACTGGTCAAAATCTTAGGCTTATTGAGTTCAGCTGCATATGGCCTGGGTGCTTTCTAAGTAACTGCTGCTTTTCTAAATTATCTCCTTGTTTAATAGTTTGGATTTTAAAAGTACAAAACAGCAGAAAGAAGTCCTGTGTAAAAATAACCTAGTACACATACACTGAATATAGTGAATACAGGTGAATGTGGTTGTCACCCTCTGATCTAGTTCTTGCTGAGGTGGTCGCGGAGGAGCCTTAGCTTTATCGGGGACTGAGAGAAACAGTATGCCTTGATTGGAAGATCTCAGGCTTTAGGATCATGGGTCATTTTGATTTCTTGCTCTGCCAATTTTGTTTTCTGTTTGTTGTTTTACATATCTAAATTTCAGTGTTCTCATCTGCAAATTTAAGAATGCAGTCTATTGTAGAGGGTATACACATCTTTTTAACATACTTGCTTCCGCAATGCTTCTCCCACTCCAAGTCCCCATAGGCCTGTCAATCATGATGCGTTTCCCTTCCCCCTTAAAGGCCATCCTTACTGCCACTACAGGGTGGGCATGTGTCCTCGGCCGGCCAAACAGACTCCTCCATCATCTCAATCATGGGAAGTTAAAGCAAAGTCACATGCTCCAAGCAGGGCCAATCAGTGTCCTTTCTGGGACCAGAGCTGTAGACAGTGGGAGGGAGAGAAAGTTTCTTTAATTTTGGATCATAAGTCCTAATGGTCTTGGGGCTGCAAGTGATGATGTTTCCTGCCCCTGGAAAGAGCTTGCCTAATGACCAAAGCAGAGCAGGGACCTTGAGAGGAAAACCGAAAGCTAAAGCTAAATTTAAAAGCTCGTCTGAGCTTCTGAATCCAGCCATGCCTGGTTCTGGATCCAACCTTGGACTTCACAGTTAGGGCAACCAAAATAGTCCCTTGTTATGTTAGGCTTGGGATTCTGCCATTTGCAAGGATGGAATACCAATAAGACACTTAACTTTCAGGGTTGTTTTAGGGATTAGACGTATAACATGCAAAGCTCATGGCATATAGTAATCACTGAAAAGATGGCAGGTCATTTTATTGTTTCTTTAGGTAAATGAAGTGGAATGCTAACTTGACCAATTTGCCTTGGACTAACCTTGAAGTTTCTCTTCTCTACTGGTTGACATTATTAATCCTTAAAACAGATTGAGATGTATATATTTTAGCAGATTACTCACATATTGAAATGTATTTTGTTATTTTCATATTTAAATACATTTAATAGAACTCATAAATATTGTGATATTCCAGTTTCTGTTCACAAGGCATTATACTAATTTAGGGTATTTCCCTTCAATGGAAACAGCAGGGTTATGAAATTCATAATAGTTCTAATAATACTCTTGTTTATAATTCTCTTAAACCTCTTTAATGAGGAAGAGGAAGAAGAGCTTGTATTTATTGAGTACATAGCATGACTCAGGAAATTTAAGTATTAATACATATTTTACCTCATTTGAGTCTCACTACAAATATATGAAGTTGTGCTTTTTATATAGGAGAGGAAACTGAGCCTGAAAAAATTTAAGCTAATAAAAATAACGAGAGATGGAATTGCTATTTCTACCTAATAACCTCTGCCTGCAAAGTCTGTGTTCTTTCTAACTTGCCAAAATGTTTCTTTCAAAAATGTAAGAACAGGCATCTATTGGGAAATTAAGAAGCAATGACATTCTTCCAAAACCAAATTTTGGAAGCAAAACTCAGGTCCTATATGTATATCCAAGACAAACTTGCCCTGGCATCCTTGCATTTAGCTAAATTCTTTGCTTCCTTGGAGTCTCCGTACCAGCTGCTCCCCTGGCAGGAAGACTTTGCCGCGCGCCCATCTCAGGAAGCTGGGCTGGCTTCTGCTCACATTCCTGTCTCAGCTCAAAGGTCCCCGGCTCTCAAATTTTGTTTTATTGCTCATATATTTGTAAATCTCCCCATTCCCTAAAATCTTATATCCATGACAGAAGGAAACTTCTCTACCTTTTCTTCCATATCAATCTTCAATTCCTTAAACACTACCTGACACATAGTATGAATACGACAAATGATTATTGGCGTGCTGAATGGACCATGCTTGCCGCCAGGATTAGATGAGGCAACATTCCATTCTGACATGATTACTCCACCCTTCTGGTGTCTGACCAGTGGAGACGGCTCCATGTCGTGGGGGCTCATTCTCCCCTTGCCCGGCCAGGACACAGGCGTCACTGCAGGGTTTGCAGGGTGTGCAGGGGCAGCTGAGCAGATGGGGAGCTTACATCTTCCCAGGAAGCTATGTGGCCTCGAAGAGAGGTGGCCAACGCTAAAGTCCTCGGGGAGGACGGGGCAAGCACAAGGCCACTTGGAATGCCGACTGCGTCACGCAGAGCGCTCAGCGCTGCTCAGTGCAGCCCAGCAGGCTGGTGGGCTGGGCACCGTCCCACCAGCTCCAAGCAGGGAGAAGGGATGGGTCATCCCAGCCAGCATCAGTAAGGAGAGGTGGAGTCAAAGGCAGAGCGAGCAGAAAGGACTTCGAGGTTGGGGAGGGCAAGATCCCCCGGGGAGTGAGGGAGGAAGCTGCCCGGCACCTGATCTGTGTGGTTAAGCAGGCCATGGCGAGCACAGAGCATCCCGGCTCAGGGCCTGGGCTGGGGCCTATTTGTTCACGGTAGGGGAGGGGCCAGTGCAGGGCTGAGGTCAGGGAGCAGGGCCACGCGGGTCCTGACAGTCACCTAGGCCCACTTTGCCATGGCGAGGAATGAGCCCTGGGCTGGGAATCAGGGCACAGGTGTGCAGGCCCTGCTCTGCCACCCACAACCTGGGTGCTCATGGACAAAGCCTGCCGCTCCCTCGGCTCAGTTCCTTCTTTCGCCAAACCCAGGGGCACCATCCCCTCTTTTGCCCAATTTACAGAATTATTGTGACTCTTCTGTAACTTAAGGAATGTGAAGATAAAGAATGTGAAGATTATGCATTATTTGGTTTTTGATTTCAATACTGGGAAGAGAGTGCCTGCCCTTCTTTTGGACCTCCATGAAAGAAACAATTTAACTGACTAGTGTTGACATGGGGGAAAGAAACTGAACTTTTCATGCCCCACAGTCTGTGTTTCTGAGACCTATTTTAGGTGTGCATTGAAGTCTGGATTGGAAAGTTTAGTTTGAGGGTGAGGGGAGTACAAATCCTGAATCTGGCTGCATATCCAAACTGGGTCCTTAATCCATCTTTTGACATGAATAAAGCTGATCATTTGATCCCTTCTGTTCTTGCGTGTTTTTTATTTATGAGTGTAGAAACCATAGGAAAATAGGTATAATTGGGCACTATAGGCCCCCCTCCCCGATTATGTCCCTGTGATCACCCCAGGTCTTTGTAAATGCTGCTTTCTGGAATGATTCCTTTGGATGGAGCTGTGTGCCACCCTCCACAGGAGCACATCCTGCAGGAGGACCTGCAGGGCTCACCTGAGCGACCCTGCCCTTATACACCTGTCCCCTCCCCACACCATTCCCCCTCAGGCCTGTGGACTTCCTGGGAGCAAGGACTATATCTCGTCCTCCTTTGCTTCTCCACCGCTTAGTAAAATCTAGCATCTGACCATCACTCAATCCGTGGTGGCTAGCAGTGTACATTAACAAGTAATAAGACAACTACTGATGACACCAAAATATGAGGCTCCTATATTTGCAGTATACTTTAAAGTTCCGTGGCATTTTCATAGGCATTGTTAGGCAATGTATTGGGCTAAATGCTGGGGATACAATGAAATGGTTTCTGCCATCATTGAACTTATAACCTAATGGGGGAGACAGGCTTTAATGAAATGACTTATTAATGTAAAATTACATTTTTGTTAAATGCTGTAAAGGAGAGGTATATGGTACTTTGTGAAGATATCAATAGTCCCATGAGGTATCATTTATCCTCATTTGATAGAGCAAGAAATTAATGTTAATGGAATTCAAATATGTTGTCTAGGATAATACAACTTGGAAGCATTAGATAGTGAATTCAAATTTCATATTTTTCTCAGTCCATTTCTCTTTCCATCTATTGCTTCTTCCAAGTTTGCTTTTGGTACTGATTGCTATGGATTGAATCATGTCCCCACAAAGACATGTTCAAATCCTAACCCCCAATCCTGTGAATGTAAACTCGTTTGTAAATAGATCTTTGAAGATCCTATCGTTAAGATAAGGCCAAATTGAATCAAGGTGGGCTTTAATCCAATATGACTGGAAACCTTATAAGCAGAGGGAATTTTGCACATAGAGAAACAGAGAAAAACACAGAGAGAGGGGCAGCCAAGTGAAGGAGGCTAAGCTTGAGTTATGGATTGCCAGCAAAGACTTCAGAGAAAGCAAATCCTGCTGCCTCCCTGATTTTGGATTTCTGGTTTCCAGAATTATGAGACAATAAATTCCTATTGTTTAAGCCACACAGTCTGTGGGATTTGTTCCAGGAGCACTGGCAAACTAAGACACCCATCAATAGTAATTCTTCATTCAGTGCCTGTTGACCTGTTTCTTTCTAGAAGGAGCCAGAGGTGTAGAGTTTGGTGTTTACAAGAGCGGTAAGGGGAGGAGTTTTGAGCTGACTCTTAGAGAGTAGCTTGGAGTTCCCACTCAGTGCCACACTGAGTTCTGCTTGCTTCACCTCCCTAATTTGGGATGGATGGAGCAGGTGAGTGCAGTACTGCCAGTCCTCTGCTCACAGCCGTGGAGAGAAAGGGCAGCAAGGACTGCAGAATGAGGAAGCTCCCCACCTCTGTCTTCCAGGAAGGCTTTCACTACTCACTCTGCTGTACTAGGGTGTCAGAGGCAGTCCAGAGCAACATCTTCCCATCCAGAGAGAATCCCATGCATCCTGACACTCTGTCGGGGTTTTTCCCAAACTGGGGTCTTCAATCCCAGTGCTGTCAAGAGATTTCCCAAGAATGGTAGAGGAAGTTATTTTGGTACACATAACTTCTCTCCCTTTTCCATCCCAGATCTCATTTTGAGAGCATGTGGTCCATCTCATTGCTCACTTGAAAGTTAAAAAGAGTTCTATTTTATTCATATATTTTTAAACTGTTGACAATAAACTAAGTGCCACGTACTGTACCAGGCTCCAAAAAGGAGTAGCATATTAAACTTAATAAACCCCCTTCCTTGTCCCCAGAGGCACTTCTAGTCCAGAGCTTCCCCTGCCCCTTGATCCATGAGGACACTACGCCTTCCCTGAATTCCCATCATTCTCAGGATTCCAGGCACACATGTTCAACTGAGCATTGAATATTTCTCTCTAGAAGTCACGTAAGCATCTCAAACTAAACAAGTCCAAAATAAAATGTGTCATTGTCCCCCAGAAACCCACTAGTCCTCTGTGGTAATCTCTCAGGACACAGCACAAGCCAACCACTCAGTCGCCCTGGACAGCCTCCTGTCTCCCAAATCCCCGCCCCCCATATTCCAATTAGTTACCAAGTTCAACCTCTTAAAAAATTCAATTCTCTTTCCTGTATCTTCACTTTCTCTGCCTTGGCCAATCCTGCCGTCTGGGTTACTGCAAAAATTTGCTAATTCCCTTGCCTCCAGTTTCAGACTCCTCCAACAATCTGTTGTAGTTTCCAGAGTGATATATATATATATATATATATTAATTTAGACCTGATCTTTCATGCCCTTGAATAAATGCCTTCAATGGACAAAGGATAAAAACTAAGCCTCTTATGTCAGCATAAAAGGTCCTTTATGATCTGGCATCTCCCTTCCATGCCAGTTTCCTCTCATCTTCCCACCTGTGCTATGCCCCTGGCCATAATGAAATGCTTGCATTACTATGAGCATGTTCATGCTTTCATTCCAGATTTTCCATGTACTTTTCTTTCTGTGGGATGTCCACTTCCTCAACCTCTCTAGCCAGTAAATTGCTGGACAATTGTCCAGCTCAATACAGCTATCTTTTCCTTTCTGGTACCTTCCTGGAAGAGCCTTCTCATACACTCTTGTTTTGGGGGTCTCTCCTTGGTCCTCCCAGAGCCTTCTGTGCATACCTTTGTCATAGTTCTTATCACCTTCTTCCTTAAAGGCTGCTTTCCATGTCTGTAGATCTTTCAAGACTATAGTCCATAGTTGGCAAGTAGTCAGGGTTCCCAAGATTGTGTTTGAATGAATGGGTGCTTAGCATAATGGGGGAAGGATAGGGAAGTTATGAACAAGATCTGAGTAGGAAGGTCCCCAATTTCAAAGGTCTCTTTTGGAGCTCAGGAGCTTGCCATGGAGAGCGACCACTTTGAAATTCCAAACTACGGAGTTGCATTCATTTCATTAATTGAGTTTCATTAGTTGAGAGACATGCTACTCAAAGTGCTTTCCCATCAGCTGTTTGTTACAGGACTGAGATGAGATAACCTATTTGTGCTAGCAGGTAAGGCAATTAGCAGGTAAGGAAATGCACTACCTCCTGAGTCAACAAAACCTTGCTCTGCAAATGAGTGCCAGCTGAAATGATGGTGCTCTGTGACACAGCTGATTACATTCAGGCACAAGGTCCTTGTCTCATTGCAGAGTGGCAGCACACCATTTTGCTCTAGCAAAATTCGTGGGAACACACTCTTCTGGAATCTTCTGACTGGGCTTAGGAGAGCAGGCAAAATATTCTGGGGAGCCAGTTTTTACGTGGTATAACAGTTTGGCACAAAACATTAGACTATCATTTGTTTGCTTATTTCTTCCCATGGTCCAAATTAATATCTAGCACTGGGCTTAGAAAGAAACAAGAAGGGGCCATAACTAAAAGTGAAACCCTCAGGTTCCAACAGCTTTGCCCTTCCCTGGCCCTGCAACCTTGGCCAAATCACATCTTCTCCTTTTAACATGAAAAGGGGGCAGATTAACCCCTGTCCTATGTTCTTTCCTGGGCATTTGTGAAGATTAAATGTGATAATGGTGGGAAAAGTGCTTGGAGAACTGTAAATTGATGTACAAATGGAGGGGATTAAGGGATTAGCTTCAGCCCAGTAGAGATTTTCTCTTTTTCAGAACAACACTAAGCGTTAGCTCCTACAGGCTTACAGCACACACGTCCAGCTCACACCCACACACGGGCCTGAATGCTCTTTCCGTTCTCCCTGAATGGTTTTCTCAAACTTCCATCTACTCTACCTTTCCTCAACACACAAAGGTCTTTATTCAATATGACTCAGGGAAACTGTATTATGTTAGGAGCTTCTCAGGCCCTCGGTCAACACGTGTGGTGACGAGTGTGGAAGTGGGTGTGAGGCACCAGGCATCTTGCCAATGATCTCTCTGGAGAGAGGATTGCTATTCTGCCCCTTCCATTTTATAACTGTAGAAAGTGGGATGACTTGTCCACTCATTAGCTGTTTGAACTCAGACCAGTCATGCAAATGCATCGAACACTGCCCCAATATTAGAAGATGAGTGACATGGGCAAAGAAGGTGCATCTAATGTAGTGCCTGATGAATTTGCAGACACACTCTGAGATACCTCATAAGATAGCATCGGATTGTAAGTGTCCCTGTATATCTGTCTCCTTTCCTGGAAGGGAGTTCCCTGTCCATGCAGCTCGATGTCCATGTACCTAGTTCCATGCCTGCTATCTAAGCATTCTCATTTATTGAATGATTGTATATATATATATTTTCATATTATACCTGAAAAATGTACCACCTCATAATAAATAATTCTAGTAGATCTGATAAAACAGAGTAAATGTATAATTTAGAGATCATACTTATTTACTCATATTTTATATCATTGATTTTTTGAAAAAATTTATACATTATCTGAAAAAGAAATGACACCAAGAGCAATGCAATTTCATTCTCACATGTTTTTAATTTACTCCCATGGAGTAGATGTGGATTGCTTAAAAAGCAGATCCCAGGAAATAACTCATCCTGTGAGTCTGTACAACTTTATATTCTCTCTGCAACTCTTGGGCTGGGTAGGATGGGAAGGCTGGAGGTAGAAGATGAGGTGGGAGGAGGAAAAACATTTGACAGCAGCAGATGGGAATAAACAAAATGAACAGGTATATTAGTAATGGCGTGAGTCTCCTAGGCAGCTGTCAGCCAGGGAAATTATGTTTTCTTTATCCTTGAAATCCCTGGGAGGGAGATTCAACTCCTCCCACAACAGCTACACAGAATTTTACAGCATTCAGGGAGAGTCACACTTGTTGAATTTTGGTCATTTTCATGGATTTACAAGATAGCTACTAGGGACAATAATAATTAAGACCCAGGTAGACTGTTTCTAAATCCTGGGTGCTTAAGGCAAAATGCCTCCATCATGTAAAGGCCAAAATTTGATAAAATGCACCCTCAAAAGTTAGCATTTTATTTGATGCTATGCCCAACTATTGAGCAATATGAACAAGTATGTATTATATTCGGGGTTTTACAGCTGCTGTTCTCATCACTCCAGCCAAGGGCATAATCAGCGTCATAGTGAGGAGACATTGGTCAAAGGCAGGAGACCAACACTCAGGTAATTCTTGCATGTTACTTTTAAATAGTGTTTGACCTAAGATTAAGTTTAAATTAAATTAAAACCTATACATTTTATGACATAAAATATTTGTGCATCCATGTGTTTAATATTCATATTCAATGCTTAAATGGTACATGGAAGGCCCTTAGTTCGTCCTATAGAATAGTTTCAGTTTTTATTTTGAGCTCTACTTATCTTTTCAAACTTTCAAGTAGAAAGCAACGGAATGGAGTGGAGCCAATGCTGCTAGCATTTGTAATCCTGTTCTTTTGATTCTCTATAGAGGAAGGAATTTTACTTGGTGTGCCACAGGCTGGTCTGGTATGAGAATAGGGACAATTTCTGAATTCGGTTCAGAAGACTGAGCCCAAGTTCACCCCCTTATCAAATATGTGATGTCATTCACAAAATTTCATTACCTTTTATTTTCTTATCTGTGTAATAGATAAAGTAATGTCTCCACAAGGCTGTTGCAAGGATGAAGTTGAAAAATATTTTTGAAAATTCCTTCTCTAGTTCTATATACATGAGAGAACTAATTGACTTAAAGCTCCAAACAAATCTAACACAAAGCTTTCTTATACGCTGTGAAGTATTTTATAAATTTTCATATGCCGTTCCCATACATACTCAGAAGTGAACATAATTTCCTCATATAAAAAAGAGGAAGCTAAGATTCAAAGTCATTAAATAATTTGTCCAAACCTATACAGTTATTAAGGGACAGGTTTAAGATTTACACTCAAGCCTTTCAAGACGACAGGATGTTTAAAACTTTGCTATAAAGTCTATGATTTCCACTTTCTCCATCGTCCTAGGTGGTACACAATCATCACATGACCTTCAGATCCTCTCCCTAAAGGACAAATGTATGTTCTCTAAATTTCAGACGACCAACCTGAGTGTGCATCAGCTTTGGGAAGAAGAATGTTTTTGACCCACTGGGCTCTACTGCCTCGTGCGAGGAGTGTGAGTCAGAGGGAGAAGACTAGCTGTGCCCCTGGAAACCTCGTGACTAACCTTCTCTTCTGCTTTTGTTACTGTCATCATCCAGGCTACTGACACAGCCATGTCATTCATGTATTTGGGTTCAATTAGGAGCACGAATGTGAAAAGTCACAGATTACATGTTTAAAAAATTTTGTCTGGTAGCTCTTTCTTGAAAATGTGCAAACTGCTATTCTGCACATTTTCACAATTAACTTGCTTAATTAATCAACAATTTCAGTTAAATCTATTTTTAGAAATGCATTGTCATTCTCTTCCTATTATGACTTGGTGGTTGGCATAGGCAATTAGGCACAATCATTATGTGTTGCAAGCATAAATTAGAGGCAGAATTACATGCTTTTTATTTTTTCATGCTGTTCAGTTGCTTCTATACCCAATAATTAAGATGGAGAAACGGGCCACGAGAGATGGCTTTGGAAAGGCCCCATCTGCTCTTCCAGTCTTACCGGGGGCTACATGCTCTCCTGGGGCTTCCAAAGGCAGAGTCAAGAATAGAAAGTGGTATTTAAATTTGTAGGTCAGGAATTTTGTGAGTAAGGTGAAAAAAACAGATAAAAGACGTTTACTACATCATCTACGCATCCCTAATTTTTTAGCAATCCTTCCCACCTTGGCTTATGCAAAGTATTTTGTGGGTATGAGCTCCTCGCAGTGTGTCCTGGGAATTCGTGCAAGCTATTCTCTGTAAGGGAGCTTCTCCACCTGCCTCACACGGAGAGGGGAAGTGCAATAATAAAACACCAACAACAGATCAATTCGATATGGTGTTTAGTTAGAATGTAACACAGTCATAAATATCACACTGCAGAAACACATTTAATCATATGGAGAGATGTATGTAATACATTAAGTAAGAAATGTTATAAAATAATGTGCAGTATTGTATAAATTGAATAGGTTAAATTAATATATCTCTATTTGTCTATATCTGTATCTCTAACTTATTGCTATATATGAGAAAAAGCAGCAGCTATTTGGTTAGACAATAAGGAATTATCAGTGTCTATCTCTGGACTGCAGCGCCGCCCCACCCCACGGCTGGGCAGGGGCTCCCTCTTCGAAGAACAGGGACCTCCACGTCCCTCCACATCTACCCCAGCCCATCCCTTGTGCTGCCCAGATATATGTAGGGAACAGGATGTCTAATCCTGCAGCTCAGAGTTGCAGGGGTAGGAAACACACATTTCCCCTTTGAGTCACTGGGAGTGAGGGTATGTGACAGATGGTAAGTGGGGCCACTCCTGCATCTGCGCCAGTGGCCCTGGATTCCTAGACCATGTTTTCTTCCCATTGGTAGACATGAATGTCTTTGATTCTATCCATTTCCTGGGTTCCGGAGGATGGCACCCTGAGCTCTCAAGATATTATCCCTGGAATGACGCTTTCAGTTGTGCAACAGCAGGCCAGTCCAACTTTCTATCAGGCCAGAAACTCCTTGGTGGTATGACAAGATGCAACCAGAATGCCCCATGGTCATGAGCCCACTCTTGCAGCTTCTCTTCTGTAAAGAGGGTCCCATGGATTCACATAACATAGGGGGTCCCTTAACTGTGGACCAAACACTCCACAATAATTTGATACTGGTGCTGGCTGCGGCCCTGTGGCCTGAAAAAGCTAATCTGTGCCTGGAGCATGCATCTATTCCTGTGAGGACATATTGCTGGCCCTGCCAGGATGGGAGGAGCCCAACTGAGACTGATTGTCACCAGTGGCTTCAGGGTGGCTTTAAGAAATTGTGCCCCATTGAGGGTTTAGTGCTGGCAGGTTGACCATTTGGTAGCTACAGCAGCTGGTCAACCTTGAAAAGTGGGAGTCATTGCTGCATCCCATGCAGAGAGTCCATCTGCCACTGTAGACACTTGATTCATTGCCTGCGGTGCCAGCATTGAGGCAGCCAATGGCAGAGGACACCTGACATCAGCTGGCTGGGCCCTTTTGTTTATTTGGCTCTCCTGTCCTCTTCCATGGTGAATGCCCTCTGCTGAGTAAAAACATGTGATACTAAGAACTGCTCACTTTGTTACCACTCCCACATGTCCACCCCAGATTTCATAGTTCTCAGTCTTCCAATCTTTTCTCTTGAGCCCCCCCTAAAGACACTGCCTGGCCACTCACCACTGCCCATGACACATTTATTCTAATGTTGGACCACTTCTCTTTCCACCCAAATGGGGGTGACCATGTACCTGAAGCGATATCATTTTCCTTGCCATTTTCCTCAAGACCATCCTTGGGTGAGGCTGTTGTGTCAGTGCCCCCCATTTTCAGCTTCCATTCATACACGGAACCAGACCAAGTATAAAGCAAGCTCAGGCTTTTTCCTCCTCAGGCAGCTGGTCAGACAGGACCCCTATATGGCCGTAGGAGAGATCCCAGGAAAGAGTGTTGGTCCAGCAGAGAGGGGGTTGCTGAGCATTGGAAATATCCACTGGTGCGTCTGGTTTGAGCCTGCAGGTCCTGCTCATGTTTGATCCTGGATGTAGCACTTCCATCTTGTGATGAACTGTTACTGGCGCCCTAGACCTTGGGACTCGGTGGGTCTCACAGGGCCCAGCTCATGATGACCAGTTCCAGACATGTGGTCACTTGATATCTCATCCTCAGCTATCAGGTTTCAGGATGAGTTTTGCAAAAGTAAAAAGTTGTTCACTGCAGTTGGCATCACCTCATTCTTGTCTCAGGGGCCTTCCTGGTGATTCTCTCACTGGTGTTAGCCACATAATTTGTATGGCATCTTTTCCCACCACTGCTACCTTCAACCATAGCATCAGCCAGATTGTTTGACCCAGTGGCAGCACTGCTTGCACTACAACATGTACCTGTCACAGAGTTCCTTCCTCCTCTGGCCTTACTAAAAGCTGGCAATCTTTCATATCACCCAATATGCATGTCAGAGCAGTATCGCTAGGCATGGAATATGCTGCCTGTAGGAATAATAAATATCAGGGATAAAGTTAAAGAACTATACCCTATCGCATTCCTCTTCTCTCTCCATGTTAATTTAAATTCTCTCACCATATTTTTCTGCTTTTACTATATATATATATATATATGTATATAGATACATATATAATTATAATAAGATGTATTCCTTTTCATACACCAAACTTTTACTATATGGTATTGTATTGTAACCTTCTGTTACTTGCAACTTTATTCAACCTTGGTTTCAAGAGTTATCAGTTCTTATAGGCAGAAAGGAATCCTTCATTTAAATTAATATGTATATATTAATTTATATATATATAAATAGAGAGAGAGAGAATGCCATTGTTTGGGTATGACAGAAATTTATTTATATGCTGACTTATTGATTGCCATTTAGACATATCAATTATTTTGACAGCTACAAACAGTGCTTTGTAGAATATCCTTGTTTTCTTGAGCACCTGTGTGAAAGCTTTATTTCTGGTTTATGTCTCTAGAAACAAAGTTGCTAGATTGAACTTGATAAAATTTTGTACTATTCTCCATAGTTGTTCCCCCATTTGCAGAATAGCTGAGCAGCTACTTCCAAGCAATGTCCTATACATGTTTCCTCCATCAAAGTCAATACTCATTATTATTAGTACATTTAAATTTATCTCAACTATTAGTAAGGTAAAGCATCTTCTCATTTTTACTGACTATTCTAATTTTCTCACTGGCAAATTGCGTGTTCATATTCTTTGTTCATTTCCTAGTGGATTGTTTACATTTTCTAATTGATTTGTAGGATTCCTTCATAAATTCTTTTATACCAATCCTTTACTGATTATACATATTTCAAATATCTACACTCAGATAGTAACTTATTTTTACATTTGCTTCTTTAAAGGTTTGTCACATATAATTATTAAATTTGCATGTAGTTAACTTTATCAGTGTTACTTTTTATTTTTTCTTTTCCTTATTTCACAAATTGTGCCCAATACTGATGCCTATAAAGACATTTTCTTGTATTTAAAATAGTCAAAAATTTGTTCTTTACTGCTTGGGTCTTAGTCCACTTAATATATCTATACTTATACCTACTTCTATATATCTATATCTAATCTGTATGTGTATATACATCTACATCTACATTTCTATATCTACCTATTTTCTCTATATCTTTATATCCAGCGTGCCTATATCTGGGGTATATATGTGTTACGTGTGTGTGCATACATGTTTAAAGTCCAATAGAGATCTAGTTTTATTTTTACCTATTTAGATGAGCAATTGTCCCTGCACCATTTTAAAAGCTATGATTGTTGTATATTCTTCCCTCCCACTCTATCTTGTAATTTGATACGGCTTTTCTTGAATCGTCATATTCTTTCAAAAAGTTGTCCATCAGCTCGTTCTGTTACATGAAAATCCAAAACGTTTAGACCTTTAAGTTACTAGAGAGAGTGAGGGAGAGAACGCACATGTTGTAGAGACCAGAGGTGGCCTGCAAATCCTAAGACGCTATCTGTCCTTTTACAGAAAACATTTGTCAATTCCTATTCCAGATCCTCTGTATTTTTTGTCCGTTTGAGTGCATTGAGGATTCTGTAGTCAAGTGAATATCTGTCCTTTTTGCTTTTACCTTTAAAGGCTCTGTCTGTAAGCACACATAGTGCAGGATTATACCATCCTTCTGGTGAATTATTCATTTTATCATTTATAAAGGTCACCTTTATCCATATTAATGCCTTATGCACTCATTTAATTAGTATCTGCCTGGTGTATATTAAAAGAAAGCTGGGATCCAAGCATCGACATCAGAGTAAACATTCTCATAAGGGACATTTTCATTGTGTGTGTGGATGGGGGAAACTAGATTTTGGAAATATTGCCTCAGGGAAGTTTTGGCTTCTCTGTCCTGGATATTTCAGGCTTTTCCAGGTCTGAGATAAGTTAATTTTGTTAAAATATTGGTTTGGAAATTACCGGACAATTCAGGTAGAATAAATTTGAATTCTACACCAGCACTCCATGTAGCTTTAGGTGCTTAACAGTTTCTCACGAGAGACCCTCTTTTTCTCTCCTCCAGGGCTCTCTTCCCTTGGCTAGTGAACAGCGCTTCACTGGCTCCCCTTTCACTTCGGAATTGGCTTTCTCAGGCCCTGGCTCAATGTAGGGAACCCATGTTTAAACCCCTGGGTTTCCTGGGCCAAAGAACAAGGCTCCTGTCCTGTGGGGTCACACGCTGCCCCCAGCCCCTAGGACTCCATTGCACCTCACCCCTGGCCCAGATCACTTCCAGATCAACTCAGGAGCGTCTCGCACCCGTTTAAGGCACCAGGCTCTTACCCCTTTCCCTTTTTTATTTGTGTTCACACATGAATTTACCTTTTAAAAGAAATGATTTATCTATTATTTCTTAGTAAGATGCAAGAAGGGCATCTATGTTATGTTAACTTTTTCTGCCATATATCAAAATTTCATCCACCAATTTCATTTCTTCTTCCTCGTAACCCCATGTGTCATATATTTTTATCCACACATTTAATAACTTGGGCCAAGAGACATCAGATAACTTTTTTCTGATTGGTCAGCTATTAGCTGTTGAATGACAAATTAAAAATCCATGATATAGGGAAGCGGCTGTGGCTCAATCAGTAGGGCTCCTGTTTACCATATGGGAGGCCCTGGGTTCGGTTCCCGGGGCCTCCTGGTGAAGGCAAGCCCGCCCGCACGGCGTGGTTAGCTGATCCAGCGAGCACAAGCAGCAAGGGGGGGATAAATGAATAAATAAATAAAATCTTTAAAAAAAAAAAAATCCATGATATTTCCTCTGTACTATGTTGTAACTTTGACATATTAGAAACAAATAAATTGTATTATAAGAGCAACAAATGAACAATATTTGTTAGGTAATATTTTATTCACCAGGATTCTTTAGGCTTCAAGTGATGGAAATAGCTCAATTTTTTTTAAGGAAAGAAAGTGTTAGCTTATGTATCTAGAAATTCCATCATGGCATGGATGTCTCTTTTTATCTCTTGGCCCTGATTTCTATGTTCTGTATTGACTTCATTCTTGAGCAAGCAGGCCCAATGTGATAGAAATATGATCACAGACTAATCTGGGTCTCCATCCTACAGTTTACTATCCTCTAAGGAAAGAGCGTGCCTTTTATTTCCTCAACATTTCAAGCTAAGTCCAAGGGATGTCATCATTGGACTGACTTTGCTCACGGACATTTTGCTGAATCTTGCCCAAGGAATATGCTCCTTATTCAGGCTTGAGTTAGTTGACAAACCTTGAAGCAAAGCAGTAGCAGGAGTAACAAGAAGTTATTGGTTGGGTTCAGGTCCATTTGGGACCAGGTGATACATATTCTGACATAGGTCATAAAACCTCTTGGTCTGAAGCTTACTTTGAATATGCTCCTCTCCTAGAATTCTGACACTGCTGCTTTCCTGGTTTGAAGCACTACTTACTTGCAACTCAATATCACAGGAGATTTTCATACCCCTGTAGACACTGTACTAAAAGCAGTGGCATTGTAATTGCTTTGTAAATTATTTGGTTTTCCTTCCATGTCCAGTTTCCAAGAAGGCATGGACCATGCTTATTTTGTCCATCACTTTGTAGTCAGTGCTTGTAAGTTCCATGTACATTGTATATACTCAACAAATGTACTCATTAAATTAAACACTAGCTGTTATCACAGATAAACCACAAAATCTCAATGGCTTAAAAATCAGAAATTTATCTCTTGTTCACATGAAGTGCAGTTGGTGGTGGTGGTGATGGTGGTGATGGTAGCTTATTCCACACACTTATTTGGAGATCCAGATGACAATGGAGGAACTGTCATTTTAAAGTGGAACTTCCAAGGTTCCAGTGGCTGTCATCATTTGGAGGCAGCCGGGGAAGAGTGAGGATAGAGGGTTTTCCAGGAAGGAGCTCACTAGGGTAAGTCCATTTAGACCAAGACCAGAAGTGATGTACATTGGCCAGTACCGATTACAAGGTTCTACCTGTATACAATATAGACAGGAATTGCAGTTTCTGGCTGAGCAGCTACTTCCTAATAATATGTCTGTTCCATGCAATGGAAACACAGATCAATGGTGGAGAGCTAGTGGTCTTTGTCACCATAAGATTTATTGAATGAATAAATAATCTCAGTATACTTTGTTAAAAGTAAGCTTGAGGTCTACAAAACTCTGGAAAAAATTCGATTTCTTATTTTTATCTTTACTTAGTTTAGTTTTTCTTTTTCTTTAGGTCTTATTCTAAGAAGGAAAAGCTGAATAATATTCTGAACACGGGGGAAGCACTGCCAGTGTCCATCTGAAGAATTTGGGAACAGACTTAGGATAGTTGAAGTAGCCAATTACTTTCTGGAATGAATTGAGGAGGCTGGTAATGGTTTTCTGAACCACATATATTTTTTCTTCTACGTATTATTAATATAGATTTGTAGCTTTTGTGGGATTTAGGAAAAAAAGGGAATAAAAAGAAAAAGAAATAGAAATAACCCTTACTGAGCTTCTACAATATGCCTGGCTCTGTAGGTTTTATCTTGTTCAATTACCTCAATAACTCTATGAGGACATATTAATATATGTATTTTATTGCCCTGAACCAGACCCCCTCTCCTTGGGGCACTCCTTATCCCCCCCCCACACACACACACCCCTGCCATCCCATAGCCACTCATCATATTTCCTTTCATCTTTTTGATAAGCCCATGAGTTTGGAACCTCCAAGAGATTGATTCATGTTCAAAGTCACTCATGTGGTGAAAAGCAGAGACCAGGCAAGTCATTCAGCTAGGTAAGAAGTAGATATGAGATCTGTGGGGTGCAAGGACAAAGGACTCTTGTTCTAGGTGCATTGTGCAATGTGGTGCAGGAGCTATTGGTGACATGTGGCTTTGTTTAGCTTGAATGCACAACACTTGGGATTGAGCCTGTTCCTCTTTTTCTGACCAAGCTGGTCAATTTGGTCTTCAATAGTAACTTATTATTACTTGCATGCGCCCAAGTGGAGGAAAACCAAAGGTCACATATGAAATGGAAGAACAAAGAACTTTTGTGCTGGGTGCGTTGCGCAATATGGTGCAGGAGCTATTGGGTGACATATATCTTTGTTTGACTTTAATGCCACAATGTCTGTTAAAACTTATTGGTCTCTGCTTCCAGGGTGATAAATGCATGCAGACAGCTCACTAGGTGGGCAGCTTCTCTGTATTTAAAGGAAAAAACACACATTGTTGGGCAATGTGACTCATTCACTCTCTAGTTTGTGTTCAGGATCACGTATTTATATAATACATGTAAGTGCATGTAAACTTAGATATATACTTATATATAGAAATAAAAGATTGCATTTCTCTCAGTATCTACTCAGCTGAAAAAAATAACTTTGTTATTGTCAGTAATAACATTCTTTCTGAGGCCTGAGAGGTTTGGCTGGCCATGCTGATCCCCGGCCAAATCTTATTTTTTCAATTGCTCTATCCTTTTTTGACCTAAAAGAGAAAAATACCAGGTGATAGCTGTTTTCAGCCCTTGAAGGAGAAAACAATTACTTTACGTTCCCCAGGATTTTCATCCTAGCAGCAATGCCCTTGTGAGTGTTAATACACGTAGTCCTTGTTTGAAGTCAAACTAAACTAGCCAGTGAGAAATGAAATTTTGTTTAGTGCTTACTATGTGCTAAACGCCAGAGCTTTGCTTCCATTATCTTAGCTGATCCTGTCAATAACCTTGGAAGTTTGAAAGAATCTTCCTTATTTACATATTCGGGGAATGAGACTCAGAGTAGTTAAGTGACATGTTTTATGTCATAATCCCAATACACGATGAAGCTAGCATTGAACCAGGCTCCCATTGTCCCACAGACCATGGGGTTACCCTTAAATTTATGAATTTCAAACTTTTCTATGCTTCAGAATAATCCATACTGCTCTTTAGAAATGAAGATGTCTGAGCCCTGTCCTAGCCCTAATAAGCTTAATTTGCTCATGTAGCACCATGCTCCTTTTATAAAGAACAAACAAAACAAATATTGGCCATTAAAATATCCAGTACTTTAGGATGGTTAAATAATATATTCCTAAGGATTCTTTTTTTGTCTTTGACATAATGCATTAGTTATCTATTGCTGTGTAACAAATTGTCCCAAACGTAGAAGCTTACAACGACAACCCATACATTACCTCACATTTTATGTCAGTTAGAATTCCAGAAACAACTTGAGTGCTTATGGAACAAGGTCTCTTGTAAGGTTTCAGTTAAGCTGACAACCAGAGCTGTGGACTCATATGAAGTCTTGATCTGGAGAAGAGTTCCTTACCATACAGTCTTCTCCAAAGGGTTGCCTCATGACATGGCAGCTGCATTCTCACAGAGAGACCAGGGAGAGAGGGAGAAAGTGCTTAAGATGGAAGCCTACAGTGTCTGAGTTTCCCAGCTGCTTTGACAAGTACAACACAAAGGCTTGACTTAACAATGGAATTTATTGTCCACTGATTTCAGAGGCTTGTTTCCTCCCAGGATCTTTGGCCTTCTAGCCATCTAGCAAATCTTGTGCTCCTTGGCTTTCCTGTCACAGGGTGATGTCCTCTCCCCTCTTCTGGATTCTGCTGTCTTCTAGCTTCTGTTTCCTCCCTCTGGCTTTCTCTCTCTATTTCTGAATTTTGTTCTGCTTTTAATGGGTTCCAGTAACTTAGATTAAGAGTCAACCTCATGCAATTGGACCACATCTTAACTAAAAATAACGTCTTCAAGATAGCCTATTTGAAATAGGAATGTAATTAAGATTAAGAATATGCTTTTTTCCCTGGGCTACATAATTCAACCTACCATATCCAATCTTCTTGTAATCTGATCTCAGAAGTGACATCCCTATCATGTCAATGTATTCTCTTTGTTAGAAGTGTCTCAACAAGAGGATAGTATTACACAAGGTCATGATTTCAGGGATTATTAGGGTCTATCATGGAAGCCACCTACCTCAACATGCCTCAGAGATTACCATTTTGGGGCAGGTGAAGGAAGGCTGGCAGAAGAGAGTGGCTTGAGCTCCTCTAGAGACTGGTGTGCAAACCATCAAAACATTTGGATAAAAAGAGTGACTGATGCAAATTATTTTATCTTTGTAAAAGCACAGATCTGAGGTTGACAGTTCCTGTTTACAATATTAAAATGATAATAAATGGTATGATTTTTAAGTATCTACACACTAAATTCTAAACTCTTTAGAGGAACACTAAAGGTATTGGGTTGTATGGCTCTAAATAGTTTTATGGTCTTCTATTTCATTATTTCCCTTGTGTTGCTGGTTTGTAGAATAGCAAAAAGCACCAAATCGAAATTGGAAAACTTCTAGCTTTGGCTCTGTCATTTTTCATTTTTGGCTCATTGGCCTGAACTTCAACTTTCTAATCTGTAAAGTGAAGATAAAAATTCCTGTGCTTGCCTTTCTCACAGAGTTGTGAAAGAGGATCACATAAAATAAATTATGTGAAAGTATTTTGTAAAGAATGTATAGTAGTAGATAGTTGGCTTATAGTAGTCCTAGAAATGGAATCAAACATACTCTGTGCTCTGGCAAAAATGTCCTTCTGATAGGTGTAGACCTCACTGTTGAGGGCTGTTCCTGCTGGTTTCTAACCAGAGGTGCCTTTCCTTTGTTTTCCTTTCTAGTAAATGGTTACCTATCACAGGCTGGTTGAAAAGGGACTTCCTAATCACAACCTATTTTCCTGGATACACAATTAAACTCTTTATCAACTTCACTTGCTTTAGAAGTCTCGTATCACTTTTTCCTGGTAGGCTTTGCACTCTGGGTGGTGGTGGCATGTGTTATATCATCTACACTGGTGTAAACTTCTAGAGTGCAGGGACTGTTTCTTACTCATTCACAATCCCTGATTTAGTTAGCTAAACCTGCCTTATGTTAGCACCTTTGGGGATAGCTAACAAAAATTCATATGGTGAGATAGCTCAAAATAGTCACATTAATTTCTGAATATTCCAGGGCCTAACAAAGCAGTGCACATAGTAGGCACTCAGCTTTTCAATGAACGGTGTAAATACAGTTATGGTCAAGATGGTTTCCATTTTGGGAAATCCTACATCGTTACTAATGAGCTCATTTTGCCTAATCCCCTAATCCCCATAAATTGATCATAGCATGTACCTGCCAGTAACCTCTAGAGCAGGGGTTCTTAACCATTTTGTTCCACAGATCCTTTTGCCAGTCAGGTGAAAACCACAGACCCCTTACTAAGTTCACACTATACCGTGTATTATTTAATGAATATCTCACACCTGCACCAACACGGCCCCACAAGAATAATGTTTTTTTGAATTTCAGTTCAAGCTCATGGACCCCTTGTTAAGAACCCCTGCTCTAGAGGTGCATAAGATTGTTACAAGTTCATTGTACTTCAGGGTCAGCCCATTGCCCTTGCTTGTATTTTCATATTTCTCATTCTTTATTTATAGGATAATTATTTAGGTTCACTAAAATGAATTTAAATTGTTTTAATTGGTATTGTCTTTGGAATTGTGGCCTCTGTTAAGTTTTCTTTGATTTTGTATAGCCCTATACTTAGTCCATGATACCATCCTATTCCCATCACCCAAGTTCTCTACCGCTGCCCATCTAGGAAAGGTGATAAAACTACATGGTAAGGGTTTTATAAAGGTACTTCTCACTAATGCATTCTCTTTTCTTTCAATCCAGAACTAGGAGTGGATGAAACTATGAGACTGTGAATGTTTTGAATTAACTTACCTAATCATGAAGAATCCCTTAAACTTTCCCTTTAAATCTAATTCAAGCTTCTCCTTCCAGACTGATTCAATTAAGATTCATTTTTACAGCACAACCTTGTCTTGGTAATTGTTCCTTTGAAGTCCTTTAAGAGACATGTATCGAATTCCCTAGTGCTGCCTGGCTTCTCGGTTTTACCTCCAATTCCCTACTTAATGAAGCTGAAAGGAGTGGGTGATTATATTGTTCCTTTGTTTTTATTGGACAGGCCCAGGAGAATTCTAGTGAAATACTCCTAACTTGAAATTTTCATAAGGCTTTAGACCACGTTCTCAGTGTGAGTAGAATGTGGGAAGAGTTGTTTCCAATGCAGGTTTTAGTCTGAAAACATTTATGGAGTGCCTATTATATGTCGGGCACTCTTCACCATTCTGCTGTTTCAGTGATAGGAAAGGTACAATGGGAAAGTCCGAGAAGTAGGCAGGCTGTGCTAGGACAGCGGAATAAGCGCCACAACGGAGGCAAGCTCAGAAGACCATGTTGGCAAAGAGGTGGGACACGCATTGGGGCTTGGGGGCGCGATGTCGTGCAATTCTGCCCAGAGTAGGTGACACTTAATCTCTGTCCAGAAAGATGAATATGAACATGAATTACCTAGCAGAGTTGGATGAGAATCATCCAGTTGCTAGGTATAGATAAATCAACAAGCCTAAGCGAGAACATGAATTAACTGGCTTCTGTAACTGGGGAGTCTAAGGGACTGTCTAGACATGGCTGGAGGTAGGGCTTTAGAAATGTCTTCACTTCTCTAGTTCCCACACATCTCATTAATTTTCTTTTTTTGTTTCCTCTGAATTGTCTTCTAATCAGGCAAGTGGGAGGCATGAGACTTGCTGGGTCTCTTCCAGTTCCCTAAAAATCAAGGCCTTCTGCCTATTCACTAATTCACTCCCTCATTTATTCACCCATCCCTTGCAGCTGCTGTTATAAGCTCTGTTCTGGAGTTAGTCACTGGGCCCAGGACTTGGTGTACACAGGCCAGTCTGAATCTCCTGTCTCCCATTAGGTAGGGGACAAAGGCCATATAATTAGCACTCCCACCACATTGGAGGGGGAGTCACTTAAATTTTTTTTTCTCCGTAAGTTAAAAACTAAGATATGATTCAAAGATAAGGAGGGTGCGTGCCATACGAATCTCCAGAGTTAGGGGAGGGCACGGTGCATTACGGCAGTGCTCCTCAAACCTCACGTGCACATGTATCAACTGCGGAGTCTTGATTAAATGTCTATCCAGGCTCAGCAGATCTAAGCTGGGGTCCGAGATTTTGTGTGGCTACTAAGTTCCCAGTCATGCTTTGGCTGCGGGCCCACAGACCACACTTTGAGTAGTGAGGCATTAGTGGTATTACAAGTCATTTCACATGGCTGGAGCTTAAGGCCCAAGGGTGGGTCGGGTGGTAAATGAGGTGGGAGCCAGGAGCAACGTTGCAAGGTGAGGAGTATGAGTGAGAGTCTGAGGACGCCTGGACCCCAGCTTGGCTATGTGATATTTGGGCTGGCTCACACCAGATACTGCCCTCAGCTCCAATATCCGCTCTGTATTTGCAGAGTAAACTGATATTAAAGAGGCCCCAGAAAGTGTCATATTTGGGAAAGAGCACAGTTTTGGGAGTCCTCTGTACTTGTGCTACTGACAAGCTGGATCTACCTCAGACTAACTCTGTGACCTTGGCAATGTTACTTAAGCATCTCAAGTCTCTTGTGTGGTTATTCTCCATTTGTCCACCAGATCCATTTTGCCCATCCTGCCTCACCATGCTTGGTGCCTTGAGAGGCCATCCTTTGTGGACTACATCACTTGGCTCCTTTTCTTGTATCTGGTTGCCAGTAGCCAGCACCAGTGGAAGAAGAATGGGAGGAGAGAGAGGTCACAGTATTTCCTCACTGTTTTATCCCTGACAGGCCATAGTTTTGCTATTGGCTGCATGCTTCCATCTAAGGCCACAGCTCCTTTTAGGAAACTTCCCCTGCAGCAGCTCTCACCAGGTTCTGGAATATTGCTCCCTCTCCCTTCCCCTTTAGGTCTAGGGGAACCAGTGGTTTCCCACTGTGGCTGGTTCCTGGGTTCATCACCATCCCTTGGTACTCTGAACCCTGCTAGAGTGTGCAGCTCTTCCCTGATACGTTGCTCATTGCTCATTTGTAAATGGGTCACTGATGGCTATTGTGCCTGGTTCTTTGGGGGAATCACATCAAATGGTTTAGTGGATGTGCCTTGCATGTTGCCTAAGCATGTTGAATACTCTACAGTTGAATACTAGAAAGTCTCATTGCTTCTCCTTGTTCGCATCTTCCTTCTTAGCATCATTTACACCTTTATCTGAGAACACACTATTGGGAGCCTGTAGACTCTGACTCTGCCCCCAAGGCCGGTGATGACTCAGTAGCCCAATGTGAGCCAATCAGCCTCTGACTGCAGGGAATCTGGAGTCAGGCCTCAGTCTTGTTGTTCTGTACTGTGTCATTTATCTGGGAAGCCATGTTTGGTAGTTTGGAGCTGTGTGTATGCCAGAAAAATATTTTCTTAAATCTAATCCATTCCTGTGAGTGTGAACCCATTGTAAATTAGACCTTTTGATGAGGTTACTTCACTTAAGTTATGGCTGACCTCCGTCAGGATGGTCCTTAACCCTATAACTGGAGTGGATTAATTCAGAGTGAGAGAAAGCCACAAAGCAAGAAGCTAAAATTCAGCAGAATCTGGAAGAGAACAGAGAGGCCAAGAAAGACCTCTATGTGCCTGCCCTGTGACAAGGTAAGGGCCAAAAATCACCAGCAGCCAGCCCCAGAGCACCACAGTCTTTGGGATTAAAGCATCACCTTGACGATTCCTTGATTTGGCCTTTTTTCCTAACCTCAAACCATAGGCGAATAAATTCCCATTGTTCAATCCAACCCATTTCATGGAATTTGCATAAGCAGCCTAGGAAAGGAAAACACCATGTGAAGCCAAAAGCCGGGGATGAGGGGGCTCTGTTTGGACATGTGCTTGTCTTCAGAGCAGATGAGGGAGCTATGAGCTATGAGGAGAGGAGATCTGAACCGCAGGGGGGGAGGGTGCTTTGGTATCTGGTTAACTGGTTAACTTTTTATTTCTATTTCTGACCCCTCAGGAGGCTCAGCTTCCCTTACAGTACATTAGCCACCTCAACGATCTTCCAGCCTTTGTGAGCTCCCACCTATGGGCAGAAGCTGGTGATGTGGTCATTGTCCCCTGAAATACATAGAGGAGGAGTATACACCTGGACAAAATCTCTGTTTGCTTAGGAAAGAATATGGGGCACATGGAGATTGCATAGGCAGCTGTCAAAGCAGAAACTGAGACTAGAGTGAAGCAAGCAGTAAATCTGATACTAGTAGGGAGTCCTCAAGAAAGAGTAACTACCTGGCACAATTTAGTTGGGGTTTTATTGGATCAAGGATCAGAGTGGGAAAGCCCTCGGTGAGCAAATTTGCTGACTTCAAGATCTGGGGTGATGGTGCAGCTTGTCATTTGTCAGTATTTTTGTGACTTTTGCATTTGGACAGTTCCAGTTCAGGGAGCTCTGTGGAATCTGCTCCCAACCACCTATTGCTTGCAATTGTGCCTATCTGCTTTTTTAATTCCTGAAATCGGCTTTAGGTACAAAATTTCAGCTCCAAGTTCATGAGCAGAAAGTACAGCTTACATAGAGCCTTCAGTGTCTACCAACTTTAAAGCCCCTTCCCAGAACTAAGAAAAGCCCCCCATTCTCTCCAGCATTACCGAAGACTCTCAGGGTGGGAAGAGGACTCGTCTGCCATTTTGGAAAGACTTTTGCTTTTCTTGATATTGTCATCATCCTGCTTTCATCTTGCCTTCAGTAGTTTCTGTCCTCTCTCCCTCTTTTTAATTTTCAATTTAGACTTCTGAAAATCTCTAACATAAGGCCATTGTGTATCACAAACATTTTCCAAACACTGGGGATCATGGAGGATGATTATGGCTTGGAATAGAGCAAGTGCAAAATCACCACAGGTTGGTCCATAACATAAATGTCCCCATGACTTTCATTGTCTATTTTTCCATCTAACCTTGGTCCCAGTCCTTCTTACTGAGTCTTTCCCCTCATCTCTCCTGTTCTCCACTTGTACTAAAGAGCCCCAAAATCTTGTCTGGAGAACTGACAGAGGTCCTCTTAATTCATTATGCAAAGAATAAAGGACCTTCAAATTTCTAAGATCAACTTCTGGAGCTAACTTTGCATGTCTAAAGACCCATTCAAGATTTTTCCTAAACAAAAGAACAATTGTCTTCTTAAGAGACTTCTGTCATCCTAAAGCAATGAGTCCAAGTGACAGCCAGCTTTAAAAATCCAACACACCTAACATTTTTCACTTTTTGTTTCATGTAGTATGAGTATGTTTCAGTTGCTTCTTTTCTGATTGTAGTACCCATGAGTTGAGTGTGAAAGCTATAGTGCTAAAACACCCTGTAACCATGTTCCTTTCACCAACAAAATGAAATAGTTTTTCAATCAAGCAGTTATTTTCTGTCCCTGACTGTGTCATGGCATCATCCATATTTAAAGTCAAGTGAACAATGTTTTGCTGGTAGATTCTTCCAGAGAATGGAAGCATTACTGTAGCATTCTTGGACTTAGATAGTTTGCTTAACTGTTTGTTTTGTTTTCCTGCCCTTTTCCAGGTTTCCACATCAAGATATATCCATGTCTTCATCCTGAGCCAGTTCCAAACCCATCAACTGGACAGTATCAGGTAAGTAACATATGAACAGCTTTAGCCACAGTATCACAGAGAACCAGGGAATGAGTCCTGAGGCAGCCTGGATGCCTCTATCTGTGATGCCAAGGCTTGTTATCAGCACAGAGATAGCTCTCTTGGGCATTTTCTGCCTCCTCCCCTCTCTGTTGTTCTCTCTTTGGGTTTACATTCCTGCATCTTTCTTCCTCTGGCTCCTCACTAAACTGAAGCCCCAAGGCCAGGCTTAGCACTTTCCAGATTCTATTATCAGGATCCCACCAAACTTTAAGCTGTCCCACTGCTCAGCATACAACATACGAAGCACAATATGAAAAGGAATGCCTGTCCTTCTCTCCTTATTTACTCTCTTCATGTGGATAAGTCAACTTTGACCCATTTCTTATACTGATTCCAATTCTGTATCTCCTGTCTTCATTCTTTTATTTTTCACCCCTCAGTGTACTTCAGTTTGGATCATTAGTACTGCCAAGTTTGCTAGTACAACCTTGACTATTTTTCCCTCCTGGTTTGGAATCTGCCTTTGCTGGTGTTTCCTGCACCAATATGGAGTTTGATGAGGTTCCAGAATCCAATGATCTTGGCTTTATTCTCCTTCCAACATAGTGTTGTTCACCCATGGTACCAGAATTGGACATCTGCTTCCTGAATTATCCAGTTGTACTGAAACATCCAGAGAGTACTTTGTCCTAAATGAAAGATTATAAGGACAGGATGTCTGACTTCCAGTATTACCTGTCACCTGGCCTTCCTTCACTATCCTTCTGGGTCTGCCGAAGAATACCTCTCCTGGTTTTTCTCTCGTCTAGAATCAGGACTTCTACTGAATTCTACACTAATGTCATATATGTGGTTGTGGTCATAGTTATTGTAGATGATGGCAATTAATGCAAATAAAATATCTTGACATTTTCCTTCTGAGTATACGGTAGGGTTGCATTTCTCTTCTACTTTTGAAGTTAAGTTTGTGACTTATTTTAGCGAATGAAATGAAGCAGTGCAAGGGTCACTTTCTGTGAGAAACTTTAAGGCTCTGGGTACAATTTGCATCACTCAGGTCCTCCTACTGCAAGGATAATGGAAGGGGGTAAAAGGCTCTGTTGCCTGGATCCCCAATTGGCTACAGTTTGGACGATGTAGCATACGTGAGAAATAAACTTTTGTTATATTAAACACTAAAATGTGGAATGGCTCATTGCTGCAACATAATCTTGCGTATCCTGACTGATGCAGTGACTTAAATGGATCACATCTTCTCTCTGAGCTGCAGTTTGTTCATTTGGGAAAGGAGGCAGTTGGGCTAAATTATCACTTATTTTTCTTTCATGTCTGACATTCAAGGACTCTACATCTTGTCTGACAGCATCCAGACAAAGAATGGTAGCCCTATTATTTGTTCCACTTGGAATCTTTCCACAAAGCTCAGGAATGATTAAGATATGTGTCTAGATAACACCCAGTGGCAATAGAATAAGACAGCTGGCTAAACAATTGTAAACTATAATCAGGGCGTGTACTCCAGATGCTCAAATATTATTGTCAAATGTCCAAGTAAATGCCCATCACAATTTGGAAACTGAATTTTTTCTTTCTCTTAACATGGTTTTTACTAGCTGTCAAATTAATTTGTAGAGAGACCATAACGCAAGTGCCACATTATTTTATTAGGATTATGTGAATATTGTGGTGTTTGTGAAATCAAGCATGTGAGATGGATAAATAATACACCAATAAAATATACGAATCACAAGAAAAATATTTCAAGTGAAAGCATGTTATTATTAAAATTTGTTTTCAATGTTTATAAATATGGTTGAATATATTTTCTTTACACTTAATGTATTTTTGTACTAAAGAAGAATGATCTATTTGATGACTTCCCTGATAGGATTATTTTATAGCATATTTCATGCAAGAATTTTGGAGCCAGACAGAGTTGAGGTGAAATCCTGACTTTACTATTGTTGATAATGTGACTTTATTTTTGAGTCCTGAATTCTTTTCTTTTTTTTTTTTTACGGTATACTTTCATTTACATGAGGTTCAAGTACAGAGAAGACTAATGTAGATGTTATGAAGCTGGGGAAGGAGGAGTGAATGGAAGCAGCAGGAGGAGGCTTCTGAGGTGCCCTTAGTGCTCTTTGTTGATTTGGATGCTGGTTTTACAGGTGCTTTCTCTTTTTGAAAAGTCATCAGACTGTATATTCATGTTTTATATGCTTTTTGAGTCCTAAATCCTTGAATTGTACAATGAAGATAGTTACACTTCAAAATATTTTATAGATAAAATAAGTGTAGGCATATATACTCTTAACAGAGCTACAGTTGCTCAACTGGAAATAGCCATTTCCATTGTCAGCAGTGTTACTGTCATCGTCATAATCACTACTGCCAATGACATCTCTGTGCCTACAGAAAAGGCATGTGTACTTGCCTCTGATGCCTGCACTGGCCATTGGGAACACATCTTAGCATATCAGAGTCTACTGACATCAAACAGCTACAAGGTAAGAATAACTAATCTTAAAGCCACACTCTGTCATTTTCAGCATGACTTCACCCAGAGATATCACAGGGGCCTTCTCATAAAACCCAGCTTAGTGAGTTAATCAACCTTTGGGAGGTATTAGAGGACAGAATGGATGTGCATTTCAAAGGAGCTTTATCCTTAAATCGTTCCGAGTCGCAAGTCTGAACAATTTTCTTCTCTACTGCAGTTAACTTGATGGTCAAAATTTATTGAACACATTTTACTTACTCTGGTTTTGGAATAATCCTTGCCATCCCCCATCAATTTAACAAATTCATTCTTCTCTTTCTAAGGCTGTCTGTGAAATGGGAGGAACTGCATTTCATTAGAGTTGTAAAAATTAAAGAGTTTAAATGGTGGTACTTCCCAGAATTTCAAAAGAATCCCACCCTTGAAAGAGGAACCAAGAAACATAGATGCTTATCATGGGTGAATTTTAATTGACTTCAGAATGATTAATAATTATAGTAATAGGTAATAATTATTGAGAACTTACTATGTGTCAAGCATTCCTGAGTGCTTTACTTAGATTAAACTATTAAACACCACATCATAAATCATAAAATCCCCATTCTGGTGTTATTCCCTTTTTAAAGCTGTGGACAGAGAGTACAGTGAGTTTAAGTATCTTTCCCAAGGCCCTTCAGCTAGTAAGGAGAGACTGTGTAGCTTGCATTGTGTACACTGATGTTTCAACTGTTGGAGATGTTTTCTGATGGAAGCAGAGGAAATAATCAAATTCAAATACAAATGACTGGACTACATCATCAAAACTGAACTGCAACTGAATGATATCTGTGATTATACTGTAGCTTTTCCATTTTAAGAAACAGCATAAAAGGCACTATAGAATTGGTATGACTTCAATTTTAAAGCTCAAGGAGACTACTTGGGTTTTTTGGGGTAGGCATGTCATTTATAGATAATCCATAAACTGTAAATTTTCACTTGGATGCTTATTTTAAAGTATCTTTTAGATGACGGAAATGTAAGTTGCATAAAGGAAGGGATTCTTGTTTGCTGATGTATCCCCAGTGACTGCAATACTGCTTTTTGTACTGCAAGTGTTCAATAAATATTTGCAGATTAAATGAAGGCTTTAACTCCAGTTCTTGGGTGCATATTGTCTTGTTTGTGGCCTTGCTATCTGTATCTCCTGGTTATAGCTGTCCTTGTGTGGTATATAAGCTTCGACAGTTACCTCATCTTCAGTGTCTCTTATCCATTGGAGAACTATCTGGGTACCCAGTAGTGGGCCATCCATTCTGACAGATCTCTGACTGCCTCTGCTTCAGGCAGTTGGGAAAGTAAGTATTTCATTGATCCTGGAACAGCTTTCTAATGTTAGTTTCTTGGTTTACAGTTTCTTTAATATGCAGTTAGCATGAGTTAATACCCTACATACTTGTCCAGATCAGACAGATCAGGCATGACTGTAAGTTTTTTTGCTTCTTTTTTGGGCCAGTGGGTAGACTTTTTTTGTTCTCCATTTCACATACAGACTGGACATTTATGCCCTTGGTCCTTCAGCAGATAGCTCAGACAAGCACAGGGACAGAGGCCTGGACGCCTTTCCCCTTCCTCCGGTTAAAACTCTATCTCCCAGGCATGGAATTTCATGCTTGGTCTTGGTCTCTTGTAAGTCCTTTAGTTTCATCATCTCATCAACGTTTCTTGCTCTTCATCACTGGCATCTGAGGACTTCCCTTTCTTTGATTAAAATCACTTTATATGTCTATCAAAAAAAAGTGTATCTATTACTTTTTCTATCCAAAATAATACATGTTGATTAGGTTTTATCCAGCTTTCTATTTGTTTTTGGTTGGAGAGAGATTTCCCATGTCAAGTCAGTCATTCCCTGAACAGAAATCCTAAGCAGCACAATGCACTGTAACAGTCCTGCTGGAGATAACAATTGTAGCTTTACAATCACTTTTCTTATCAGTTGCCACCTTGACTCAACTGTGATGCCCTAAGGCTGTGGCTTTATCCTGTCACTGGAGCCTCTCACTGGTTGTAAAAAACATTTGCTACTTAATGAAGGAGCATTCAGCCATGCATTTTCCTTCATTCTTCATCCATTTGTTGATCCACTGTGGCTTTTGTGACCTGCTGCCACTTCCTCAAACTCCCACAGGGATATGTTCCAAGTCCTTGTGTATTTTTAATAAACTATTTCTATTTTTTCTAACCAAACTTATTTTTAAAATACCACTACTTCTGCTGTGCCATCACTTTAGCGTCTTCAACTCTTCCAGACTCACAACTTCAGTTCTTTTCTAGAATGTCCTGTTAGGAGTGACCTGCTATTTGCAGTGCTGTATCTTGGGACGTTGTCATACATGGCCTAGGACTCTATTCATGACCAAAGCAAAATGGATTCTGAAGTAGAGTGGAGACAGGAGACCGCGGCTTCTGAGTTGTACTTGCTATTAGTACGAATGAAAAAAAGGTGAGTCCAGACAGCAGTTAGTAGTACACAAACCATGCCTAGGATGGAAATCCTAAGAGTAAGGCATTGTATATATATCTTGAGGGCACCTAGGAATTAGAGACTCAGCACAAAGAGGGAGACTAATAAGTCTCATGTAGCAGGAAATAAATTGACAATTGAAGGAACTAGAGGTTTTCCCTTTTTCTCAACTTCTTTCTGCACATTAACTATTAGGTTTAGGACTAAGGCTTCAAGTGTTGGTAGACCAGCCTCAATGGTGGGAATAGAGAGATTCAATTCTGTGAATTAGGCAGGATGATTTACACTATGTGCCATGGAGAATTCAGCAAATGCAAAAACATGGTCCTTTCCCTTCTTACCTCTTATCACAGTTAGAAACACTCAGGTGTGGTTGGAGAAGGCCCAGGCTGCAAACAAGGAGGAATGGCCTTTATATGTGGGCTAAAAAGAAGAAATCGAGGTGCTTTTTATCCTCACAACTGCCCTACTTTGGCTGGAGAAACCTTTTTAGGCTGTTGCAGTCTCAGCAGATAAATCCGAGAATTCATTTTTATTTATATGTGTTTTCTCGGCATTTCCTGTGATAGACATCGGTTGTAAAGAGAGTTATAAATGCAGTTTCTGCAAGCTGTTTTTACTGCACTGTGTCTGTGTTGTTTCAGAAGGGCCCACTGAGACCTGATTCCAAAAGGTCTTGTTGGATAGAGGTCTGTCTGCTCCTTGTTAGCGGCAGCTCAGAGATACTTGATTTACATTCTGGAGTTGTTCCAATGACCCAGAATGGTCAAGGAAGGCAACACACTGTGGAAATAGCTCTACTTGTTCACTTTGACACACTAGGCATCTGTGAGGTTATTTATTCTTTCATTTATTTATATACATATGGAAATGAATAAAAATATATAATTATATATGTATGTGTGTATGCATATATACATATATGTGGATGTGTGCATGTGTTTATATGTATACATCCGTTATGAGGATCCAGTCTGTTCTAAGCATGTGTGATATACTGTAGGACAAAAATAAAAAGGTGCTTTGTCTTCTTGGAGCTTGTAGGATATTGGGAGCAGAAGTAATAAATTAATATAAAGTGTTATATCAACTAATCAATAAATGATGTAATTTCAAATAGAGATGAGTCTAGTGAAAAATATGAAGCACAACAGTGGTCTGAAGAGTGATGGTGGAGGTGGAAGGGTGGTGGGAGGGAGGAGGCTGTTTTAGATAGGGTGGCCCAAGCAGGTTTCTCTTAGGAGGTGCAATTTCCCTGGAAACATGTAAACTGAGAAAGCAGACCATGAAAAAAAAAGTTCTAAGCAGAAGTTAGCACAAATAGAAAGGCTTTAGTGCGGGGACAGGCTTGACATTCTAAAATCAGAATAAGATTGTTGCTGAGGCTCGGGCGCAGTGATTAAGAGGTGGGGTAAGAGGAAGTGAGTAGGGGGAGGTAAGCAGGGACAAGATTATGTAAGGTTATGTAAGACTGTACATTTAAGGACTTTGAATTTTTTCTGATTCTTAGAGTTTTGAGAAGAAAATTGACATTTGGCTATAGAGAGGAAAAGTGACGGCAAGACACCAGCTTAGAGGCTATGACAATGATGCAGGTGAGAGATGATGGCAGCGGTGACGATTCGTCCATACTGGATATGATTTAAAGATACAGGTACAAACTCTTAATGATGATCATGTAGGGGTTTAAATAAATAGGACAATCAAGGATGATTCTTAGGTTTTTGTGTTGAGCACCTAGTGAGAGGTGACCATATCCAGAGATGACTGGGGAAGTAGCAAATTTGGGGAGGAATAATAAGAGCTGCATTTTTGGACATGTTAAGTTTGAGCTTTCTTCTAAATATTAAATTGGAAATATTGATTACACAGTTCCATAAATACTCAAGAGAATGATCAGAGTTAGAGACAAAAGTTAACCAACAGCTACGTATACATGGCATTTAAAGACAAAAGATTGATAAGATCATCAAGGAAGTGAATGTCAAGGGAGAGTAGAAGAAGAAGTCCAAGGACTGAACTCTGAACTCCAATGTTTAAAGGTCAGGATGGGGGAAAGGTTCCAGAAAAGGATACTGATAAAGAGTGGTCAGTGAGAAAAAGGATAAACCAGAAGAGTTTGCTGTCTTTGAAACCAAGGGCTGAAGGTGTTTCAAGGAGCAGAGAGTGATGATTTGTGTCAATATCTGCTGGTTAATTGAAAAGTAAGACTCAATCATTTGATCTGACAGTATGAAAATTCTTGCTGATATTGAAAATTTTGTTTCAGTGAAATGGTGGTAAGGGAAACCTGAATGGAGAAGGTTAAGTGAGAATAGGAGGTAGGTAAGTAGAGAAAGTGAGCACACAAGTTTTTAAAAAAATATATGAATTCAATGTAGAAAATGGGAGAGAAACTTTCAGTTCAGTACTTAGTGTCTATAGACCAATTTAATCTAGTTTAGTAGATAATCTCTATTTTTTTTTTGTCTGAGGAAAATTAAGCTTAAATAATTAAATTCTCAACTTAAGGAAATAAGACAAGTAGTTGATGGAACAGGGTGCAAAGTCAGGCCTATCAGATGTTTCATTTCCACTACAACATCTCAGGAGACTGAAGTTTTACTTCACAGGAATATACTTATGTGAGCAAAGATCAAGGATGATATTCTTTCCATATCTCATTTTATGTCATTTTCATATTTATTCTCATATCTTATTCACACCTGAGGCTTAGTGACCAGCTATGGATTGAATGCCTTGGCTTGATAATACAGGTTAGGGGTGACACTTTTAGATTTCTTAATTCCTTTGATAGAATTCTATATTTCCCCTCCCTTCTGCCCTTTCTTTTTATTATATGATCGAATGGTGTAATGATTCATCTACCAATCCCCTTCGACTTTAGCTTTTACTTTATATCTCAGAAATGAAACCCTCAGAGATAGCAGGCAAAAACAGATCCTTTTCAGAGCTAAGGCTCCCCAAACATTGTGCATACAGGCAAGTTGTATCATAATGACTCCTCATAGCAGCTCATGGATCAAGCACTCCCTAAACAGGAGTATTCCCTTACGTGGTGGATTATTATAGTTTTGTTATAGTCTTTTGAGTAAATGATGTGGGAAGAATGGGCTATCATTTTTGGCCCCTCGAGAAAAGAGCTATTTTGCTTCTCCAATGGAACCACCTGCCATTTTATCCGTGTCCACCATTTTAGGCTTTCTCCCTCAGGCTCTGCTACCTGTGCAGTGTGATAACAGCCAAGGAACCATAATTTTTGACTATTTGTCAAAATAATGTGATCATGGTAGCAATTTCCAGGAATATTTGTGGTGTGGAGAAAAGGGGACTGAGCTGAAAATCAGAATAAGTGGCAGTTGGGTGGGAATCTAGTCATATCATTTGTTCTTTGACCTTAGAAGTGTAACTACTAATATTGATTGATCGATCCGTAGATATAATTAGGTACAAGCACACATATGGGCATATGTGGACATGTAGAAACATGCATAAACACACAAGCATGTCCACTTGTACACACATATGTACACACACATATCTTTGCATCCTCAAACCCATAGAAGTATGATGCCTGACTTCTAGCAGGAATTCATTCAGGCAAGTGCTGTTTTCCTTATCTGAAAATGCTAAGTGTATCACTGTTTCTGCTTACTCCACAGGGTCAGTGTGAGACCTGACAAAGGTAATGGTCTGAGAGTATTATATAAACTTAAGAGTTACATGCATATAAAACCTTGGTTTATTCACTGGAAACATAGGTGCTCAGAAGAAATTTCTTCCACAAACATTTATTGATAGTCTAATATCTGCCTGGAAATAAGCTGGGCACTAAAGATAAAGGTTACGTGCTCAAGGATCTCAAAATCTAAGTGACAGGTATAAGGCTTCTGCCACTGAATAAGGAAAAAGAGTGGGTTAATCAGCAAAGCAGGAGTGGAGTCAGATGAAAAACCCAGAGATTCTAGTGACAGAGTCTTTTACTTGATATCAAGGTCTTTGAAGTATAGGTGGGTTCATACTTCAGATGAGGGTTCACACTTCATCTCATGAGCTTGTGTTCTTTTGATTTGCTCTTTTTTTTTGGGTAATATAAAAAGAATAGCTTTTCACAATTGTCGAATATTTTAAACTTAATCTAGTGATTTCACATAATTAGCTCATCCAATGCTCATGATAACCCTGAGATATTGTCACTGTATTTTGCATAGATGAGGAAGCAATTTCAGGATCATGAAAAGCCCTGTTCAAGGTGGCTAAGCTAATAGTGAAGCTGAAACTTGAACCTGGATCTATTTGATCTTGCCTTCAAAGCCACATGTATTTGAATGGTTTCCTAAAGCAGGGGTTCTTAAACTGTTTTGTTCCAGGGACCCCTTTGCCAGTCAAGTGTAAACCATGGATCCCTTACTAAGTCCACACTATACAGTGTATTATTTAATAAATATATCACACCTGCACCAACCCCCCTTTTTTTTTAATCTAAAAAATAATTTTTTAAAAATTTAAATTCAAGCTCATGAACCCTTTGTTAAGAACCCCTGTCCTAAAGGCTTCCTAAACTTGCCTCATCATCAGACTCACCTGGTGGGTGGGGGGTGGTGTGCTGGTGGATGCTAGTGGTACCAGTGGAGTTGGGTCTGGAGGTGTTCTGCTGTGCCAGGCATTTACCTGTTACTTACTAGCCTCCGAGGATCCAGAGGAGTTGGGTGGCTGGGAGAGGAAGGCACTCAAAGGGCTTGGTACAAAGATTATTTACCAAATAGGATGTAATTATTTCAATATCTTAACAAATGATATAACCATACCAAAGAGATTTGACTTAATTTAAGTTCTTCCGAAGGTAATTAAAAAAAAAAAAAAAAAAAAAAATACAAATTTCCAGGGCATGTTCTGAAGGTTTTCATAGAGTAAATCTTGAGAAAATCCTGAAAATAAATATATTTGTATGTTTATTTTAACACAATTCTAGCAGATCCTTTGGATCAAGCAAGTTTGGGAAATACTGGCATTGTGCTGAGTGTGGACTCTGTAATCAGACTACATGAATAAATCCCAGTTATAGAACCTTAGTCAAATTACTTAACCTTGTTAAGCCTCAGTTTATTCATCTGTAATTTTGAGAAATTAAAGTGAATATCTGAGATGGTTGTGCAAAGGATCAAGATTAGCCAATCTATGTAAAATGCTAAACACAGTTACTGCTGGATTCCTGTGACTAGCTAATAAATGTTGGCTGTGAAAACATAATGTCAGCTGTATAAGTGACTGTCTGCTATGTCAGCCTTCATCCAACTCTCTGGTGTGTCTCAGAAATTGCATTTCTCATGGGAATGTGGCAGAGCGTCTTTTAGTCATTGTGAAATATGATTTGAATAATTTCCCTGGAAATGTATTTAGAGCAGTGTTTCTTAAATTCCTTGGAGAATCTGGGGAAAGGAAGTTTCCCGCTGTCATTCCTGTGAGAAAAGTAGATATGTACTGGCAAACAAAACTTTTTCTACAAGTTTGGGAATTATAAAGTTCCCCATTCCTTGATCTATTAGATCTGAAATATATTTTAGAGGCCAATTAACTGCCCACAAAATTTTAAAGATAAAATTGTGAAGGCTGAGATGATTGGCAGATGTGTCAGATTGGGCTCTGTGGGAGGCAGAGCAAAGGCCCCCAAAGAGGCGCATGTCCCAATCCTTGGAACCTGTAAATATATTGCCTTACATGGCCCAAAGGGCTTTATAATTGCAATTAACTTAAGGACTTTGAGGTGGGAAGATTATCCTGGACCGTCTGTGTGGGTTTGAAATCTGAGTCCTTAAAATTAGAGAATGATTCCCGGTTGAGTTCAGAATGAAAGGGAAATGTGATTACTGAAGAAGGGTCAGAGAGATGCAAGAAGATGGAGGAAGGGGGCAAGACAAGGAATGCAGGTGCCCTCTAAAGGGCAAGGAGATTAATTCCCCCCTCCCCAGAGTCCCCAAAAAGGAATGAAACCCAGTCTGACACCTTGAACTTAATCCAGTGAGACCTGGGTGAGATTTCCCGTCTACAAAACTACAAGAATAAATCTGTGATATTTTAAGCTACTAAATTTGTGATAATTTTTTACAGCAGCAGTAGAAAACCAATACAAGTTCTCTGGGAGAAAGTGCAAGATATTTATTAAGGATTAACATCCATGAAGGAATGGATAAGAAGCAGGATTGGGCAGAGGGAGATGTCAAACCACAGCTCAGACCCTGACAAAGCCCCAGTCAACCCACTGGGGAGCTCTGAAGCCAATTTCGCCTGTTAGAGTTGTCTTACCTCAGGCTCAAGTGGCAGAGCCTCACTCCACCACCAGATCCGGGCTGTCCCGAGAACAGAGATGTGCAGCATCGCTGCAGCTGAGGCAGACCCTGGAGGAGCTCACAGCTGGAGGTTGTTTGCTGGCCTCACAGAGCACCCCCCAAAAAGCAAGTCAAGTCCTCTCTTGAAGGGGAATTTGGGGGTGCATCTCCATGACTACATCTGTCCACCTTTGCTGCTCAAATCCATTTCTTCATAAACATTCAGGGAGCCCTTCCCCCAGGGCTCCTGTGGGCTTCTCTTTCAGAGGAGGAAGAGAAGGTTTAGTGCGACGGACTACAGCCATACGAACACATTTACACTTGCACTGCAATAGATATTTATTGTCATCCTTCTCCTCTATCAGTTCTAGATGCCCTCTCCCTCAACTACCACCTGTTGGCTTTGATGGTGTAACTGGTGGCATGATCTACACTCTCATCACTGACGAGTCTGAGATCTCGGTCACCAAGTCCTTCACAGCCTGGAGCTGTTTTTCCTGCAACAGTCACAATTGGACAAGAAATTACATAGAGTCACCCAAGCGGATGGACTGAGTTCCACACCTATTCTTCTCTGCCCTCCTTGTGTAACAGCAGCCCTACCTCTTCCTAATGACCAGGGTCAATTTGCTGCCAACACGGTGACTGCCTGCACATCCTTGGAGCCAGGTATCCAGGTGCCAGGCATCTTTTAATTCAATGAGACTGTGCTGTGACTCTGGTGAAGGCGAGCTGCCTTGGGAAACCAGGAACTCACAGTCTAGGATTGGAAGGAGAGTGTTGGGGATTGAATCATGTCCCCCACAAAAGGCACGTTCAGGTTCAAAACTGGTCCCGTGGGTGCTAACCCATTTGTAAATAGGCCCTTTCAAGACGATATTAGGTAACTATTTGAGGGTGAGTCTCAACCCAGTATGCCTGAAGTCCTTATAAGCAAAGGAAATCGGACATGGAAGAATCCAAGGGGAGGAGCCAGCAGTTGGAAATCATTGGAACCTGGAAGAGAAAGGAGAGGATGCTGCCACAATGCATTGCTATATGATGGAAACAACAAGAACCAAAGGTCTCTGGCAACCAGCCCCAGAATGCCACAGTCGTTAGGGAGAAAGCATCACCTTGCTGACATCTCAATTTTGGACTTCTAGTCTCTAAAACCACAAGCCAATAAGTTCTTGTTGTTAAGCAAACCCATTGTATGATATTTATTTTTGCAGCTTGGTAACTAATACAAGGAGAGTCACAAAAACTCTCCCAGTGGTCACTGGTAGTAACAGTAAGTGGGGCCACACCTGCTGTTACCACTTGCTTCCTGAACTCATATATCCTTCCTATTAAAAACGCAGCTCCACGCAGATGTCTCTGATTCAGTGTGCCTACTGCATTCTGGCACCCCACCCTCGCTGAGTATTGCCTCTGATCTGATGCTCTGACTGTGCCTTCAGCACTCTGTTCCGGAGCTCTTTCAGGCCAGCAGATTCTGAGCATTGCAGTATGTGACAGCACACTGAATCCCTTGATGACTGACTCTCTTCCACACCTCCTTCGCTGTAGTATGAAGTCCCCTGTTCTCACACTATATGAGAGCCCATGCGAGTGAACCAAACACTCAGTAAGACCTTGGGCAGTGGTGCTGCTTGAGCCCCTAAGGGCAGTAAAGATAAATCCATACACAGAATGATGCCAATTCCTTTGATAATGAACCACGGGCCCTTTTAGGATGGCGCAACAGAGTGAACTTGGCGTCAAATGGTCATTTAGTCTTTCTGAGGAATAGTGCCATATTGGGGCCTCAGCCTTGCTCTCTGTTGCTGACAGATCGGACATTTGGCAGTAGCTATACCAGCCTTTAATCAGTGTCCATGCTGTTGGGTCCATGTGTAGCTTCCATCTCTGCCACTGCGGATATTTAATTAATATTTCCTTCATGCCATCACTGGCATGGTTAATGACTGAGGCTGGCTCTTGTCAACCAGCCAAGGTATTTCGTCTGCTCACTTTAGTATGTTTTCTACAGCCGATGCTCTCTTGTGGGTATTGACCTGTGATCGAAAACCTTCTTACCTCATGCCCAACTCCCATCCATCCATAATACGCCTTTACCCATAACTCCTCATGCTCAGTCTTGCAATTATTTCCACCTAGGACCTTTACCAATTCTCCAGGTCATTCACCACTGCCAATGAACCCATATATATTCCAAGCTTGATCAGTCTCCTTCCACAGAAGTTGATGACAGACTGCACTGCCTAAAATCCTGTCCATTGGGAAGAATTTTTCTTGCCACTGTTTTACAAGACCAAATCTGAGTAAAACTACAATGCAGCTGCCTTCCAATTTTGGCTTGTTGGCTGTGTTGAGCTGATCTGTTTGTTAACCGAGCTCAGTTTTATTCCCCCTTTAGTAGGTCATAAAGATTTTTTCTTATTTCTTGTTCTTTTATTTATCAGTCTTGTAGGTGTTTAAGAATTTTATTAATCATTTCAAATAATTAACTTTTGAATTTATTGATTTTTTTCTATTTTTATTTTATTAATTTCCACTTTTATTTCCTTTACTTCTATTTTGTTTTTAATTTGCGTTTTAAGTTTCTGAAGGTAGAATCTTAGTGCATTGCTTTCATACCCTATTCTTTTCTATTGTAGGCATTTTAAAGCTACAAAAATCTCTCTACCTAGTTAGCAGAAGTTCACAGGGGTTGATATATTGTAGATTTTTTTTTTGTCTAAGTGGTATATCAATTATTGAGGGAGGTATGTTGAAAACTCTATCTTTGATTATAGATTCGGCCCCATGTCCCTTTAAATCTGTTCATGTTTGCTTTATGTATTTTGAAACTCTGTTACTAGTTGAATACACATTATGATAGTTTTATTTTCTTGATTTATTTAACATGTAAACATTAAACACATCTCTTTGTAATAGTCTTTTCTTTGAAATTTTCTTTGATAAATATGAACATAGCCACACCATCATTTTTTAAATTAAATTTTTAAAAAAATTTTAATAATTTTTTTTATTTTTTAAAAGATACTTAGATTATATAAATGTTACACAAAAATTACCGAGATTCCCATGTTCCCGACCTCCCACACCTCCCATAACCTCCCACATAAACATCTTTCATTAGTGTAGCACATCACCTGCAATGGATATACACATCCTGGGGCTTTGCCACTAAGCATGGACCATAGTTCACATTGTAGACCCCACTCTCTCCCACACAGTCCTGCATGTTATGTGCTGATGTAAAATGGCCTATATCTGTCGTCGTAATGTCACTCAGGATAATGCCCAAGGCCCGAAAAAGCCCCTGTATTACAACTGCTTTTCCCTCTCCCTGCCCCTAAAGCGTCCGGTGGCCACTGGCTCCAACTCAGTGTTGTAATTTCTTCCATGGCTTGAATCACAATATGTCTACAACAGAATACCAGTAAGTCCACTCTAGTCCATAGCTCTTCCCCCAATCCTGAGGAGTCTGGGATGGTGATGTCCACTCCACCTCCAAGTGAGAGGGGGCTTATATCCCATGGATATGATGGATGGGATTATCCTGCCTGCAGCTGCAGACTCCCTCCATTCCCTGGGATGGCCGTTGTCCATCATCATCTCCTCGCCAGGTGACTTGGTGAGTCCATTGAGCTGTAGAGTAGGAGTTGCAGCTCCACCAAGATTCCAGGCTCAGCTGGCACATGGGCAGGCCAAAGGCTCTAGTCTCTGGAATTACACCTACAAACTCCAGCAGCACATATAGGTTTGAATAGAAAGGACTGATGGACCATGTGCAGGGAGGACTTAGTTGAGTTCAACTCTGTCACTTTCAGGAGCACAGATTCCAAAGTATAGCCCACTGAAAAGGCATCAATCTCTGGAGCTATCCCCCCTTATATAGGACCTGGGTGTCTCCAGAGCCCTCAGGAGCCCCTCTGTGTGGGGTGATATCCACTTTGGTGTTCTATGAGATCCTACTGAGGTGTGCATAAGTGTTACCTCTGGGATGACCTCCCAACTCACTTTGAAGTCTCTTAGCCATATGAACTCGTATGTCTTTACCTTTCCCCCCTTTCATTCGAGGTCTTTTCCCAGTCGTACTGCCCATTGGCACTTGTTAGTTAATCCCTTGTTGCCAGGGAGGCTCATCCCCAGAAGTCATGTCCCATGCTGGGGGGAAGGTAATGCATTCATATGCTGAGTTTGGCTTAGAGAGAGGCCACATTTGAGCAACAAGGAGGCTCTCAGGAGACAACCCTTCAGCACCCTGTAACAATAGGCTAAGTTTCAATTTCAAGAGCAAAGACTTGTAAGGCTAGTCATCAATAACAAGAACCCATCATTGGATCATCCTCCTTTGCAAGACACTGCCCCTGCACTTGGGGGACTGTTGCTATTCCCTTGGAGAATATGGCAGAGCTTTACAGGATGGGAATTCAATATTCTCTCATTTATTGAGTGGTTCTCCACACACTGTGACCACGCGCCGTGATCATTTGAACAATTTCTATATACGTTTTATGTATGTTCAGGTGAACTTCCTCCCATGCACCCCCCATCCCTGACAACCCCCACCAATGATCCTTTCCCACTCCAGTTGTAACCCTTCTGTGATCCAAAGCTTCTTTAAAGATGAGGCCAATACAATAGCCAAATACAATTAATAGGAAAATGAAATAATAATGATGTTTAAATGTAAGAGTATAAAATACATGAAAACTTAAAAAAAAAAAACAAAAAATAAAATAAAATTAAAGGATTGGGTTATTCAAAAAATGAGAAAAAATTTTAAAAAAAATTTTATTTTTGACATCTTGCCTTTTGTCACTGCACTATCTGGTGTCCAGTCTGTACCATGGCACCTTCTCCCTCTCACTCCCCAGTGTCTCACTATTTTTCATTTAATTTTCAAAGAAGTTTTAGGTCACAGCAAAGTCACACACAGAATACAAGACGCTCTCATATACCCAACCTCCTCCCCCTTTTCTCATCCCATATTAAAACCTTTTTGTATGTGGATGGTAGCATTGTTATAACTGATATACAGATAGTGAAACATAGCTACTAAACATAGTCAATGTTTTACAGTATGGTTTACATTTTAGATCATACACTTTTATAAATTTTGATGATATTTACCATGTCCTGTGTCCATCACTGTAAGGTAATGAAAAACATTTCCACTGATCACTAAATACCCCCTGTTTGATCTATTCTGTTCCTCCCTCCCCACTCCCCCAGAGCCCACTACAACCCCCTGGCTTGACTCATTGGATGACAAGATTCATAGTTATATGCAACAAGAGGTCATGACACACTAGTTTGTCCTCCACTATTAGGAACTGCCCTTGAACTTAAGAGATGCCCACCTGTCTATTTCTGAGCAAATCGGTCCTCCCAAAGATGAGAGTCCATCTCCTTCCCTCTCATTGTGTGGGTCTCCACCCATTGATACAACACATTAAGACAGGATGAACACTCACACACTCCCTAGAAGCCTGCTCCAGGTGTGCCCTGTCCCGAATGCCCCCCCAACCAACACCCTAAAGCAGTGACATTTCCTTGTCATATTGCCATAAGAGCATTCCCACTTCTGTACTTTCAACCTCATTCCCATGAATCTCAAATGTTCACCTGGTCCCTCTCCCATCTCTCCCCTCAGTATCCTGAGTATTCTAACCCACCCTTCCCAATCTACCCAGCTGTCAACACTGCACCACCCAACCCAATATATCACTACCCTCCTGTCCTATCCCTCCAATATACAACTAAACTGTATTACTTTACCATAGGTTACGTCCATATGGGTGATGGCTCACAACTTTCTCTTTCTTGTACACCTATCTTTCAGACAATAGTTCTTAGAGACTGCTTAATTTCCTCAGTTCATATCAGTGAGGTCATGTACTGTTCATCCTTCAATGCTTGGCTTGCTTCACTCAACATAAGGTCTTCCAGAATCATCCATGTTATTCCAGGTGTTAGCACTTTATTCCTTCTTACAGCTGAGTAATATTCCATTGTATATGTACCACATTTTGTCTATCCATTCATCTGTTGATGGGCACCTGGGTTGATTCCAACTTTTGGCAACAGTGAACAATGCTGCTATGAACATTGGTGTGCATATATCTGTTCGTGACTTTGCTTTCAGTTCTTCTGGCTATGTATCCAGCAGTGGGATCACTAGATCATATGGAAGATCTATAGTTAGTTTTTTGAGGAACCGCTAAACTGTCCTGCCCAGTGACTGGACCATTCCACAATCCCACCAGCAGTGGATGAGTGTTCCAATTCCTCCACATTCTCTCCAACACTTATAGTCTGCTGTTTTTTTAATAGCCGCCATTCTAATGGGTGTAAGGTGGTATCTCAATGTAGTTTTGATTTGCATTTCTCTAATAGCTAGAGATGTTGAGCATTTTTTCATGTGCTTTTTAGCCATTTGTATTTCTTCCCTGGAGAAGTGTCTTTTCAGGTCACTTGCCCATTTTTTATTGGGTTGTTAAACTTTTTATTTTTGAGTTGTAAGATTTCTTTATATATGCAGGATATTAGGCTCCTACCAGATATATGGTTGCCAATTATTTTCTCCCATGGGGTAGGCTGCCTTTTTATTTTCTTGATAAAGTCCTTTGAAGTGAAAAAGTTTTTAATTTTGAGGAGATCCCATTTATCTATTTTTTCTTGTGCTGCTCGTGCTTTGGGTGTGAAGTTTATGAAACCATTTCCTATTCCCAGGTCCTGTAGATGCTTCCCTAATTTATCTTCCAAGGTCTTTATGGTCTTGGCTCTTATATTTAGATCTTTGATCCATTTTGAGTTGATTTTTGTATAAGGTGTGAGATGGTGTTCCTTTCCCATTCTTTTGGATATGGATATCCAGTTCTCCAAGCACCACTTGTTGAAAGGCCATTCTCTCCCAAATGAGTGGGCTTGGTGGTCTTGTCAAATATCAGTGACTGTATATGCAAGGATTTATATCAGAACTCTCAATTCGGTTCCATTGGTCAATGTGTTTATCCTTGTGCCAATACCATGTGGTTTACACCACTGTAGCTTTGTAGTATGTTTTGAAGTCAGGTAGTGTGATACCTCCAACTTCATTTTTCTTTTTCAATATGTCTTTTGTGACTTGGGACTTCTTATCCTTCAAAATAAATTTTGTAGTTAGTTTTTCCAATTCCTTAAAAAATACAGTGTTGATTCGTATTGGGATTGCATTAAATCTGTAGATTAGTTTGGGTAGGATAGACATCTTGATGATGTTTAGTCTTCCTATCCATGAACAGGTAATATTCTTCTATTTATTTAAGTCTTCTTTGATTTCCTTTAACAGCGTTGTGTAGTTTTCTGTATATAATCCCTTTACATCTTTAGTTAAATTTATTCCTAGGCATTTGATTCTTTTAGTTACTATTGTAAATGGTATTTGAAAAAAATTTCCTCCTCGGATTGCTCGTTATTGGTGTACAGAAATGCTACTGATTTTTGAGCATTGATCTTATAGCCTGTGATGTTACTGAACTCCTTTATAAGTTTTAGAAGCTTTGTTGTAGGTTTATCAGGGCTTTCTACATATAGGATCATGTCATCTGCAAATAATGAAATTTTTACTTCTTTTTTTCCAATTTGGATGACTTTTACATCTTTTTCTTACCTCAGTGCTTGAACAAGTACTTCTAAGACAATGTTAAATAGGAGGGGTAATAGTGGGCATCCTTGTCTTTTCCCGATCTCAGAGGGAAGGGTTTTGGGATTTCACCACTGAAGATAACGTTAGCTTTGGGTTTTTCATATATACCCTTTATCATATTCAGAAACTTTCCTTCTATTCATAACTTTTTCAGTGTTTTTATCAGGAAAGGGTGCTGTATTTTGTCGCATACTTTTTCTGCATCTATAGAGATGATCATTTGATTTTTTTCTTTCAATTTGTTTATGTGGTGTATTACATTTATAGATTTTCTTATGTTGGACCATCCTTGCATACCCGGGATGAAACCTGCTTGGTCATGGTGTTTAATTCTTTTGATATGTTGTTGAATGCAATTAGCAAGTATTTTGTTGAGGATTTTAGCATCTAGGTTCATTAGAGAAATTGGTCTATAATTTTTCTTTCTTGTGGTATCTTTGTTTCGCTTTGGTATTAGGGTAATGTTGGCAACATAGAATGAGTTAGGCAATATTCCTTCTATTTCTATTTTTTGGAAGAGCTTAAGCAGAATTGATGTTAGCCCTTTCCGGAATGTTTGGTAGAATTCACCTGTGAAGCCATCTGGTCCTGGGCTCTACTTGGTTGGGAGGTTTTTGATGACTGAGTCTATCTCTTTATTTGTAATTGGAGTGTTGAGTTCATCAATTTCTTCTTTCATCAATGTAGGCTGCTTGGGAGTTTCTAGGAATTTGTCCATTTCCTCTAAATTATCATTCTTGTTGGCATATAATTTTTCAAAGTATCCTCTTATGATACTCTTTATTTCTTCATTCCTTATTTTGTGTATTTCCATCTGCTTTCTCTTTTTCTTTGTTAGTCTGGCCAAGGGTTTGTCAATTTTATTGATCTTCTTGAGGAACCAGCTTTTGGTTTTGTTTATTTTTTCTAGTGCTCTCTTATTGTCTATTTTATTTAGTTCTGCTTTAATCTTTGTTATTTCCTTCTTTCTACTTCCTTTAGGTTTAGTTTCTTGTTGTTTTTCCAGTTCCTCTAGATGTGCAGTTAGGTCTTCAATTTTAGCTTTTCCTTCTTTTTTAATATATGCATTTATGGCTATGAATTTCCCTCTTAGTACAGCTTTGGCTTCACCCCATAGGGTTTGATATGTTGTGTTGTCATTTTCATTCGAACTGAGGTAGTTACTGATTTCTTTTGAGATTTCTTCCTTGACCCACTGTTTGTCTAAAGTGTGTTGTTTAGCTTCCATATCTTTGTGCCTAATCTCTTTCTCTGGCCCTTAGTGATTTCCAATTTCATTCCATTGTGGTCAGAGAAATTACTTTGTATAATCTCAATCTTTCTGAATTCATTGAGAATTGTTCTGTGGCCTAGCATGTGGTCTATCTTGGAGTATGATCCATGTGCACTCGAGAAGAACGTATATCCCGCTGTATTTGGGTGCAGCGTTTTGTACATGCCTATTAGGTCCAGGTCCTCTAATGTATTATTCAGAGTCTTTGTTTTCTTTATTGATCCACTGTCTAGATGTTCTGTCTAATGGTGATAATGGTGTATTAAAGTCCCCCACTGTTATTGTAGAGGCATTTATTTCTCCACTTAGTTTTCCCAGTGTTTGCCTCATGTATTTTGAGGCACCCCGATTAGGTGCATAAAAATTTATGATCGTTCTCTCTTCTTGAGAGATTACCCCTTATACTAATATATAGTAATAGTAACAAAACTATTTGTCTCTTACAGTAGTTTTGCATTTAAAGTCTATTTTGTCTGATATTAGGATAGTTACTCCTGACCTTTTTTGGGTATTGTTTGTTTGTGAAATTGTTTTCCAGCCATTCACTTTCAGCCTCCTTGAATCCCTGGGTCAAAGATGGGCTTCTTGTATACAGCATATAGTTGGATCATATTTCCTTATCCATTCTGCCAATCTGTGTCTCTTGACTGGTGAGTTTAATCCATTAACATTCAGTGTTATTACTCTCAATGAATTTCTTACATCAGCCATATTTTCTTTGTGTTTATGTATGTCATATGTTTTTATTTCTCTTTTTGTCTTTTTAGTTGTGCTTACACTCTCCTCCAACTCATTCTCTCCTGTTTTTTTCCTTTCAACCTGTAGAACTTTATGTAATATTTCTTGAAGTGCAGGTTTCTTAATGGCATACTCTTAATTTCTGTTTGTGAATATTTTGAGCTCTCCATCATTTTTGAATGCCAGCTTTGCTGGATAGAGAATTAGTGGCTGGAAGTTTTTTCTTTTAGTACCTTGACTATGTCATTCCACTGTCTTCTTGCCTCCATGGTTTCAAATGAGAAATCAGCATTTAATCTTATTGTGCTTCCCTTGTATGTGATGGTTCTCTTTTCTCTTGCTGCCTTGAGTATTTTCTCTTTGTCTTGAGCACTGGACATTTTGATAATTGTATGTCTTGGACTAGGCCTGTTGGGATTTATACTGTTTGGGGTGCACTGTGCTTCCTGGACCTGTACATCCATCTCCCTCTATAGGGTTGGGAAAATTTCAGCCATTATTTCCTTCAACACTCCTTCTGTTCCCTTTCCCTTCTCTTCTCCTTCTGGGATGCCTATAATGCATTTTTTTTGTGCATTTTGTGTTGTCAGCTAAATCCCTAAGTCCATGCTGGCTTTTTTCTCTCTTTATATGTATCTGTTCTACTATCTGTTTGATTTCAGATGTACTGCTTTCCACATCACTAATTCTTTCTTCTGCCTGTTCAAATCTGCTGTTATGTGAATCCAGCATCTTTTTGATTTCTTGTATTGTGCCATTCATCACTATCATACCCATTATCTTTTTATGTATGTTTACAATTTCTTCAGTATGTTCTCCCAGTGTGTTCTTAATATCCTTAATCTCTTCCTTCACTTCATTAAATTGGTCCATGGTATTTGTTTGGACAGCTTTGATTAGTTGTTCGATGTTCTGCATATCTTCCTGATTTTTAGTTTGTTCATTGGAATGGTCCATGTCTTCCTATTTCTCAGTATGGTTTGTAATTTTTTGTTGCCCTCTGGTGATCATTTTATCTTGATGGATTTTTGCAGTTAGTTAGCTTCTTTCTTTGCCCTAGAGTTTTATTTAGCTGGTGGCTCTTTGTGTGTGTTAAGTTTTCTCTTTGACACTTTGTTCTTCTTGTTGTATTTCCTTTCTTTTTTCTATGTTCCCTTGAAGGAAAAAGATTAGGGCCAGAGGAATCAAAAGAGGTAAGAAAGGAAAAAGGATAATAGTAATAGTGATGAAAGTTAGAAGAGGGGCCATATCAGACTTAGTAAAATGAATATTTAACTCATGTAGGCAGTGTAGAGTAATAGGGGGGAAAAAGTGGAGTACTTACAATGGAATGCAAAACCAAATAGAGAAAAATATATAGAATGATTTAAAAGGCCAGAATGATTAGGAGAGAGGGAAAGCGTAAAGAAAGGGCTGAAAGGAAAAAGTTAATTAAAAACAAAAAAGAAAAGAAAACAGAATATACAAGATAGAAATTGACATATGTGAAGTTGAGGACTAATGAAAAAAGTTGGAAGGTAAGAACCACAACAAAATGCAGAAGATGGAAAGATGAAGGAAGGAAAAACGATAGCATTAGTAGACAAAATCACTATACACAGAGAATGGAAAATCAAGGAAGAAGAAACACAGCGAGGAAGAAACAAGCTAGCAGCACCTGATTTAAAAAAAAAAAAAAGGTGGTGGGGAGGGAAGAGGAAAGAAAAGCAAGAAACAAACAAAGAAAAACCAACCAAACAAACAAGCATGCAGTCAAACAAAGCTAAGGAAGAACAGCTTTCCTTCTTGGGCCTTTGTGGAGCCTCTCAGCCTGCGTTCATCAATCAATTACCCTGCAGCCTTCTCTCTGCAGGTTTTGAGGCAGATTTTAGCAATTAAATTAAGTTGAAAAAAATTTTTTTTGAAGAAATAAGGGACCCAAAAGAAGGCCTCTTCTGGCCCACCTCCTCCACCAAGGGGACCCTAAATAGACTCCTGGAAACTTATCAAACACTTCCTACTGCCTGACCCCCGCCAGGGGAGCTGAGACTGATGCTCAGTGCTGAACTACATAATTGGCTGGCCCTGCCCCCTCCTCAGCCAAGCCTCGGTGTCTCACAGCTGTCAGGTAAATCAGGCTTCCTCAGCAGATTCGCCTCTCCCCTCAGCCCGGCACCACTTCTAGCTGGCTAGTTTGTTCCCAAAAAGCTGCAAGGGGTCCAGGCAGCGAAACCGACAGAAAAAAACCCTCTCACCCTTTGCCAGATCCCTCCCACTCTCAGAGAGTGCTCCCTCTCACCGGGTTGCCGGGAGGGTGGGGCTTAGCCCTCTGCGTCCATGATTTCCAGCTGGGGAAAAAAACCCATGATTTTATATGTCCAGCTCCCTCCAGATCGATGTCCCCAAGGTTCTTGCTCCGCAGGCTCCCAGAACAGACCACCTGGGCAGGATCCTGTCTCCAATCAGCCATCTTCCAGGAGAGAAATGGTGAGTGCCCACCTAAACCGACTCCATCTTCTACCTATCCATATCTAGCCATACCAGCTTATTCTCTTTTAATGATTTTACTGTATGTCTTTTCGCATCCTTTTATTATAAACCTGTCTGCCTTTATATTTAAGTTTCTTGTTAACAGCCTGTAGCTGGATCTTGCTTTGTGTACATTCTTACATTTACTTTTTAACTGGAATTTTTAGTTTCTTTAAATGTAATGTAGATATGGATATGTTTGGGCTTAATTCCACCAACTTGCTATTTGTTTTCTATTTATCCCATTTGTTTTATTTATTTATTTTATTCCTCTGCTTCTCCATTACTTCTATTTTTGAATTATTTGTTATTTGATTTTATCTCAGTGAATTATTCCTTCTATCTCTTAACTTTTTAAATGGTTGCCCCAGTTTTTGGAGCATGTATGTTTAACTTATCACTTAAAGTGCTTCATAGACTATGTTAAGAGTCTTATAATAGTTTACTTTGATTTCCCCTCCCACCCATGGTCGGGACAAGGGTGAGGAGGGTAAAGGACTTAGGATACAAGGGTGACCCTGGGTGTGAAAACCTCCTTAATATTTGTGCCCTAGGTGCCTTGCTCACCTCACCCACGTCTTGGCTGTCCTCCCACCAAGTGTGTCCTTACTGTCATTTTACCTTTAAAAATGCTAAAGACTCAGAGCCTTAAACAATCAATAGTATTTAAATAAATCACATAGATGCATATGTATGCGTGTGTATATATGTATATGCATCTATGTAGATGTGTGTATATGTAAGTATATTTCATATATATGATAAAGATAATAAAAATGTATATTAACCTTTTTGATGCTTTTTATTCCTTCCTGCTGACCTGGCTTTCATCTGGTATCATTTTCCTTTAGACCAAATACTTTCTTTCATCATTCTTGTAGTTTAGGTCAGGGGTGGACAGATTTTCTCACCTTTTCTCTATCTGAAAATATCTTTACTTTTCATTCATTTTATTGAGGAATCATTCCGGTATATAAATAATTCTCGGACCGCTTGTTTTTCTTTCAGCACGTTACATATATTTCAGTTTGACTGTGATATTTGTATGTCTGTGTATGTGTGATTTACTTTCTGTCTGTCTTGCTTCTATTTTGCTGAGCACGTTGTTCTGTGACTTGATGTCTTTCAAAAATTTCATGAAATTATCAGACCCCCCCACACACATTCCCTTTCATCTCTCCTCCCGGTACTCCAATTTCATGTGTTAGATGCTAGATCATTAATATTCCAAATGTCTTGGACATCAGTGCCTGTTTTTGTTTAATTACTTTCTCTTTGTGTTTAGTTTGGGTAATGCCTACTGACCTGTCTTCAGGCTGGGTGATCCTTTTCTTTGCTGTGTCCAATCTGCTGTTTAATTTTTTTTTTATTAGAACAGTTGTAGGTTTACAAGAAAAATATGCAGAAAGTACGGAGCTCCCATATTCCTCCCCTCTCCCCAGTTTTCCCTATTGTTAACTTTTGCATCAGTGTGGTTCCTTTGTTACAATTGATGAACAAATATCATAGTCACGTTACTAACTATTGTCATAACTGTCAGCACTTTTGTGTGCTGCCACGGCATCCGTCTCGCTTTGGCTAAGCGCCTTGTGTCAGTCCTGACCTGTGGCCTAGCTAATGAACTGCTTTCTAGCCCTGGGGCTTAAACCCACAACTGCAGCTGCCACCCTCACTACCCACCTGCCTCACCCAAATGATAAGCTCACCATCCCCACAGCCTCAGCCCCCAGTCCGTTTACCTCTCTTATGCCTTTGCTTTAAACTAACCAATCCTTGACTTCCGCGGGAAATCTACTAACCGCCACCCCTGGGCCACAAGCCACGGGTGCTCTGCCTGTGTGCGCCCCACCCTCTGATCGAGCCCCCCAAGCTAATCACACTTCCCGTCAACCCCTCGTGACACCCCTGTCTCCCTGGGACCCGTGAGTAATAAACTAACTTTTCTCATGCTTTATGGCGTCAGACGCTCATTGTGTCTCACCTGTTCTCCACCTGGACCCAAATTTAAAAATCCAACTTAACTAATTTGAGGCAACTATAGTCCATAGTTTACATAAGGGTTCACTCTTTGCGTTGTACAGCTTGATGAGTTTTTAAAAAAATTATTCTGGTAACATATATACAACATACAATTAATCATTTAAACCACTTTTGAGTATACAACTCAGTGGTGTTAATTAAAATTCACAATATTGTGCTACCATCACCACCCTCCATTACCAAAACTTTTACATCACTCTAAACAGAAACTCTGTATGGTTAAAATGAAATGTTAGATTAGGTATTATTTATGGGAGTTCAATTGAGCGATTTATTGTTCATGAATTGGGCAGCATCCAAATCGCATATGGAGAGGAGCTGCATTGAGGTGTGGAAAGGGGGAGTTTATTTATAGGGCAAACATGGACACAAGTGAGGAAATATTCTGATTGGATATCTAAACTGCTTTGCCTTATTTGGGTTGTTTCCTGTGGAAAGCCCCCTTCCTAAGATATCTATTTCTGATTGGTTATATTTCCAATTGCACAGGTGACTCCTAGAGAGCTGAGAGCAGATATGCATTGATTAGTATGGTGAGCTTGTCCATTCTGGATTGAAACTGGTTTATCACCAAGTGTTGCTTGTTTGTCTGCACTTCTGTAGAGGGTGTTCCTTGTTTAATTTTCTCCCACCACAGGTGAATTGTTCTAGTGTTCTGGAAAATCCTTTCCGAGAAAAGGATCCCTTCTGCAACACCCAATGCAGGCAGCCATTTTATTTTACTTAATAGTATCAATTAAGCTTTAACTCCCCTGCTCCTGGTAACATGTATTCTAATTTCTGACTCTGAATCTGCATATTCTAATTATTTCACTTAAATTTTGTGCAGACTGCTTTTAAGTCCTTGAGCTGATATGCTAGTTTTCATTTCTAGCATTTCATTTGGTTACTTTCTTAGGTTCACCTCTCTACTGAAATTCTCCATTTGCTCATACATATCAACTGGATTTTTAAATATATTTTGAAGTCAAAATGTGGCAATTCCATCAGGGCTAGCATCAGGCCTGCTTCTATTTACTAATTTTTCTCTTGACAATGTCAGGTTTTTTGTTTTTGCTTTTGAAATATATTCCTGATCATAACCACAGGCCCAGCATTCTATATAAAGATAGTAGCTGAAGTAAATAATATTTCTCCCCAGAAAAGGGAAGAAAGACCCCTTCTGTGCTGGCCCCCTGGTGGTTTGGCATGAATCGCATTGCTCTGTAGTTGAACTGAGTCTAGCTTACTGTGTGACAAATAAATGAGGGTTCCAGGGTAACAGGATGGCAGCAGGCAGGACAGGTGGGAGGCTTTGCCATCTTCTATAAAAGAGTACAGTGGCTGAGACCAGGGTGTGTGCAGTGGAGAAGAAAGTGGCTGAATTTGTGGTTTATTTTAGAGTTGGGACAATGTTATGCAGAAATGAGAGGATACTGTAAATCCACAGCTGCCAGACCTTGGGACAGAATAGATATGCCAAATGAGAAATGTGGAAGGATTGAGGAAGGATGACCACAGGCTTTTCAACAGTCTCTAGCACTTCAGAGAAGTTCACATAGCCAACATATCACTCGTGTTTCTCACAGGTCTAAACGCAAGAATCGGCGATAGCAGGTGTGAAACAAATGCCTGCCAAATAGCACAAATGCAGCCCGATTTGAAATGTTTTTCAAAGTCCACCCTAGTGTGTTCTGAGCTCTTTGGCCACATTTACCAGTTAGACTGTTGTAAATAGAAGATGCAACATTTTTTTCAGGGGCAGCAGAGACAGCAGAGTGACTGATTTTAATATCCTGTCAAAGAAGCTGCTTCCTGGTGAAACTCCACGGCTTTGCTTTACTTAATTCTGTGAGAAGAAAAGCTGTGCTGACCTTGATGAATCTTCACCTGTAGTTCTGAGACACCTAAATATTTCAAACCTCTTGTGCACTCCATAATCCTGCCCAGTAGGTAACGAATAGTTCTCAGTATTTTCTTTGCTCAAACTGCATTATACATTTCAGGACTTATGGATCATAACTCTGCAATGACTTGCTACCTATTCATGACAGGCAGGGAGATTAGTGCAGAAAGGAATTGACAAAAGTGCTTCCAAAGAGATATCCTCATTGTTAGTAAGGCAGAGGGCATCTGGGCTGTGATTTTGGTGTCCAAAGATGAGGGAGGCAGGTAGAAGCTGGATTGTCTGGATTGTCTGGAGTTATTGAGTGACTTTAACTTTTTTTTTTTTTTTACTGGGAGGTCCCGGGGATCGAACCCGGGTCCCTCCATATGGGAGACGGACGCCCAACCAGTTGAGCCACATCCGACCCCCGTGACTTTAACTTAAGCCCTCAATTTCCCCTCAACTCCTGGCTCTTTCTGGGCTGGCTCTATGCGAACTCCGGAGGCCACAGGTTTTTCCTTCCTCATCCATTTCCACGTATTACCAAATTACCCAATGAGGGGAAGCTACAGAGTTTAAGGCACGCCTCCTTTAAGATCAGCAAAGGCACACTTAAAACCAGCATCTTCAAAGTTGTCTTGAGAGATGTTGTTCCTTGGGGGATCTAGTTTCTTTTTGCCTCTATCTCCGCACTGGCGTCAGGGGGCACTGTTCCTTCTTTGAGTCTCTGGACCAAGTATGGACATTCAGTATAACCAGGAACATTTGAATGAGAGTTTATTGACAGGTCGGTATTAATCCAAAAGTGAACACAAAATTCCAAAAACTGATCATCTGCTTTTCAAGGTCTAGCTTACTTTCTAGGGTTTGTGGGCTGTGTCTCCCCCACTCACAGATTCCGCCCCTATGGTGGGTGCAATCTTAACAGCCTTCACCCCAAAGTCTATTTATCTAGAGTCCTGATAGTCTAGACCTGTGAGAAGGTGACACGGAGCCACAGAGAGGGGCGGGAATCCATCTCCTTCCTGTTGAAGGATTGCTTTATGAGATCAGCCTTCTGACCTGTAGTTCTAATTTGTGGAGACCATGCACTCTACCACCAAAACTATGTCCCATTAATATAAGTGTAACCAGAAAACCATAGTATAAATCCAAAGTGTCTCATAGGTCTACCCCAGATGCTGCCAGGACCGAAGCTGGTAAATCTGCTTCCCTTTGACAGTAGAATCCATACCTTTACATGTGGTGCCATTGATGTTAACCATCAACCTACACATAATGCCCCTCAGTAGCTAACATCAACTGGGTGCTCAGTGAAGGCACAAATGTCCATGTGCCGAGGACTGCAGGGACCAAGCTTGTAGCCCAGCAATGTTGGGTTTATGACTTGCTGAAGCAAGGAAGACCCCAACACATGGGAAACCATGAGAGCTTCCAGTAGGAGGGCATTAGCAGGGGCTTGGTATAGGATCTAGGCTTGTGTTAGTTGATTTGGGGGGAAGTTCAAGACAATGTGAGTTTGCTTTTCTGTGGATTTCTATCAAGAGGTGGGGGAAATACTATTACTGGATTTCAATATGTTTTTTTCCAGGAGGCAGGAGGAACGCGGCGGCTCATGAAAGCCTAGTAAGTGCCAGGGCAGCTACAATTTGAGAGCATGTCAGACCTGCTGTTTTTGTTTTTATTTTTGTTTTCTTCCTTTTTCCTTTCTTCTTTTTCAGTTTCCTCCCTGTAGCAATGTCTAGTTAAATCTGGCCGCAAGGATTTATTCATGGTATCCAGCTCTCCATCTTTGCCAAGCTTCTGCTGATCATGAGGTTGTCCAGAAAATGTTCTCCATAGTTGGGCTGGAGTAACTTTTTCCTGTTTCTTGGATGTGGAATGATTTGTTGACTCATCTGGTCTAACAATGACTGTGCTTGTGTTTAAGACACTGAATGAAGTCACCAACTATAATGCAAGCAATTACCAGAAACAAAATGGTCGTTAGTTCTCATAGAAGACCCTGAAGCCAGAAGCCTTGATTACCAAACCCAGGCCATGAAAACATGTACAAAAGTCCATCAGGGTGTGTTCTGAGAGCCAGATGGGCTTTAATTTCATGCTAGCCGCAGACTGCTCTACTTGACTGGTTTTTTAATATAGGTGCAGCAAGATGTGTTTCTAGGACAGACTCCTACTGGTCTCGTTGGAAGAACATCAGAGGCTGTGTGGCTCATGAAAACTCTGCTTTGCTGGGCCTCCAGGACTATTGTCATGAATGACTTTTGCTAGGGTCAGAAATGAGTTTGAATCCCTTTTACCACTTAACTTTTCAGTTATGCCACCTAATTACATGTTTTTGCTTACTTGTTTGGTTTTCCCTTTGCAATCTGGGTTTGGTTTTGCTCACTTGCAACCATAGAGTACTAATTATGGAAAAGAAAAGGTAGGGGGGTGTCGTATATAGGTGAAATTTCTTGCATAAGATCAGAGTTAGGAATAGGATCAGTAGGGTTTGACTGAGTCAGTTTGATTCAGAGGCCCATGCTCTGTCCATGCTACTTCATGCTGGGAGGTATAAGGAAGAAAGTTTGAGTACTCTGAAAACTCAGGGGAAAAAGAAGCTTCACAAAGAAGGCATACATGATTGACAGTGCTTTGATAAACATGGAGAGGGGAATGTGTTATTCTGTCTCTGGTGGTCATAATTAAACTTGCTCTCTTTGTGTAGCATGGATGGGGGGAAGCAGCCATCACTCAACCTGCCGCTCTGCTCCAGGCTTGCCCTAAACTGAGCCCTGGGCCCAGAACATTCCCTTATTTGGAGGCTAGGAAGTGAGCCCATGCTGGGTCCAGGACCTTTTTCCTTATAGGGTGAGTGGTCCTCCCCTGTTCTGATGCACAGTGAATGTCTACACATTGCTTAAGCATTTGTGTCATGTGTTGGCCAACCCTACTGTTCCCAGTGGGGAGTAACAGGAGGGACCCACTGGCCATGGGAGACAGATGCCCACTACTAAAGCTGACCTTGCTCTATCACTTCTCTATGTGATTTACAACCAGTGCTTGTGCATGTTATGTCTTTCATGGAGGCTGTGATACCATGATACCAAGGAAGGGGAAGAAGTGTCTAGACTTCTACTCTTGGGAACTGGTATATCTTTGCCATCCTCCATATGGTGGGTTTTCTTTTGGATCAACACAGGGCCACCATTCTACAGACAAAGCCATGAATTGTCAACAGACATGCAGGCAAGCCAGATGACTAGTATGTATTTTAACCACTAGATTTTGAGATGGTCAAGTCCATGCAAAAAACAATTGGATTTAATTTTTTAATCATCTCAAGGGAAAGCTTAGCTTCCATCACAGATTTACTAGCCCCTCAGTAATTGTGTCTTATTTTCCTTTTTATCCCCCATATCTGACACAGAGATTATTCACAATAAGTATATGTCAAATGAATGCACAGATTAATCATACCAGGGCGTGACCTCCAAACACCTGTTTTGCATTTCTTTGCTATCAATTTCCCCAGAGTTCAAAGAGTACCAACTGATAAATGAGCTCATTGGTCTTGCCACTGTAAATCATAGGACACACATCGTCTAGGAGAGGAAAGTCTGGTTTCCTAACAGACCAGATTTCCATTATACTCACAAGAGCAAGGGTGGATTGCTCCCCTAAATGGCCATGGGTAACAGTATACATTACAAACAGGGCAGTAGACTAAAAATATAAACAATGACCTGGAAGAAAGATAATTTGGAACCATTTCATAGCTGATGAACCATTATTCCTTCCTATCATCAATGCATCTAACACAGACTCGCCTATCACCTTGTTCAACCTCCACCATAAAATTAATTACCTCTGGAGAGACCCCATTTAATTGCTCATAAAATTGATCTTACTTTTCAGATTTTATGGCAACTAGTATGTCATCAACCAAAGCACCTAGAATAAATGGTATGCTCATTATCTACCTTGAAATAAAATAAAATAAACCCATGATGGATGTAGGAGCCTTTGGCACTTTTATCTCTTATACTGAAATGGACACTTGTATACAATTGCACAGCACACCAAAAGATCTTTCCTGGAAGGAATTTCATGTTCAAAAAATAACAGAAAAAGCATTTTGTTTCTCTTATAACATTCAATGTATTTTATTTCAAATAGCTGCAAAGTCAACTGCAATCATTTATTTAGTTGAACTTCCTAGAGGCAGAGCTGTTATGGGAATAAACAAGAGATGTGAAGTTATAAGGACCTGAATTCTAATCTTGCTTCCTCCATGTTTTCTCCACTCAGAAAAACTGCCTTCTCTGTATTATAGGTTTATCTTCAGTAAATCAAGCATAATGATATTTATCTCACAGGCTGTTGTTAGGTTCCAATGAAATGATGAATATAAAATGCCTTAAAAAGGTCCTAGTCCAAAGAAGACATTTAATCAATTTTAGATCCCATCACATACTACTGAAGCTACTAATAAACTAACCTGGAAGAAAACATGTTTTGGAGTGAGACTGCATGATAGAAAGAATGTGGGTTTCGGTACATCAGTGTTTGGATCCTGTGTTTTACAACCCACATATCCTTTTGGACGAGTTACTTAATCTCTCTCATCCTCTGTATCCTCAGGTATAAATGGAATATTAATACTTAAGTTACAGGATCAGATGAGATGGTGGGTGAGAGAGCCCAGCAAAAGGTTTGTTGTCCAGATCCCACATTTTCGGCCCCCTGCTTCTCCTGAGTAGCCAGGCCTCTGTTCCTATCGTGCACCTGGCCTTGACTGAGATGGGCTGAACAGCTGTGCAGAGGAGCAGGAATCTGAACAGGTAAAAGTGATGTACAGGGTTGGGGAAGCTGATGACTCTACTCCTCTTTTAGGTGAGGACTGGCTCATCATGTCTTTTCTCTCCTCTCCTCTGAAGGTTCATGCCTTGCTACTCTGCCCTTCCACCTCTGTGCTGTAGCTGAAGGAACTGATTTATGTTCCTCTAACGTCATGCTTTCTTTAGCATCAGACTTTTACCTCCGTGATTCTGTCTGAAACACTCCTTTTCCCCCAACTTTAACATTCATTCACTTAGATACTCCTAATATATCCCGAGAGTATAAAGAACATGCCATTTCCTCCTTGGCATCTTCTCCTAACTCCCAAGTGCAGATTATATGTTCTTCCTTGGCAACACATAGTTCCCCTCCCAAAATGCCAGCATACTACCTTATGAGAGCCTGTTTGTGCAGCTATAATTTATAAACATACAATATACGAATTTACATGTCCATTTTATTCATCTCTTTATGCTCAGTACAGGCTCTCAGTAAAGATTTGTTGAATAGTTGGATAGCATATATGTCAATAAACCACTAAGGGATGTCTGACTCAAAATTTGGAGGCCAAAGTTCAAACCAGGTAGAAAATCCAAAGGTCAAGGTCAAGAACTGAGACAAGGGAAACAGCCCAACTAGAAGGCCGATGAGTCAGGAAGCCAATGGGAAGTAAAACAGGACAAAGCATGGCACATGGCTTGGGGAAATATGGACAGCATGTGGACTTCTGCTACCTTTATCTCAAAATCTCCACCTAGCTTCGGTGTGAAGGCATATGTGGCAGAGCTTACAGGTACTTCATGAACAAGAGGCAAAGCAGGAAGAATAAATTGCTTTCTAGTGGGATTTTCCATGAGTTTTCGCAAGACGTTTATAACCGTATTTTATCACAGGCATTCATTATTCAGAAAAGATGGTTCTGTGACTGAATGAGTTTAGAAAGTGCTAGATTAAGCCAACTTAACTATCATTTTAACAGACTTCTTGGAATCTTTATAATGCTAACATGAATTTCTAAGACAGGGCCATTTTACCCATATTACATGATAATATAATCCTCTTTTAAAATTGTATAATGGATAATTTCAATGATCTAGACTCCATGAGGCATTGGTTTACAAAACACAGCACTATACTATTCTTAGTGATCTGTATTAGTTTTATGGCTGCTATCATTTCATCTATTTATTTATAGCTTATGTTGTTTCAGAAAACACTTAAAGCAGTCAATATAATAATGTTTATGTTTAGCTTTGCTTTGGACTTTTTACACTAAATATTTTGCTTGACCAGCACTTAAAATCTTCCTGCACAAATTCTATTGAAAGCACCAGAAATTGCTATTCCCCTCTGGCAAAGGGGCCTTAAGGGTATTAGGGAGCTAGCTCAAGGTGGGAGGGTGGATGAGGGTTTCCAGAATCTAATTTGTGAGATTTTGACCTAGGATGCCTTCACAGGAGAGGGCTGGGGAGGAGAAAAGGAATGATGTGGGAATGAGAGTTTGATCCATTGATCATCTTACACACAGCTGCCCAGCATTGACAAACTCATTTAACCTTCTGGGGTCTCGATTTTATTGTATGCAAACCTTGAAATAATAATATCTACATTAAAGGAGTGTTGAGAAGAGTCAGTGAAGTAATGCTTGTTGACTCCTTAGCGTGTGAGAGAAGTTTAGTGAACGTTGCTGCTGATGCTTTTGACAGTCCACAGAGTCTCATCTTGGGGCTTTCCCTAGAACCAAGTTCTGTGGCTTCTATTTTGGTCAATCTCTTATTCCCGGAATATTCTCTTTCTTCATTTATTAGATTAAAGTTTCCTTTTCTGGGCACTCCCCCAGAAACCCTGAGCACAAGTAAGAGTTTTGTACCTGGTCTCCTAAGGAAATGCTCCCACTTTTCAGCTAAGACCAATGTAAGCGGGGAGAGAGATTAAACTAAGCCATTCCAGAGGAAACTGTGCAATGGTCCAGCAGGATGCGACAGTTGCGGAGGAGAGTGCTTTGTGTCTTATCACTCGGGGGGAAAGGAGAAGGACCAGGAGAGGAAGGCAGAGGAGGGGGAGGGAGTGGAAAAGACCAGGGGATTTCTGCACAGAAAGAAGATTTAAAACAAAACAAAACACAGTATTCCTTTTATGAGCCACACACACTCAACTGTGTCAAAAAAGAAAGCTCAGGAAGCACGATAGCGGCTTAGTTGTGTTGTATTGTTTGTATGACATGTTCAGCAATGGACCAAATCCATAAAATAAGCTGTTTATTTCATTTACTGTTTCCCTCCTTTTTTTCTTTCTTTTTTTGTACTTTCCGTATTTTCTACATTTTCCTACAAAGAACACACACCCATATTCTTTCTAGAAACACACAATGCATGAACACAGTGATTTACTGGTATTTACCATGATTTATCAGCCTCTTGCTCCTGTTCTTTCCTGGATGCTATTCCATGTTCTACAGGACTCCAGAGTTTCAAAATATTTGATGCGGACAGTTCCTGCCTGGTTAATAGTTGCTGTGGTGAAGGGACTGTGTCCTAGAGCTTCCTGCTCCACCGTCTTTCCACAATTCCTCTCCCTTCAATGACTGTAAGTTGCAAGCACGGTCTCAAGTCAGCAAGTGAGACCGTCCAGTCCCAGTTAAATATAACTTGGAGAGTTTAGGCTTATTAGTGTTTCATCCAGCTCCCCCCTCATGGGCACACAGGAAAACAGCATTCCATTGTGATTAGATTTGCAACCATGATCTTGAATTCTGGCAGTTGGGATACAGAAGAAGTGGTTTAAGTCATTTTCAGGCCAGTTTATAAAGGCCCTTTTGTGACAGTCCAGCTCCCTTTTGTTGTGCCTCAAAAGCTCAGCAAGTTATTTGCTGAGATAGCTGTGATGGGACAGAGGAGACCCACTCAGTGGGGGGCTCTGTGTATGTAGAACAGGGCCCCCCTACCCCTCACACACATCAACATATGCAGACAAAAGACAGGCATGTTTCATGAGCACAAAATAAAGATTTGTCATGTGACTTGGCTGAGATTGTGGGGTTTATTTCTCACCTGCTATGGCCTATCCTATCCCAACTATTGAACTTGGATTAGTTTTAAATCTTTTGCCAATAAGTTGGCATTGGCTTTGAGCTGCCCACTTAAGGCAAGAGATAGTGGTATAATTCCCCTACTCTTTTTCCCACTTGGCATTTCTTCTCCTCTATACTCATAAAATAAGTTTCTGACCCCACCAATTTAAAGCAGGTGGAGGGTAGAAGGGGAATAAAAACGTTCCTCTCTGATATTGTCCAGGATTGACAGATGCTCAGAGCTTGCTCTTTCTTTTCTGAATGCTTTACTTCTCTGCTGAGACCTTGGCACTACAATTTCCACGATATGCCCTCCATTGGTTGTCTCCTCCCAAATCACCCATTGGTTTTTTCCCTAACAGAAAACCCTACACTCCATGACTCTTGGGGTGTATCATCTTGACAGATTGCCCTCCTGGAGGGGATTCCTTTCAAAACGATGCCAGGCTCCCATCCTATATCATATGGCCCAAAGCTCCTTGCATCTTTGATTGACTGTCAGGAATACAGTAATCCCCACATTTGGCTCTCCACCCTGCAGCCTACGTTTGCTACCACTTTCTCAGACATGAGTCAGCACCACCTTATGTTCTCACCCCAAATGTAGGGGCACATGTCAACCTGACTGTGCTGTGAGAGCCTTCTCATTATGTCCTTACCTCTCTACACTCTCACCATGCCCAAGGCTTTTTCTGAATCACCACCCCATTCACCCTTTTATATCCATATTTTGTTTCATGCAACCAGTTATTTTTTCTTGATGTTCTGTCTCCAATACACTTTGGAATGTAGCATTTGTTGCATTCATGCCTCATGAAGTGTGAAGAGTATCAGTTTAACATCCTGTTACTCATATATTGCCTCATTTATACTCCATACATTGTCCCATGAGATGCACCGACCTCTACTTCAGAGGTGAAAAACCTAAATTTTGTGGAGTTTAACAGGACCACATATGTAATAAGCCAAAACATAGGTGCCATGAGGAAAGAGTTTTAGGTAAAATTTTAGATAAACTTCACTTCTGCTTCACTGCACATAAAACTTTTTTCTGTATGAATAAATGCTACCAGCGATTTACAAGGCATTTGCTATTTATTCTAAAGCAGGATTTTTCAGCCGCTATACTATTGCTATTGGGGTGTGTGTGTGTTAATGCTTTGTTGAGGGGTTATTCTTTGCATTGTAGGGCGTTGAACAGCATCCCTGGTATCTACCCAAGAGAAAATGGTAGTAAACTTCCCCCTCCTCAGGTGTAACAACCAAAACATGTCCCCAGACATGATCAAATGGGTCCCAGTTGAGAACCACTGCAGTTCACTGGTGCTTTCCCACACATGTCTGCAGATCATGGGAGGAGGAAAGTGGTTTAAAGTTGTGGTTGTGGGGGGGGCGGTAATTGGTTGACCTATCATCAGAGAAAGGGCTCAATCTAAATAAAAAATGTAGTATTTCAACTCACTTAATGCATGAGGGTTGAGGAACTGAGTCTCAGGGCAACCAGAACCAAGAAAGAATTTTAAGGGTCACTTTGCTCCATCAAGGTGAAGTTGCGCCTCAGGATTTCAGGTGAGATGAATCATTTATTGTGTTATTTTCACAAATAATTTTGACTTATGAATTGTTATGGTTTTCTATTTGTGCCAGTGAACCTTTCTCTATTTGTAATAGAATATCAGTTGACCACCAAACCGGCTTAACTGTATTTCTCAAGTTTCTTGCAATCAGGCATGGCCTTGGATGTAAGTTGTAGTAAATGGAATTGCAGACAGAGTGATGGGTACTGCTTCAAGGTGGGGTGCCCAGGGTCTTCACATGGAAGATTCTCCACATTGACCACTGATTGGCCTAAATGGAGGTGGTCACCAAGGCGATTTGGGAAATTACATGCTGAAGACCACAGAATTACAAGGTGGAAGGAAATTGTCCTGAATGCAGGGAGGACAGTTGCACAAAGTGACTTTCTGGAGACTATCCGTTTTTGGAATGTTTTACAAGAAAAAATAAACTTTTACTTTGTTAATTCTCCGAGATTTGGGGATTTATCTTTTAGAATAGCCAGTGTTACCATAACTAATATACTATTTACATGGGTTTAAATAAGTTAAAATATGAGCAGCTATAAATAAAAACTAGTTAATTATATTTTATATTTTATCTTAAAATTACATTTTAAGAGATACGCAGACATACTCTTGGCTTTGACATACTAGTGATATGTTTTAATAAAAAAATAATTAAGCCCAGAGAATTGTATTAGTTTTCTATTGTTGAATAACACACACCACAGATTCAGTGGCTTAAAGCAACATGCGTTCATTATCTCAGTCTCTGTAGTCAGAAGGCTTAGCTGAGTCCTCTGCTTAGGGTCTCACCAGGCTGAAATCCAGGTGCCAGCCAGGCTGTAGCCTCATTTCTAGGCTCAACTAGAGAAGGATCTGCTTCCAAGCTCTGTCAATTTGCTGGCAGAATTCATCACCTGTGGCTAAAGAATGCACGGCAGAATGCTTCCTCATTGCCAACAGCAGAGATAGAGCCACTGATGCCTCACATCATGTATGCCCTCCTATAAAGGGCACTCATCTGATCAGGTCATGGGCACCCAGGATAGCGTTTGATGAATATAAGATCAACTGATTAGGAACTTTACTTACATCTGCAAAGTTCCTTCATCTTGGCCATTTAATGTAAAATGGTCATTGGAGTGGTAGCCCATCACCTTTGCCATCTTCTGACTGTTAGGAGATAGTTACAGATCCTGCCACACTCAAGGAGAGGAGTTTACCCAAAGTTGTAGCGATTAGGATTAGAAATCACAGCGGCCATTTAAAAATTCTGCCGACCACAGTAATTGATACATAATCTTGGAATTTTAGAAACTTAACATGATTACATCATGATTCAATGTGGGTTTGCTAAGACCCTATGTATCTCTGAAGACTTTTGAGACCAATCTCTTTATCTTTGGCCCCACCTACATCTAAATTCTTTGAAATTTCTCCGTTTGGTTAACAGATGGAGAGAGAGAACTGAAATATCTATGGGCTTTTTTGTTTGTTTGTTTTTTAATGGATCAGGCCTGAAAATGAAGCAAGTCACTTCCACTCACATTCCATTGGCTGGACACCAGTCCCATCTAATTTCAGGGAAGGCTGGAAAATATAGTCTCTTTGTGTGCCCAGGAAGAAGGGAAAGGCCTGGAAAGCTCTCTCTGTCTTCCCTCATGGTCATTGCAAAACCATCTCTTTCACTTTTCTTTCCCGTGGAAAACCTCCCATGCCTTCCCTAGGAGAGCCAATCCATGCTGGTTCATGTTCCACAGCATCCCAATCAAAGTCTAGCATCTCAAGGTGATGATCAGTTTCTCCTTCAGGTGTGAGTATATCTACTTATGGTTCAATAATTCATAAAGAGGATGTTATCTACTCCCCCAACCTCCTCATCTACAAAGGAATTCTCAATTAGAATTTGGAAGAGTGGGAGACTCATAGCAGGCCCTGATGTGTAACAATTCAGAAATCCTATGGGCAGGCTTAATGAAGGACCTCTACTCCAAGAACAGGAGACATTTCTTGATTAAACAGTCTTCTTCTCTCTGGAAGAAACCCCATCACTTCTTGTTCTCTACTTGTCCTTGTTCTATTCTTTGGGAGCTTTTTTCCTTGTCTGCTATCCTCCAGGGCCCATATTTCAGGTCTGCAAAGTTGCTATAAAACAGTGAAAGCCACTTCTGATGGTACATTATTGAACCAGAAAGGCTATTTTAGATCTTAGTCAAAGTCTTTTTTGTTCCTTCATTGTAGTTTTTAATATAATTTACCCTCAAAATTAGGAGACTAATGCTCTACTAGTTTCTAGTCAATTACCCGTGCCAGTAATCACATGTGCCAGTGGACACAATTCTGAAGTCTGACCAATTTTGTTGCTTCCTTATACCTTTCACTCATCTTAATGGGTGAACAGTCTAAGGCTCATTACATAAGGCTTCTCAGAGGCCTTGCCGTGACTGGGCATCTGTCACCCACAGCAGTGGCCAATATGATTACATGTTCTTGGAAGGGATTTCCCTCTCCCTGCGCGTCTAACCTAGTCTTTCACTTCCAATCAGATAAAACCTAAGAGCATAAATTTTTATTTCATGCTCTGCTTTCAGGAGAACACAGGCTGAGGCGCTGTATTTTGGAGAAATTCTGAGTCTTCATGAATCTTTGTCAATCAAAGGCTTTTGAAATCTTCTTTCTGCTTGGGGTCTAGAAGTAGTCATTTTGCTGATCCTTAAAGGTGTCTAGATTTCTGAACTGTCTCTGTCTCTTTTTCTGCTTACAGACTAGCCAATTACTAACCAAGCTTATCACTTTTTTCTTAATGTTTCCTAAAGTCAGCTTATAGAAACCAACACACTCCGACCTTGACTCCTGCTAGCCACTTCCTGTACAGCTACAGGCTCAGTGGGTAGATGGCCTGCCCTTCAAGTAACAGGGAGCGACACTTTTTAAATGAAGCTTGGATGAAGGTAATTGTAGATAACCATACAACTGTAAGAAATACTACAAAACCATTCCCTGTATGCTCTGCTCGATATTGCCCAGTGGTAACAACTTGCAAAACGATGTTAAACATCACAACCTGAATATTGATATTGATGAAATCCACTTTATGCATGTGTGTGTATTGAGTGCTATACAATTTTATCACCTTTGTAGGTTAGTGTACCCACCACCAATCAAGATATTGTGCAGTACCAACCTCTCAAGTACCCCACATGTTGCCCCTTATGACCACCCTCACCTCTCTACCACCCGGACCCAGGCTCTGTTGCCAACCCCTAACCACAGACCTGTTCTCCATTTCTAAGTACTTGTTAAAAAATGGAACCCTATAAATGTAACCTTTCAGGATGGACATTTTTTACTCAGCATAGTTCCCTGGAGATTCACCTAAGCTGTTTGTTCATTCTTATTACCCAGTAATATTCCATGATATGCAACAAAGTTTAACCATTCACCTGTTGAAGGACACTGGAACTGATTCCAGTTTTTGACTATTGCAAATAAAGCTACTATGAATATTCGTGTACAGGTTTTTGTGTGAACATAAGTTTTCATTTCTCTGGGATAAATATCCAAACATGCAATTTCTGGGTCATATGAAAATTTCATGTTCTAAAAGAAAGTGCCAAACTGTTTTTCAGAGGAGCTGTACCATTATACATACCTGCCAGCAATGTATAAGTGATCCAGTTTCTCTGTATCCTCACTAGCATTTGGTGTTGTCAATATCTATGTAGATATATATCTTAATTTCAGTCATTCTGATAGATGTGTAGTGGTACCTCATTGTGGTTTTAATTTGCCTTTCTCTCCTTGTTAATGATGTTAAACAATCTTTTCATGAGCTTGTTATCTATATTCTTTTCCGTGAAAAACCTCTTTTTTTGCCCATTTTCTAATTAGATTGTTTTTTACTGATGAATTTAGAGAGCTCTTCACGTATTCTAAATATCAGTCCTTTGTCAAACATCAGTCTTACAAATATTTTCTCCCAGCCTCTAGGTTGTCTTTTCTTTCTCTTTATGTGAGCTTTCAAAAAGTAACAATTTTTAATTTTGATGAGGTTCAATTTATCATTTTTGTCTTTGTTGATTGTGATTTTGCTGTCCACTGTTATACTGACTCTAGAGCCAAATATTTTCTCCTTTTTTTCTAAAAGTTTTATAGTTTTATGTTTTATATTTAAGGTTATGTTCCCTTTTGAGTTGATTTTTTATAAGGTATGGGGTTTAGAGCAAGGTATTTTTTTGGCCTATGGATGCCCAATTGCACTAGCATCTTCTATTAAAAAGATTATGCTTCCTCCATTAAATTGCCTTTCACCCTTGTTAAAAATCAGTTGAGCATGTCTCATTACAAAATATTTTGTTATGATCTAAGAAGGCCCTCTCCTTCCATCTTCTGATATCTGTTTCTTCAACACCCAAAACATTTTAGGGGCTTCTCTCTGCCAAAAATAGTTTTTTTTTTAATTTTTGTTTTTGCTCTCCATAGCCTATAAATTTTAATAAATCACCCTCCATCTAATATGCCAGACCTTTCACAATCAAGCCATCATTTACCCGTTTTATCATTAATTCCTCCCACTTATATGCTTTATGAACTATTCCTAATTTGCTGAACATAATTCTTTCCCACCTTTGTTCAAATTGTTCCCTCTGCCCCGGATGTCTTCTCCCTCCCACTAGTTCCTTAGAAATGGTGTGGGATTTAACCAAGAGATTTCAATAATTGGGAAAACCAGGGTCAGTCTACAAAGAAATGTGGATGCCAGGTTAAGTTTTTTGTATTCTAGACTGTAGGTAAAAACAGTTCTGTTGCTGGCCTCAATCCTCCGAGAATCCTTACTAATGTTAACTGAAGCTGTGCTCTCCTAGGTTTACGTGATTTGTAAAGAGGAAAGCATGCCTCGCTGCTTTGTTTTGGAAGTCAGTTGACAAGTCAGTTATTAGACTAATCTAAACTGTGTTTTCCAATGAATGTCTCAAGGGAAGGTTTCCAATTCACTTTGGCTACTTAAAAGAAGCTGTCAGAGTGAATTAAGGACTCAGCTCATGCTGGAGCAGTGGATGTCTCTAGAATAATACCTGTTGGCCTTTCTCGATGAGCAGAATATTTTTGTTTGCAGTCTGATCAGGCCACACAGCTCTAGAGAAAGTGGTTCTTTTGTAGAGAAATAATCAGCCATCTAAAAAAATAACTGCCAAGCATATATACACCAATTATATTTAGGACAGTAGATGCTAGAAAGTGTATGAGAAAGCAAACAATAAAATTCCAGTGTGCAGCAAGGGTAAAATGCTTATTCATTCACCTTGTGTTCACTTATTCAATCACCTTCTCATTCACTGATTCAATATTTAATCATTGTTAGTTATATGCCAATTATTTTGCTAAATGCTGGTGTTATAATGAACAAGACTTTACATTCCTTGGGTATTTGGTATTGCTGAAGGAGAAGATGGGCTCTAAAGCAGTTATTATAAAACCATGTGATTAGGGCAGTGACTTACTATCACACAATCACCATAGTCACATAGAACCCCATATAAAGGTAGAGAAGAGATACATAATGCAAAATTCAGGAAAATAGGACATCATGGTAAAGCCCTAGAGGAAGCTCTAAATGACAAGTAGAAAGTAAAGCAGTGAGACTAGAGAGGGCACCCTTAGGTGGACAGAGAGGACATCTGTGTTCTAGGCATTAAATAGGGATGGAGCTGGAAAGCTGGAAGAGTAAGCAAGGGAGGGTTATTAAGGAGCCTTAATTGCTCTGATTTGCATAGTGCTTTACTGTTTACAACTTGCTTTGTTTGATTATCATGCAAAAATCCTTGATAATTAATGCAACTCAAGTGGCCCAATACACAAGAGTAATATGAGGCTCCATTAAATTAAGTTCCTGCTCAATTGTCTTTTTCCTTCCTCCCTCCTTCCCTCCCTCCCTTCCTTCCTTCCTTCCTCTTTCCTTCCTTCCTTCCCTTCTTCTTTCCTTCCTTCCTTCTGCAGTTCCTTGTTGGTTTCAGTCAACATATATTTATTGAATACCTACTAAATGCCATAAACAATGTTAGAAAATAAGAGGACAAACATCAACAACAATAACAAAAATCCCACAACTTCTGCCTTCATAGATTCTGCACTCTAGTTTAGAAGGACCATATTTAAATAACTGGCAAATATTTAAAATCATTGTGAGTGAAATTACATGTTTTGAAAGAAAAAAAGTGGAGAGGCTGAAATGATGAATAAAAGAATGGGTTTTGCTTTCTAAAGTCTGGATAAGGAAACCCCTTTGAGAAAATGACATTTTAATTGAGATTCAGGGAAAAATAGTCCTCACGAACACAGTTGTAGAGGGACTAATGTGCTCAAAGTCCCAGGGTGTGAAGCAAATAGATCTGAAATCTACCTGACGTGGATCAAGCACAGTAGGAGCAAAGTATAAAGTCAGGATTTCAGTCCAGGACAAGAGATTTGGATTGATATTTTAAGAGTAATGTGAAGACATTGGACAGTATTAGGCAGCAGGCAACATGATCCAATTTGTATTTTTAAGAGAGCACTTTGATGGCTACGGGGAAATAGATGGCAATAGGACTGTGAGACCTGAAGATCCAAGACCAGCTGGGAGACCATTGCAATAAATCCAAATGAGAGATTGTTGGGGTCGAATCATGTCCTCCACAAAAGGCATGTTCCAATCCCAACCTCTGGTCCTGTGTAGGTGAACCCATTTGTAAATAAGACCTTTGACGATGTTATCAGTTAAGATGTGCCTTATACCAATATGGCTGAAGTTCTTACAAGCAAAGGAAATTGGACACAGGGAGAGAAGCCACGGGGAGCAGTCAGACACTGGAAGTCAACGGAAACCAGAAGAGCAAGTAAAAGACACTGCCATGGGCATTGCTGAGTGACAGAAAAGCCAAAGAACTCCAAAGATTCCAGGCCAGCTAGAGGATGAGAGAAGAGGGAAGATGGGATGAATGTTTCGAAGATTGCATCAAGAGATCTTGGGATTGGAATGGGTGAGTTAAAGGAATCAAGGTTGACTCCTAGGCTTCTGGCTTGAACAATGGATAGATGAGGTGCTATTTGTTGAAATGGGAATGACTGAGAGTGTGTAACAGCTTTTCTATGTTTTATTTATTTTCTCTTCCTGACATTGAAGGAAAGATCCTGCAATCTGTTTAGTACATGTTCATGTTATAAGACATTAAGGGATGTCAAAGGGATAGTGGGTTATGTAAGTCTGGAGCTAAGAGTGGAGGTTTGGACTATAAATAGCAATTTGGAAGTTGGTATAAACAGGCATTATAATACCTGAGAATAAAAGAAGAGGGAAAAAGGGTGTATATATAGAAAGAAAGTGATAGAATGAACACTGAGCATCATGCTAATAAATATTATTTTGCAAAATGGTCTATTGATAGCATCTTCCTGGATAATTTTTTTTCACAAAAAATATCTATTACTTAGCCCCTCCTGGATACTTATTCGTGTCAGGTATTGTCGTGGAGTACTATTTTAGCTTTCTAAAAATTGTCAAAAGCTATATACCAGAAATGGGTTGGCCTTTACAATGGAGATTTATTATGTTGCTAGCTTACACTTCTGAGACTGGGAAGGTGTCCAAATCAAATCATCATCAGGTGATGCTTTCTCCCCAAAGACCTGCACATGGAGGCATCTGCTGGTGTCTCCCTTCTCTTCCAGGTTTTGTTGTTTCACCTTCTGGCTTCCTTTCTCACAGCTTCTGTGTATTTCAGTTCCTTGTTCTCACGGATTTATCTCTCTTCTCCTGTGCTTTTTCGCTGGCATCTTCTGTGGGTTTCTTTCTCTGTCTCTCTCTCCATATTTATCCTATTTATAAAGGCCTCCAGTAAGAGGATTAAGACCTACCCTGGGCCATACCCTACTGAAGTAATCTAATCAAAAGTTCCCACCTACAATAGGTTTACATCCACAGGAATGGATTGACTCTAAGGACATGATTTTCTGGGTTATATACAATCTTAAACTACCACAAACAGCAAATTCAACTTATCCAAATTTCAACTAGGCTAGAACAAATGAATATCTCTCTGTCTCATACACACACATGCCCACACACACACAAAAGGAGAAAAAATCAAAGTAGCTTCTTACTCAAATGGATTGCTAGGTTGTAGGCCAAAGTCCCTGATTAATAGCAGCCTCCTGTAGATGGAGTCTACAGACAGAATGACTGAACTAAATCAATTATTTTGTTAGTTGTAGTTAGATAAGCAGCCACTTTGCAAGTGGCTGGGTAGCAGGGGAGTAGGAGGCACATTTCAAATAGGAGTCGTGGCCTACAAGAGGAGTGGAAGCATAGAACACGTTGTGCCAGGAATGCTTGGTTTTGTTAGAGGCGAAAGTTGCAGAGGGCAGTAGCAAAGGCTGTGCATTTATATAAAGTGCATAGAGGCACATAGCTAGTGGCAGCTGTGGGGCTAGAATTCAGCTCTCTTGACTAAGTCCAGGGCTCTTTCCATTATACGTGGTTTACTTGTCTTCAGTTTTCTTACGGGAAGGAAGATATTTTTCCTGTCTCCTGCAGCTCTGCAACTTTAAGTCTAACTGCTAATACCCACTAGAGCAGGGGTTCTTAACAAGGGGCCAATGAACTTGAATTGAAATTCAAAAAAACATTATTCTTGTGGGGATGTGTTGGTGCAGGTGTGATATTGTTATTAAATAATACACAGCATAGTGTGGACTTAGTAGGGGGTCCGTGGTTTTCACCTGACTTGCCAAGGGGTCCTTGGAACGAAAAAGGTTAAAAACCCCTGCACTGGAAAGAAGGGCCCTGAGTGTACAGAACTCAAAGTGTGGCTGGGGAAAAAGAGGAGAGAATAGGGTGTGCCACAGAGAGTGAGACGGTTCCTAGAGAGCTTAGAGGCTGCAGGTGGCTCTCTGGTGGGTGTAGGGTAAACATAAAGCATTAGGGAGACAGGAAAATAAACACAGAATATAAACTTGGCTTCTGACTGAATTTGCTTTGGTCTTCCCATGTGTACGAATCAGTGAGTCTGTACACGTCTATCTGTCTATTTGTATGCATGCACACCTAATTCTGAAAGCCTTCGTATTGCACTGACCAATAGAAGCCACATGTGGCCACAGAGCACTGGAAATGTGGTGATTCTGAACTGATGTGCTCACTAAGCATAAAATATACACTGGATTTTGCATTCTTAATAGTAAAAATATAAAATATCTCATGAATTGGTTCTGCATTGTTATATTTTGAAATGAGACTAGTTTGGATATACTGGGCTAAATAAAATACATTATTAAAATTAACATCATCTGTTTTTTAAACATTTTTTCTAAATGTGGCTACTGCATAACTTAGAATTACATGTATGTCTCACATTTATTTCTATCATATGGCACTGTACTAAAATTTTTGCTGTAAGGAAACATCTGTACCCTGTACACCTGGACTGTGGGCTGCTTTGAGAACAAATGCTTGGCCATCAGAGAGTCCTGGGTTTGAGTCCCAGCACAGCCGCCTGATGGCTGTAGAGCCTTGGGCTCCGTTTCTTCATTTGTAAAATCCAGGTTGTTGTGGGGGTTAGATGGAAAATTCATAAAAATGATTGGGCCAGTGCTAGTCATCTGTGTGTCAGTAAGTAACATAAGGTGCTCTGGACTGCACTCCCTAAAGCAGCGTCTACTGTCATGGCGGACAGTCTGGGTAGGGGCTTTCCTCTGGGTCCAGCAGCCCAGGCTGGTTGTGTGACCTTGAGAAAATTATTTAATTTCTCTGTCCCTCAGTTTTCTCACCTGAAATAATGAGGCTAAGAAGAGAACTATCACATAGGGCTCTTGTGAGAATTAAATGAGATTCCACAAGGAAAGCGTTTTCAGTGTCTGGCATACAGTGAGTACTGACTAAATGTTTACTATGAGGATGACAACGACGATGATGATGGTGGCGGATCAAAGAAACTCAAAAGGAATCCAATTCTGTTTGTTCTTATTGTCTCTCTCTTTTTTTTTTTTTAGATGAAAATTTTTTTTTTATTTAGCATCACAAAAAATCTTCTCATTTAATTATGTTACCATTTTATCACTTTGATTCTGAGTGAAGTGGGAAAAAATAAACAATATTTGGCTGAAGTAAGGCAAGTCTATACAGAACAAAAAGTTATGGAAGGTTGTGTAGTTTTGTTGGTGGTGTATTTCCAGAGAAAATTGGGCCTTTGCTCATACTTCCAGGATGTGTATGTCCATTGCAGGTGATGTGCCACACTAATGAAAGATGTTTATGTGAGATGTTATGGGAGGCATGGGAGGTGGAGATCATGGGAATCCCTGTAATTTTTGCATAACATTTATGTAATATAAGCATCTTATTGTCTCTTGATTAAAAAGTGATCAGCAGAAACTCACAGGTGCAACTGTGAGGCTCACGGCAGGTCCAGGCAAAGCAGGTGGCCTCCTGCCAGGGGCGGAGCTGTAGGTGCAGCTGTCCTGTGGGCAAGTGAAGGAGCATTTGCAAACAGGGTCGACACTGTCCCATGGCTACAGTGCTGTCACCTGTGCCTGTGTTCATGGGAACAGCCACACATGGACAAACTGGATGGAATGAGAACCCAGTAAATGTGTCCAGAGCAGGTCTAGAGACCCTTCCCCACCTCTCCACACCTCCTTCAACAGGCTGGTCAACAACATCCCTCTGGAAATGTAAACTGCCTTGTGGCCTGCTGTAGGGGGCTCTTTCTCAGTAAGGTCAATATCCATCATATTTGTCTTGTCCACTTTCTGAACTGCTGTCCTGACACAGGCCCTACAACCCCTCTCTCTAGGCCAAGTTCTTGTAGTGGCCTGTAAGTCTCTAAATGATCTAACCTCCCTCTGCCGTCTCTCCTGGTTTTCCCAATGTGTCTCCTACCCCTCAAGTTACTCAATGTGTTGTAAACACACTGGCCTCCTTGCTATTTCTCCAGCGACCCAGCCTCAGGGCCTTTGTACTTGCTCCCACTGCCTATGATCCTCTTTCCCCATTCAGCCTCATGACCTGCTCCCCCATTTTACTCAGTGTTTGCTCAATATCATTTTTCAGTGAGGATGTCTCTGACCTCTCTTTTATATTAACAGCTTTCAATGCCACCCTGTTTTCTTTCTTTCTCTACAGGACTTTTATGCATGAAGATACATTTATTTATTTATCCCTTTCTTCCTATACTAAAATATAACTTTGCGAAGGCAGTGACTTTGGTGTTTTTAACCACCATATAACTTGAGCCTTGATCAATGTCACAAAATAAGCACTTAAAAATGTTTGTTAAATACATGGAGAGAATGAACAAGGGATGACTGAAGCAGCTTCTTGTTGGGGTTCTCTGCCTACAGTGACCTCTTTGTCAAACCCATAATCCCATTTGCTTTCTTTAGAGCAGACCTTGCTATGTCAGTCCCACTTACAGGCTTCCTGAGACCTCCATGTCTGCAGTCTCATCTCTTGCCAACCTGCCTTGAACATATGTTTCAGCAATTTTGAGCTACCAATCACTCCCTAAATGTGCTATGTTTTACTCCTCCTTTCCTTATCTCACTTACTATACTGACATTTTTCCAGAAGCTTCCAAGTCCAAAACCTGGAAGCCACATTGAATTCCTACTTTTGGCCCATAAGCCCCTCCACATAGAAGAGTTTCACATGACCTCCAGATTTTATCAAAGGGTTATCTTTAGAATTCCTTTTCCTTCTCTTGCCTCCTGCTTTCTCCTTAGTACATGAGCTCATAATTTATTTTTCTGATTCAGTGAAATAAAAGCAAAATCAGACTCTTTGCTTCCCTTCTTGGAATTGCCACCAGGGAACCAGTTTTCATTCCTTTACTGAAATTCCTTTAATTATTAACCTTCAGTTAAACACATACTGCCTTAGAGTAGGAGTATCAGGGCATGGCTAGGTACCATTTATGCATGTCTGGGCAAATGAGGGAAACTGGTGGGTTGAGCTGTCCACAGCCTCTTTGCATGAGCCTTGAGGAGTCTCCAGAGAGAAGAAGGAGGCACAATGAGCTTGATCTCGTAATAAGGCTTCAGCCATCAGAGGGAGGGATTCTTCTGAGGCCAGTATGGTGGCTGTCCTAAACAGACTAGGTCCTCACCTTACATCTCCCACCTCATCCACAGACACACTCCATGTCCATGCTCAATACCCTAGGTGTTTTTCTCTCTGGGAAGCATCCCATATTTAAACAGTGTTTCTAACCTCCAAGGTGTGTGCAAGATATGCCTCTGCATGCCCTCCCCTCCCCTGTGTTCAAACCCAACTCTGCCACTGAGCCTTCATAGATTCTGCTCACCAGCAAGAATTTCCCCCATTCCCTGGGACAGGAAGGTTGAAGGACCAGGAAAGAATGAAGGGACACACCCTGGTTAGCTATTATATATCAAATGCATTATCTACAGGATTGAATTCAATTTTCAAAAAGCATATCATGCGAGTGGAATCCTTTTCCCATTTTCAAGACCGTCAGACTGAGAGTGGGACAGTGAGTTGTGAATCTAGCTGTTACAGCCAATAGGTGGGAGATTAGGAGCAGAACTCCAGTCTTTTTGAGGCCACCGCTGATGCTCTCTTCCCTTCTTACATAAGGCCATGGGCTGGGCAGGAGTTTTCTCTGTGCTCATGGAAAGCAGTGCAGTGGACACTGTTGGTAGCTAACTCAGCATCTACTCCACTGCCCTGCCGCTTCTTTCTTGCCCAAACCCTGCTTTTGTTTTGGCATCTACCTTTATCCCTTCTGGTGGATGGTGACTCCATGCCCAGGGGCTCCAGAGTTTGGATCCTGATTCGTCTAAGCCAATCTATGCAGGCATTCCCTGGGATTGCTAAAATCTAGGGGATTGGCTTAGTTAGCTCAAGCAGATTGAAGGATATGCCCAACAGTCCATGTCTGAGGGAGGGGATAGATGAGAGAAGAAAAGAGGCTGGGGGAAGAGGTGGGGAGGGGCGGAAGAGGAAGGAGAGGGAAGGAGAGAGGAAGGAAGGAAAGAATGGAAGGAAAGAATGGTAAGGAAGGAAGGAGGGATGGAGGGAGGGAGGGAAAAAGGACCAGCACATTTGATTATCTTATGAAACCACTCAGTGCTGCACCCTGAGATAACCCTACCTCTGAATTCCCAGTCATAGTAGATAACAAAATTCCTTATTGTTCACACCCAGTTGAATTTGTCCAACATTTCTGATATTTGCACCTAAAATCATCATGACTGATATGGGTTTTGTGGGTCTTATTTGTTTCTCTCTACCTCTCAACACGCAGTCACCAGCACTATGGCAAAGAACCTAGATGCTTCTCCTAACTAGAAAACCCACCTCTTGGCCTGGTTCCGTCCAATGAATCTTTCCTAAACACCACTGCCTTAGGGAGACCTGTGCTAAGGACCCTTAATTATACCTTCTTTACACACCCACCACTGTTTCTTCTCAGCATTTATCACAATTTTGACAGTTTAAATTGATTCCTTGAGTGATTATTTACAATGTGTGAGGGCAGGACAATGTCTGCACCAGGCACAGTTCTAATTCCTCAAAACATTCGAACAGGGATGATAAGAGGATAAATAAATGAAGACCCAGCCCTTAATAAATACCTGTTGAATTGGAATTGAGATTCAATACTTCCATATGTATTGAGGACTCAGCAGTGACACTGCCAATTAATATACACTCCACACCATGGATGTCACCTCTAAACCTAAGATATTGGTTTGACCCTTGTGTCTTTGAAGGTGGTGGCTGGAATTTATTTGAAATGTTGTATTTGCCAATTCCACTTTATTTCTTCAGCCTAGATTTGAGAGGCGAGCAGCATGCCTTTCATTTATCCAACTTATCCCATGACTATTCAGTAGAATCATCAACTCCCAGCATGTTCCACACTTGTTGCTGGTCAAAGCCTCTTACGTTAAGACATGTAAGTGATTGTACAGTGTATGTGGCAATACATGGGCCGAAAAGTTCAGGGTTTTAATTTTGTCCTTCCTTTTAGAATGTGTCTCTAACTGGGCTGGCGAGACTGACCTTTCTGCTTTCATCTATGTAACGAAGACAGTGATTGGCCTCAAAGTGAAGCGTCCTCTGCGCGTTCCCACTGCTCTCTCCTTACCTTCTGTATGGTACTCACCATTGGGTGGTGTAATGTACTTGCACTTGTCTGTCTCTTCCAAATGTGTCATGACACACTCAAAGACAATATCTTTAACTTATTCACCTGGGTCCCCAGTACCCTTGAACTGTGACTACAATTCAATTCATTTCCACAGAACAATACTTCCTGAAGGCTTATTATGTACCAGATACTGTGATAGACATGACAAAAGCACCAGACAAGGACCCTCCAGCAGAGGTGGTCAAGGGAGGCTTCTCAAAGGAAAGCATGCCTGAGGAATGAGTGAGAGTGATACAGATGACATCTCAGAGTGCCTGAGAAATAGTTGTAGCTTTAATCTGCACACTGATTGATGGAAGGATAGAGGACTGATGAATATTACAAGACCTTGGATAGAAATGAGTCACCTCTTAAGTCTCAGCATATGTCTGACATCTAAAAGTAAAATGAAAAGAAATTAAACATTTATTAGCTCTCTTTATATAATGGAAATGGGGTGGGAGTGTGTTAGTCTGGGTTCTCCAGAGAAACGGAACCGACAGGCATAAATATATGTGTGTGTGTGCAAATATTATCAGATTTGTTATAGGAATTGGCTCACACAACAGTGAGTATTGGCAAATCCAAATTCCATAGGGCCGGTCACAAGTTGGGAATTCCAATGAAGGGTTTGATAAATTCCCCAGAAGAAGCTGGCTGGCTGAAGTAGAGATAGAAATTCTTCTTTCTCGGTGTTGAAATCATCAGTTCTCCTTTTAAGGCTTCAGCTGATCGGATGAGACTTCTCTCATTGTTGAAGGCTATCTCCTTTGTTGATTGTAGATGTAATCGGTCATAGATGCAATCAACTGATTAATAATGTAAATCCACAGAATACTCTCACAGTAACAAGCGGGCCAGTGCTTGACTGACCAAGCAACTGGACACTATAACCTAGCCAAGGTGGCACATGAACTTAACCATCACAGGGTTTACCTGGTATAATCTTAAATATACTCAATTTATCTTGTCAACATCCCACATGCAGAGTGGTTATCCCCCACCCCAGTCCTCCAGCTCCATGTAGCGTGCGGGTATATTCTCTCATCTCATATGTTCAGTATTAATTTGGTTCTTTCAAATTAAGGCTTGATGATCTTTCTCATATAAATAAATTTAAACCCTTAATTTAGCTTCTGAATCTTGATTCTTTACCCATTTCTATTAAGTATAAAGACCTGGTTTCCTAATGGGATAACATAGAATATTCTTTAAGAAGACAGAAAAGAGAAAATGGCTTGGCTACCTTTTGTTCCTATCACCATACAGAAAACAAAGCAAAGCAAAACTAAACAAAACTTGTAGTCTGTTTTTTCTTGTCTAAGTAGTTAATTGTCATTTTGGACAAGTCTCCCCCCAGTTTTCCTTTAGATTTCCCCTTTCTCATCTGAAAAATAGGAACAAAGAGGTGGAGTGGAAATTCATCCAGTTTATCTCAATAGTCCTTTCTATCTTGTCCATTCTTTCTTGCAATTAAGATAAATTAGAGATTCTAGGGATTTTTTTTTCTTTTTACTTTTTACCACTAGAAGTTAAAGACTTGCTCCCCAGGTGGGAACTCACAGACAAGAGTTTTCAAGTGAAGTTGCAGATGGCAGCTTTGACAGCATCCAGCTCAACCCTAATTTGAAAGGGAGTTATTGGATAAGTAATTCTCCTGTTATTCAAACAAAGGAGTCTTCAGTGTGCCCAACTCACATGGTCCAGCAGTGGTGATGATAACAGCACGGTCCTTCCCTGGGAACTGGAAATTAAGCATTAGTAATAAAAGCAGAAGGATTTTGCAGTGCCGTTTCCAAACAGTCTCTGAAAAAGGCAGAACTGAGGCACTCGAGAGAGAGCATTTCCTCTGGCTTAATTCCACATCAGCTCATTACTAGGTGTACATCCTTGGGCAAGTTACTCAGCTTCTCCAAGGCTTCTGTAAAATGAGGACAATGCTGCTTGTCTCATGGGATCCTCATAAGGATTAAACCAGGTAACTGGGTAAATACCACAGTATAACCCCTGACTTATGAGTAGACACAATAAATATTTAACAGAATGACAGAAGGTTAAAATAAAGCTATTTTAGTCTCAGTCCTATATAAAATCCCAATATAATAGATACTACTTTCCAAAAAGGAGAAGCAAGAGAGCACCATGCTGTCAAAACAAGGTGGCAGAAAACAATTTTGTGCCCTTCCCTCTAGCCCAGAGGTTTTGAAACTTTTCCAGAAAAAGGCTAGTTGGAAAATATTTTAGGCTTTGTGGACAAAATAATATAGTTTCTGCTGTACCTACTCATTTTAGTACAGAAGCAGGCGTAGACAATACACAAGGGAATGATAGATAATAGCTGTGCTTCAATGAAATTTTGCTTATAAAAACGGGCAGCGGTCAGGGTTTAGCTCTACACTATGAAAGATGTTGGAGATTAGAAGAGGATTTTTGGAAAAAGCTGCTCATTTGCTGTGAGCACCTTAACCCCACAAACTCATCCTCCCTACTCTGAGCACAGGGCAGTGGGGCAGAGATCATTCCGCTGTCCCCTCAGGGAAGAGAGGGGCTTGAAGAGACCACTCGGCGGGCTGAACACACGCAGCCCCACCTTAGGGAGCTGTCAGTAAAGGAGCACCTGACTCACACCTGAGACATTTAAATGACAAGAGACCAGCTGGCTCCCAGCTCTAAGGGAGGAGAGGGCCAGAGGGGCTGAATCAGGACTGATTTGTAAAGACAGCCAACGCCCTGTGGACCCACATGGTCACGTGAGAGAGTGGTTCTGGATCTTGTGCTCGAGGAGTGAATACAAAACAAAACAAACAGAGGCATATGGCAGGGTGGCTTAAAGCTAAACGAGGAGCCTCACGTGATGGGGTGAGAGGGAGATGCATTACTTCACAGTGAGGGAACTCTGACGGGAAGATCTCCAGCTACTGAAAAGGGATAACTCTGAAGAATTCACGGATCTTTGCTGAGAGAGAAGTAGATTTAAATACTTAGAGATTTAAGTACCCAAGGAACACCTGTATCCTCTCAGTTCCAGTCAAGGAAGGCAGTTCCTACTTCTTTCCTTCTATCCTTCTTCATTCCTATTCCCAAGCCCTGGAAGCATCTAAAATCATGGAAGATGGGACAGGATAGTGGAAAGAGCAAGGTGGAGCTTCTCTGGACAGCAGGCAGCCAGCTGGAGGTAAGCCAGATCTGGAAGGGGAAATAGCTGCAACATCAAATAAAGTTTAGTTTAGGTTATTTCACTGGGCAAGACAGGTTAATTACTACTTGATTATCTGTATGTTGATTACCTATACATGACCAGAAGAATGATTAATCTAATTCTAAAATCACACAGGGACAGAGAATAACTATTCACATAGATTAAATGGAAAAGGGCAGTAAGAGACAAAAATCAAGTTACCTTATGATTGCATCCCACAAGTTATGCTTTTTCAATGTAATGAATACAAATGCTGACATCCTGGTCACATCCAAGAAACTGCAACTTAGTCAAAGTTAGGCCAGTAACTCTATATTGCATTAGAGATATTAAGTTTTCATCTACAGAAAGAATCATTTCAGTGGCAATCCACCTTCCTGCAACATCACTATTAGATTATAAAACCAGATCATCAAACAGCTGTGCAATCTAAGATTACGGATACAACCTATCTCCCCCCACCCACCCAACCCAATAAATATCCCTGTTCTGAACACAGTGATTTGGAAATAAACATAATGGTCCCTTGGAATATTAGGATGCCTTAGCGTCATAGAATTGCAACCTTATGATATCTTTGAATCATAGCAGCCTTGTTTCTTGGAAAAGAGTTTATTAGAAACAGAAGTTTGAGATATTTTACAATCTAAGATTAAAGGCTCTTAAGAGTTTAGCATCTCAGAAACTTAGAAAATTAAGGTCTTACATTACTTAAGGTCTTAGAGTAATAAATTGATTCTTAGAAATTTGGATTGTGTCTTCTTAGACTTATAACACTTAAAACTTTTTAGATCTTATAATCTTGGGATCATGGGATTATTATAGGTGAGGATTTGGGATTGTTAAGAGGTGGAATGATAGAATTTTTGAGTTGTATGATTGAATATTGGTGGGATCTTAGGTATTCTCTATTTCAACTTTTATACAATACAAAGATCCTTTTATAAGGGTTTCTCAATAGTAATGTTATTGACATTTTGGACTGTGTAATTCTTTGTTGGGAGAGGGGGATGCCCATGCATTATAGGAAGTTTAGCAACATCCCTGTCCTCTACCCAGTGGTTTCCAGTAGCACCCACTCAGTCATGACAATGAAAATTATCTCCAGCCATTGCCAAGTGCCCCAAATCACTGCTTTCTTTACACACATCCCTGGCAGGTGGCCTTACCTGAGGGAGGGGATTCTCTTCTGAGGCTTTGTCAGCTTTGAGTGAGTGAGCACCCTGTGCTAGGTCTAGTCTCATTTGAACCCCACCTCAACCCTCCAAGTTAGTTATTATCTTTCCATTTTACACAAGAGAAGGCAGGGATTTAGAGATGTTGAGTTCCTGGCTCACCGTCACATTGCTGAGAAGTGGTTGGAGAAGGATTTGAAGTCCTTTGACTACAAATGTCTAGAGTGTCACTCTAGGCACCCATCCTGGCTTGAGTGTAATGTTGGACAGTTCCGATGAACAGGATTTCTTTGACTGAGCTGAACCCTGCTTCTTTTCCCAGCCTTATTCATAATAGGGTTATTACAGGTGATGGATTTTCTACAAAAAGGTGGTATAATCAAGAAGCCAGACTCTGCAGTAAGACTCTCTAGTGTCCAGTCCCAGATCCGCTACATATCACGAACTCACTGATTTTGGAAAAGTTGTTCACTTACTTTTGCCTCAGTTTCTTCAACTGGTTTTCGGGTTATTTACCTCTGAACTTAGTGACTTAAAACAGTATCTATTTTGAATATCCCATAATTTTGTGGGTCAGGATTTTAGGCAGGGCATGGCTGAGCTTCTACATGGGGTCGATGGAGGCCACTGAATGGGCTTCGTTTGTCTCCACTCCCATGCCTGGCATCTTGGCAGGGATGCAAGGAGGACCAGGAGGCCAGGCTGATATGAAACTGTTGACTGAAGGGCCTCTTCAGCCATGGACTCAGAGTGGTCTGACTTCTTACATGGTGGACCAGGGCTCTGAGAGTGAGATTTCCAACAAACCAAGGCAGAAGCTGGGTGGCCAATGCAGCCACAAACCCACCCATATGCAAGGGGAAGGGATGTAGACCTCCTGTCTCTTTGAGAGGGAGTGCCTGAAAATTCCCAGGCATAGTTTCAAGCCAGCTCGCCTCTAACACAAGTGGACGGCAATGCCTATCTCTTAGGGTTGCTGTGACTCTTAACAAGTTTGCCCTTGTACAATGCTTTGAAAAGAGTGCAGCACACAATAGGTGATCCAAAATGTGAGCTGTTTCTATTTTCCTGTGGACTCGAATTCACTGGTATATGGATGTGTTGGCTAAATGACAGAGCCCTTCTCCCATTCCCAGAGCAGTGGGAAACTTGATAGTTGGGTGAAAGCCAGGGTGCTAGAGGACACTGAGTTAATTTAGACACAGCTCCCATGAGAGGGGCTGTGAGAGGGGAAAAAAAATCCCTTTTAGAGGGCTAAAGAGCCACTTCTGTAAGTGATCAAGGCAGAAGGGCTGGCCTGGATTTATTTGTGCTCATATTAGAAGTGACAACATGGTTGTGCTGCCTTTATGTAGCTACTGTGCTGGGCACATTTGCCAAACACACTGAGGAGGCAAAATCATAAATCATTAGCCACTGTGAGCTTCCCCTTGCCTGGAACCATGAGGGGGGAGGATCTCTCAAGCAATTCAAACTCAATTACTCTGCTCACAGGGTGTTTGAAATGGAAACAAATGAAGAGGGCAATCGCAAAGGCAGGCAGCATTCATCAGTGCAGCAGGATGCATTTTGTCCTGGGCCACTGGTTAGATTTTGTTAAATGAAAACAGGAGTGAAAATAATAAGAGTAAGCCCTCACGTTTATAGGGCACTTTCGACCTAGCAACACGATTTACTGTCTGTCATCCCCTTAAGTTGTCCTGTGAGGCCCAGTGGTTAACTCCATTTGATGGAGGAGGTGACTAAAGCTAGAAGCACCAATAGCCTTGCCCAGGGTGACACAGCCGCTGAAGGTCAGGTGGAGGACCCACTCCTTTAGCAGCTTGCCTAAACTTCTTCCTGTGCTGCTGCCTGGGGTGGGTACAGGTATAGGGTGAGGTGTCTCCTATGCAGTGCAATTTGTCCTGCTGCCCTCTAAGTTCCCTCTCCTCTGCCAGGTCCTTTGATGCCTGGGTCTAGTTGAGGAACATTCCTCTGAGCTCCTGTGGCCCATCGAGTTCCAGAGCGTGAGGCACTTGGCACAGGTGTGTTCAGAGTGGACTAACCTGCCTGCCGCCGATACTCGTCTGTGTTCACCCACTCATGTGTTAGGCCTCAGGCAGTGGGCTAGATAAGCCTCTGGGTACAGCAGGGCACCCTGCTCTCCCATGCTCACTCTTTGCAAGATGGGCACCTCCTTCATTCCTGTTTGTAAGTTACCACCTAGCACCTGCACCTGTGTAATGAGATAATAATTCCTATTCACTAGGTTTGTGGTTAGAGTCTTAGAACAAGAGAAAGCATACAGTAGAAGTTTGCTCAGTATACAGTGAGACAAGGGCTTACCTTCTGCTCTTCTTTTACAGAGATAAAAACAATCTAGTTATGATAACATTCTCTAGGAGCACAGATCCCAGGGTCCCCCCAGCCAGCAATCATTCACTGTAGCTTAGAAATGTCAGTTGAACTACTTGAGACCTACTTTTGACCAAGGCCACTTGAAGTGATAGCAGGTAACAAGTCCAATGTTTACACCTTTAGGACCAGATGCTACAAGATTAGTTGGTCAGTGTCTGAGTTGAATTTATGCCTGCAGTAGGACTTCTTTTACTGAGCTGTGGAATAAGAAGTGGAAATCACAGACCATGGGGCCTGTAAGGGACAATATCAGCAAGGAACTCAGGAAGCTGTCATTGGAGACAGAAGAGAAGGAAGACTGGGGAACCAAAACAAAGATCACTGCAAAATTTTGGATTTGAGCAACTTACTATTGCTTACAGAAATGAGAAGATTAGGGAGAAACGATTTTCAAGAGGGAGAAATCAAGAGCGATAGTGGAGTCCTTGAAAGGCCCATTAGACATCCATATTGAGATGCCTGTGGGTGGTTGGAGACAGTCTGGCATTCTAGGGAGAGGTTGGTGCCTAAAGCTCTGGGTTAGGGAACCATCAGCCTACGGTATTCAAAGACAAGAGGTTGGCAAGATTACCAAAGAAGAGTATAAAATCTGACTACCACAATTAGGAGAAAGAGCCAGTGAAGAGGCTGAGAAAAAATTACTGAGAATACAGCTTGTCAAAAGGAGAGGACAGTGTCCTGGAAGTCAGCAAGAGAAAGTGGTCACTGTATTTAATGCTGCTGTAAGGCCATATAATGAAAGAACAGAAAAGCAGCCACTGGATTTGGCAAGATGGAGGATATCGTGTCCTTGATGAGACCAGATTCAGTGGAGAGGTTGCATCAAAGGCCTGACTAAGGCTAGTTGAAAGGAGAACGTGAGGTCAGCAATGGAAATAGGGACTGTGGTCAACTCTTTCAGTGTTCTTGAATGAATGAGACTAAGACTTAAAATGACCACAAACTTGGCAGCTGGCAGCATCACATAGTGAACTTACAGCTTTGTCACCAGAGAGGGACAGACCAGAACTTGGTTTATGTTCCCAGTTCCAATTCAAAACATCTCACATTTTGGTCAATTGGCCACAGACTCTGTAAGAATGTTGCAGCTGCCAGGAAAACCACAGGCTGGGATGGAATAAAGTATTTCCCAGATGTAGATGGGGATGAGTGGGAGGTCTGTACCTGAAAAGGGGGGAGATCATGCTGGTAGGCAAAGCAAGACATAGGGCCAGAGAAGGTGGTTCATCCATGATACACGGCAACCATGTGAGGCAGACAGAGCCAATACTTCCAGTTTACAGAGAGGGAAACTGAGGCTTCTCTAGATCATCCTTGCAAGCACAAATTTGCACCCAGTTCCAATTGGCTTTTAGGAGCCTATGCTAATTCCAAGTAATTATATGATGCCACCCAGTGAGACTCGATGTTTTATTTAAAGAATGGCACAACAGAGGTGGTAATGCAGGCACTGATACAGAAGTATTGATGTTCCCGAAATTTCTTCTGATCCATTTTCAATCATGCCACCTGGGCACAATCTATTCTTCCTATAAATAAGAGTCACCTTGAAGGTCCAAAAGAGGTGACATTCTTTTCTAGGAACCTCAAAAGGCATTCTTTTGGCCCTTATATATTCCATATGCCTCTCCTAAAAATGTTAAACTATGAGAAGTATTTTCTGGCTTAAATAATCCTGTCCATCTTCTATTTTGCTATTTCTTCTTCTGCTAGTCTAGCAAGCAGTTCAGGATAGTAAGTCTTCTTGAGTTTCCCCTAAAATAAACAGTCAGGAACAATTTCTTCTCTCTGCATTGGGAGTAAAGAGTGAAAAGGGAAGAGCCATTGTTGGTAGATTTTGATTCATTAAGTGACTGTGTGTGTGTGTGTGTGTGTGTGTGGTGAGGAGGCGGGTGTTGGCCTGTTTCTTTATGTAACAATATTATAAGGCAATCTTTTATATAAGATGAAAACCTGTGGTAGTGGCAGTATTATTAAAAAGGCAATGATGAAATTGATATTGGATTATTTGGAGCTGTATTTTATTCTGTATGTAACATAAATAAGATGTGGCCTAGATTTTGATAGCCTCTTCCCTTAGGTCTATAGAATTGTTAACATGCCAGGACCCTTTTTGAGTTTGTCCTGCCCTGGCATGCTGATTTCTAAGGGTGGAAAGTTGGACTGGCTCCTAACTTAGTCAATATTCAGCCTCTTGAGCTACGTTATAGGTGAGGTGAACACTAATTTGTTGTGAGAGGCTAAATCTTTTATAACACAAGCCAGTGTTTTGCTCTTGACTAATAAGCTCAGTCAGACCAGGTGCTGTTATTTCACAGCAACCTGCTTTGCTCGTGCATGTTTAATTCATGATCGTGATCATCAAGGCAGCCTGGTGTAGAGGATGGAGTTTATATTCCAGCAGTTTAGAATCAGAGTTACCATGGTATCTTACCTGCTCCTTGATTTTGGTCAGGTCATGACCTCTTTCAGTTACATTTTCCTACCCTTAATGCTAGAATAATGATAAGTAAGCTTAATGATTTTTTTTTTTTGAAATTCTAATTAATTGCAATACAGTGTCATTTGGGAACATGGGATACCCCGTGGTAAAACATTTCTTTCTTCCTACGGTGTCTTCTTGATTATCTGTCTATATCAAATAGTGATCATAGAATTGTTAACCCATCATTAGAAGCAAAGATTTGAGAACTGGATAAGAATTAGCATAAGGAACACACAACTCTCTTTGCTCAACTTTCCAAAGGATAAAAATAATTTCAAAATTTAATAAAACAAAAGTATATGACAAACTGTGTTACTGTGTAACGTCATAATACCGAGACACTACAAAATCAATATTTCATAAACAAGATATAAATTAAAAATCAGTCACCACCATGACCAATGAATCTATGATCCACCTTAAATATAGTCATCATTCCATATCTGAACAATAGTGACTATTCGGTATTTCACTCAATATCTGACAGTGCTAACATGCATGAGAGTCTACAATTTCTGCCTTGCATGTGAATGTCTTATAACATTGATAAAGCAGATTGAAAATCGCATTATTTGTAGAGTATCATATGGTTTTCTGAGACAGCTCGTATTTGATTGCAGTTCATCCTCACAGTGACCTTGTAGAGTCAGCATTAGTATATCCAAGTTTGGAGGAATCAGAGCCTCATAGAATTCAGATAATTTGCCAAAAGCAAGGGGCAGGAATGACATTTGAACCCAGGTACTGGTTTTCCAGTCCAGGATTTATATTTAAAATACTAGAATTTTTAAAAAGTCAATTATAAGTGATCCTTATTTGCTTGGCCCATAAGATATAGTAAACAAAATGACAACATAGGGCACTGCCTTAAAAAATGGACATATTGGTAACTAAGGAGAGATAAACCTGAGATTCAAGTTCAAGTCATATTTATTGACTATTTTGCACTTAGGGATCTTTACTTGAATTATCTGTCTAACTCTCTCAGTATACTCATTTCCAGATGGAACCAACTTTCAGAGATATTATCTAACTTAAGATCATATAAGCAGTAGATATGGGAGCCAGGGTTTGAATGGAACTCTTTTAAATATTAACCCAGTGCTATTTATACTGCTCCCAACATCTGGTTACTGAATATAAAGTCATTTAATCAGGACTATAGAAATTAGTGAAAAACTTTCTTCAGAATTTACTAAGGACATCAAATGACTGGATAGTAGACTACTCTTGCTCACTTATAAATTATGCACCTAAGTAAAATGCCTATAATCACAAAGTAGATTAAAATCAAGTTGTATTTTAAAGGAAAAGGACCAGATTGTGTGAACCCTTATAATAAGAAAGGCTGAGGATCTGGGTCCAGAGGTTTCGAGGTCACTTTAATAGTCAGATTCGTAGGCAAATGAAGGGACTGTATTTATGTTTCTCCTTGCTGGTATTAAGGAAAATTTGGTAGTTCAGATCATTACTATGCTATTAGCTGTGTGCCTGGTTAGCCAAGTACAGAGCAGAAGTTGATCAGGCAACTTTTGATGAGAAAACATATCCTCAGAATGAGCTAAGCAATGGGTGTTTTATCTTTAAAATGAATCAGTGCCTTGAGAACCAGTAGGAGTTGGCTACTTCAGGGACCCCAAATAGTGGGGACTCATTGAACGCTGGTTGAATTGAATTAAATGGAAATTTCCCTGTATTTCTTTTTGGGTGCATGGTTCTTAGAATTCTACGAAATGTGTTTCTCATATATCCAATCCCTTTGAGACTTACCCAGAGAAGTTGCTTCAGGATTTATTGTGATGATCTGGGGTTTGGGATGCCTGTCATTGTACTGCATCAGCTAATTGACATTGGTGAAAAATTTTAACCTCTTTGAGCCCATTTGCCTTTTAAGTTCATTTTCCAAACAGTGATCATAGAGCTCACCCCTTCATTTTATAAATGAGGAACGTGAAGCCCACAGGGCCGGACCACTGTCTTTCAACTATTCTGCTTCATAGTGATGTGATAATGGAATTTTAAAAATAACAACAAAAATGAGAGTAGCATTGTTAGTTAAGTGGCCTTAGCCAATTTACTTAACTGTTCTGGTCTTGGTTATCTCATCTGTAAATTGAAGGATATTGAAAGCATCAACCACAGAGGTTTGTTGTGAGGTTGAAATGAAATAACTCTCTACCATCTAGCACAGCATGTGGTAGCATCCAATAGATATTTGATAAACAAATTATTAACCCCACAGTCACCCTCCATCTCGTTTTCTTTCATCATTCATTCAACCATTCAAAAACAATTTTGATTGCCTACTCTTTGCTAAGTCCTTGTGCTAGGTGTGGCATATGCCATTGTGAGCTGTGCAGACAAGCTCCCTATTCTCATAAACGATGCAATCTAACAAGCAAATGAATCATTGTACAAACCTACATTATGATAAGTGCTTTGAGAAAAATAGTGAAGGAAGAGAGCATGAATTGGGGGAGGACTGGAGATGAGAAAATGAAATACCATTTCTTTGAGAAAATGAAGGGACTGTATTTATGTCTCTCCTTGTTAGACAGATAAAGAGTTGGAGGAATGAGCATTTTATGTGGAGGAACCAGTATGTGCCAAAGTAAGATAAACTGAGCATTGCAAGTGTGAAAAACTAAGAGATGGTCACAAGTTCCTCTGTAATTCTATCCCTGTGTCCCCTGGCTCCTTTCTCATCACTTCCCCATAAATTCTTTCCATCCATGCAAAACTATGGTGGTTCCTCTGCTTGTGCAAATGCCGTTCTCTGCCTGGAATGTATTCCCTCTCCTCCGACCATCTCAGAATCCTGTGATTACAATTATTAATACTTAATAATTTTCATAATAAACTCATACATTGTAGAGTGTTCATTCATTATGCAGCAAGTACTATGCATATACTCTTGTAGGAGTCACACATACATTACAACATAAACACAAGTTTTAAGGATCTCCTGATATATAGAGTAGGATTATGTTAATAAACCAACAGTTGTGATAAATCCTGCCAAACTTCTGTGAATCTGCAAAGAATGGAGTTGTATGGACAATCATAGGAGAGGTATATTCTAGTTGGGAGACATCAAGGAAAGCTTTCCAGAAGAGATGTTTCAGGCGATCTTGTAAGGAAACAAGTAATGAGATGGTCGGAGGAGAGGGAATACATTCTGGGCACACTGACAGTTTTTCAATCCATGGCCTTAAGAGTGGCTTTCCCATCACTTTAACTAGATCATAACATATAATGTATACTCTAATCTAATCTATAATATAACATAAATTTTTTTAAAACCACAAATGCCATATCTTATTTGAAAACTTTATACAGTACCTTGAAAATTAACCCAAGACTAACACAAGCTTGTAAATTTTTCCAGAGGCATAGATTCAAATGACAAAAAAAAAAAAAAAAAAAAAAAAAGTGGTTAGTAAAAACAATGGGGCAAAACAAAAGTTCCTGATTCTCTCTAAAGACGAAGGTCCTTTACACAGGTATGATGGAACATCAGCTTTAACCATCAAGGAAGAATCTCCTGACTCAATTTGTTGGAGGAATATTATGAGAAATATTGATCAAGTACTTTAACATGGACCAACTCTTGTTGAGCAATTTTTTTCTCTTTCTCTTTGAGAAAAATAAAACCAATTACAATTCTGTGGCTGCAAGCTATTTTTCTTATATAAGTTATATGAAGATATGGGTGCTTCTTCCTAGCAGATAAATTATACACTTTGCAATAAGGGAAGATTGCAGGTACCATTTGCTAAAATGCCTATAAAGACCTCTCTGCTAGAAATTAGGCCTACTTGTTTCAGTCAGGGAGTATAAGTACATCTACCCTTGGGACTCAAATGAGGTAAAAGAAAATGAACAGAGATTTATGTAGCACATCATTTCTGCTCCAAATGGGGAAAATAAAGATATCAGAACATTTCACCTTTTGGAAGCAGGTGCTTATCACACCTGTGGAGTTTGGCTGAGGGTTATAAGAAAATTCCTCAATATTCACCCATTTATGCAAATAGGAGAAGCCAGGCCAGGACCCAGGACTGCTCCCACGTTTGAGACATCCTCCTCTTTGCCAGAGCAATTAAAGGAGTGCAGGAAATACCTGACTCTTGCTTAGTACAAAGAAATAATCAAAACCTCTTTGATTGTCCCTATATCCTAGAATCCCATGACTGTCTTATCATTGCATTTAAAATAATATGAGATCATCTTTATTTTGGGGATGGGTTTATGGTCAACACCTCTCATGTCAACAGGTTAGAGCATGGTTCTATAGAACTTCGTGGAATCTTTTCCAGGATCCAGGGTAGTTGTCTGTCCTCAGTAAATTTTTGCTGGTAAGTTAAGAGTGACTCAGGAGTGTGTGAATGGCATAGGGCCCATTCAGAAAAGCCAACCTCACATATCCAGCATGTCCTTTAGTGTCATTCACTGATAGACTCTAGGGCAAGGTATCTCCTAAAGTTGTCTTTTCTGTGTAGGACCATAGTCCATTCTGTTCATGAAAAGAAAAGCCTAATGAGTAGTAGTCCTGTCCTGTTCCAAGATCTCTTGTTTATTTTATTTCTGGATGAAAGAAAGGGATTACCTTTTTGTGCCATGAATAGTTAGAGATGTTGATAGCTCTTGAGTCAGAAAACCCCCCTTTTGAAATTACTTTTTAGTGTGAACAATAGGAGCATTCATCTTCTGTCCTCCCACTGAATCGGCAACTTTTGGGAAGCTCTCTGAAGTCCCTGTCCAATCAGAGATGGCCTCCTCTTCTACACATCAGGATGAAAAATGGTAATTGTTCTATTATTTAAAAGCAGGTAACTTCAAATATTTATGATAATCTTTTGTAGTAAGTATTGTATTTCTCCAGCTGAGAATAGAGAACATAATCTAAACTTTTGTGATGTAAAGAGAGACTATATCTTCAGAGAGAGAAAAATCAAGCAGAAATAATAGTAATTTACACTTGTACAGGGATTATGGTTCACACAGTGCTTTCACATATATTTTTTAAATCTTTCTTAACAGTTCTGAGTAAGGCAATCCAAATTTCCAGCTATACCTCAAAGAGGTTAACAGATTTCTATAAGGTCACTCAGTCAATTAGCAGTGATACTAGAACAGAAAGGACATCTTCTGGTCCCAAATCCTGTGATTTTCCCACTATCATTTAATAATAATGAAAAAAAGAACACGGAATCACTACTGGCAGGGTTGATGGTCCTGGTGAACTCACTGTGGTAGTTTGTGTTGTTCACTAAATATCCCAGTTCCTTCTCTGTGATGCCTCTTTCTGTGAGATGGTTTTCCTTCCCTATCCCATTGTTGTCAGGATGGCCATGTATTGAAACCTGGGCCGAAGGGCTGTGTATCCCTTTCACATATGCCCCTCTCCACTCTGCCATGAAAGAGGCTCTCTCACCGGCTTCTATCCCACACTGAAGCAATGCTGGTGCTGAGCTATGATGGATACATAGCTTAACTAGGAAATAAACCCTTGCTTATTTTCAAGTTGCTGGTGCAGTATAATTTAGCCTGACAAATCGATCACTGTAGATAATGAGCTACTTAGGGCACAGATCATGTTTTAATTATCATTAAATCCATATTGCCTACCATAGTGCCTCGAATATAGTAAGTGCTTAATACAATAAAACTATTGTTGAATGACAAATGGAAACAATGTTTCTATTTATTAATATTTTACTTTTAAAACCAACAAATAGGTTTGCATTTTGAAAACTCACTAAGCTTTATCCTCTAGTAATTTACAAATAATGGCAACTAACACAGGATCTTATACAAATCAGAGATTTAATACATGCTTATTGATTTTCTAGAGCTAATCATACATTAACCTTCCTGTTTCCCATAGCATCTGTTAATACATCACAATAGACTTTGAATTCCTTAAGGGCAAGAATGTTGTTAATAACCATATTTATTTCCCCAGAATCTAGATAATTCGTGTCATATTTGTCACAAACATATAGCCGGAATTTAATGCATACTTGTTAAATGCCTGACTGAATGCATGATGGGTATATTTTAGGTAGACAAGCATAAAGTTATTTAGAGAGAGAGGGACATTCCTTCTCAAATAGTAGCCACTTTTTCTTTAAACAAGAACTGCTTAGCTATTGACTTTAGCGAGTCAGTTTTTAAAATGCTGTTGAGTCTAGATTGCCTCTGGTATGACTGGTTAAGAGAACCACGTAGAATAGTTAGATAATTTTGGCTGCAAAGTTTATTTTGTTGTTGTTGGTAGTGGTGGTGTGACTGAGTGTGTGTGTGTGTGTGTGTTTGTGGGCGTGTATGCTTCTTTCTACTTAATTGATATGTGCTCCTCACACTGGGGAAAAACCTGTGTTGTAATTTTGATGATGACTCTCTGCTAAATTTAGTTATATCAAACCCAAGTTGAGAGTGAGTTTACTCACATTTATAAAATTTGTGGGGTCCATATGGGTGAACAGATTGCCTCATTCACAGGTTGTCCCATGTTATAGGCACAGATAAATAATCCTACCTCTGTGTCCTTGATGTCAGAAAGAATCAGCTTGCAGCAGTCAGTGCTTGTGATAATTTGGAGCTAACCATATGAACATCAATTACTAAAGTGTACCTGGGCCTGGACAATTGGAGTTACCTCATAACCTGTCTCCTTGCCTCCTCAATCTAATTTCTTCTTCATTGTACTGTCCCAGTCAACCCCCCAAATCACCATTTTTATCAGGTTATTTCCTGCCTTCAGTGGCTTTACTTTGTCTACAGAATAAATCCAAGAACCTTGGCCTGATATCCAAGCCTTTGCACCAATCTTGCTTCAATTAGCCTTCCAGGCTTAATCCTCACCACTTATCTGCACAAATTCTGAATTACAGCTGGGTGGGACCATTAAAACATTTCTGTCTGCACCTTAGACCCTTCCACCTCCTCTTTGCTAATGCTTTTGCCTCTGTCTGGAAAATACTTCTTACCCCCTTCATAGTCATATAGCTTATAAATATTTATTGAGCATTGAGCTAGAGTCTCTCCCTTTCTTATTAACCAGGGATATAGCAATTAACTAAACAGCTTAGGCCCTTGTTCCCTTTATGCTTATAAAGAAATTTATTCTATTTTTAAAAAAATCCTTCAAATATCCTCATCAGGATGTCACCTACAGTTTGTTCAACTAGAAAAGTTCTCTCTTATTTCTGAATGGTTTTTTTTTTTAGCACTTATTTTATCACCCAGTTGTTTATGTCTATCTTTTCTCTACAATTTAGACTAAGCACCTGGAGAAGAGAACCATGCCCATACCTGCATATTTCCAAAGTTAAGCAGTTTCTGGAAGATGGTACATCTTGAAAATGTTTTGTATTGTTATCCAAATAATGATTGACAAAATGAATCCATACTAGGTACCATCTCTTGAGAATTTATTATGTGCCAAGCATTGTACACTATCTTTCAAGTATATAATGCTTCACTTCCATAACAACCTAGCATGGTACATTACACTTCCAGCTTCCTTAATAAGAAACTAAGGCAAGAAGCATGGAGATGTTAGAAAGAGTGGGACATTATTTTCTCAAATAGTACCCAATTCCTCTCTCTAACTTAAAAAACTAGCCTGTGATAAACACTGTCCTTAAACACAGTGTGTTCATGATAGAGGATGCATGCTGACCCTGTTTTATTGATTTAAGGGATTATGTAGAGTCATCTAGACTAATTCTGCTTTGAGAAGGATTTTGACTGCAAAGTGGTTGTGACCAAACTTGAATTCAAATCCAGGTGTATTTTTCTCCAGAGCCCTCACATTTTCTCCCTCTTCTACTCTGCTGAATAATTGAAATAATGGAAAGTACTCAAAGTAATCCACCATAGCAGATGCCCTTGGTGCCTTGCCCATCTCTCTTTTTTTAAAAAATGTTTAAAAAAATTTTAATTATTTTTTCATTATTTTTATTATCCCCAACTTTTATTTTATTTTATTTATTTTATTTTTTTAATAATTAAAAAAATTTTTAAAAAGATACTTAAGTTACATAAATGTTACACAAAAAATATAGAGATTCCCATATGCTCCACCTCCCACACCTCCCACACCCTCCCACATAAACATCCTTCATTAGTGTGGCACATCACCTGCAACCAAAAAACACATCCTGGGGCTTTGCCGCTAAGCATGGACCATGGTTCACATTGTAGACCACACTCTCTCCCACACAGTTCTGCATGGTATATGATGATGTAAAATGGCCTATATCTGTCATTGCAATGTCATTCAGGATAATTCCCAAGTCCCGAAAAAACCCCTGTATTACAACTGCTTTTCCCTCTCCCTGCCCCCACAGCACCCAGTGGCCACTGGCTCCACATTAATGTTGTAATTTCTTCCATTGCTTGAATCACAATATGTCTCTAATAGAATACCAGTACGTCCACTCTAGTCCATAGTTCTTCCCCCAATCCCAAGGATTCTGGGATGGTGATGTCCACTCCACCTCCAATTGAGAAGGGGCTTATATCCTATGGATAAGATAGATGGAATTATCCTGCCTGCAGCTGCAGGCTCTCTCCATTCCCTGGGATGGCCGTTGTCCAGCATCATCTTCTCACCAGATGTCCTGGGTCAGTCCATTGAGCTGCAGAGTAGGAGTTGCAGCTCCACCGAGATTCTAGGCCCAGCTGGCACATGGACAGCCCAAAGACTCCAGTCTCTGGCAGTACACCTACAAACTCCAGCACCACGTATAGGTTTGAATAGAAGGGACAGATGAACCATGTGCAGGGAAGACATATTTGAGTCCAACTGTCACTCTCAGGAGCATATCTCTTAATTTCTCACCTCTAAACCCTGAAGGCTCTTCACTCCATACACATTTGGGAATTTTATCTGGCCATGGGGGCAATAACAAGCAGCATACGTTGGAAAGTTGGTGCCTTCACAGTCAGTCCTTAACCAATATCAGATAGGGCACTTGGTAGATAAATGCCCCAGATTCCTTCCTTCTTGATTGCGATAACTCTGAAGTATAGTCTGTGCTGTATCCCACAGTTCTCCAGAGGAATTAGATTCCAGTTTCCCACAGGAGCAACTTGCTTGATAATTCACCCTGTATTAGCTTGCATCCCTGCCTTATCTCATTTCTTTTTTCCCCCATCAGTGTTTCTGGAATGCCCCCAAATATACTACTTGCACTCAAATTTCTTAGGATCTGTTTCTGGGATACCCAAAATATAATAGCTGCCTTCTTTTTGTTGTCATTGGTTATCCTGTCTCCCCTACCTGCTTTCTCTACTGCCCCCTCACACTCCTGTGCTCACTTATTGTATAAGCGTAGTGCTGCCTGACTCCAGCTTTTAGCTCTCAGCCAGGGTACACATATTGAAGAGGCTCCTTTCCCATTCAAGATCAGTCATGCCAGCAAGGATTTAGCTTCAGAGACCCCACAGGAGCCTGGGAATAGAGCTTCACTGGCTGTCTTCCTCATGGGTGGCCAGCCTCATCCCTGTCTGGGGCCATGTGTTCTTTCCCCCAATTTTGGTTTCTTTAAAGATTATTTTCAGGCTGGTTCCAATGATTTGTTAATGGGAAACCCTAATTCCGGCATGAGTTCCTACTAGGCCTTTCTTGGGACCTGAAGCTTGTTCCTGCCTCTGCAAATATCACCTTGGACAGACTTTCAGGATCTGTGAAGGGCATAAAAAATCACGACTCAAACAAACCTACCGATTGAATCCCAGCAAATACTCTTGGCTGGAAGAGTCTCTGACTTGGTACTTTGGCACTTATAAGTATGGGCCACATTTTATATCCTGCTTTTTTTTTTTTTGTTATTGTTGTTGTTTTTGGCTGATCTCCCTGCCCAGGTTCACATGCCCCATTCCCATTGACACTAATTAGCTTGCTCTGAGAGGAGGTATGGCAAGGTCAGAAGGACATTAGTTTTGTAGTCAGACTTGGATTTATATCCTATCAATTGTTCTTACTATTCTTATTATACTTTTTGATCCCCAATTTATTTATCTTAAAATGGAGGTAACATCAAAGTGCACTGTAAGGATAAGAAATTAGTTTTGTATGTTTTGTTGGTACCTGCTGAGCGTTCAGTAATTGGGATCTATTATTGAGTCACATGCTTGATGTTTTTGGAATATCAATCTAGATTTTTGTTTTGTTTTTAAGCATTTTAATAACTCAGATACTTGAATCTGTCCTTGATAATAAGAAGAATTTAGAATGAAGATAAACATTCATGGAAGATACAAGACCTTAGCATGGAGTAGCCTTGAAATGATTCCCCAGTTCAGAAGCGCAGTCGTGTTCACCTCTGACACAGCTGAGCAGTGAGTAATGGCTGACTTGGGGTGCCTTGCTGGGAGGCCATGATAAAAATTATGGAGTTGTCAGCAGCAGTGATTCGGGTCATATCTTTACGTTGGTCATTGTTTATTGTACCAACCTTGGGTGATCTTCATATCCACTCAGTCTGAAGCATTCATCATCTGACATCATCTGACATCATCCTGGGCTATGAAAGGGTATAAGCTGGGACACTCACCTTGTCACTAGATATCAGGACTCATCACTACTCTTTCACCTTTCACCCAGCAAACAACTTGGATGTTTTACCATGTCACTGGATGCTTAATTTTTGTTATGCAGTTTTTCCAAAATATTAAAATCCTTTTTGCAAGGTACATGAGCAATGGATTCGGGAACAAAGGACTTGCCTTTAAATACCTTTTCTGCCTCTCTCTAGCTGTATGGCCTTGACAAAGACATCTATTCTCAGTTTTGGTTTCCCCAACTGTGCTATGGGAATAAAAATATTCACTTTGCAAATGAAATAATGTTTTTATGAGTGATAAATGAGGCATTCATGATGAAAGTTCTTTGTGAAACACAATCATAATAGAAGGAATAAAAAGAGAAGGCAGAAGAGGAGAAGGAGGATGAAGATGAGTTAGATTACATATTTCAGCTTCCTTCTTTCTCAGTGGTTATTCTAACTCTGAGACCAATCTAACCTTCATTAAAGAGGAAGATAGTTTTTAATATAAAGATATATTTTGAAATAATTCCAAATTTGTTAATCACTTTGTCTATTTTCACTGATATTGAATATATGGGAAAGAGGCACAGGTAGAGAACTTCTTTTTTTCCCATTTGTCCTATAGATTCAGTCTTTGCCCTTAGCTGGAAATACATTATCCCTACAGATTGTCTAAAAGAAAAGTAAAGACCAAAAACTCTCAGAATAAACTGATAGATGGTTCTACTTGGAATTAGTAACACTGTGCTAACTAGACAGTGAAGGATTTGGACAAATGGGTAGAGGCTCTCTTTACAGTCATCAGTTCTTGGTTATATTTAGGTTGTGAAGAGTGAGAATTAGCTATTAGTCATAGGAGTAATACCAGGATGCTTGGGATTTAAGACAAATACCTAGGTGGTCAGTAGGTACCTGAACTTTGAAACACCATCCAGCAGCTTTATAAAAAATTATTTCCAAGCACCTAAGGAAAAGGTCTCTTAAAGAGTACAGGGGGTAAGTTTTATGATAGATCAATATATCTAGGGTTGTGTTTCTCAAAATGTGGCATTGGAAGTACCTACATTGAATTGCCCAAGCATCATATTAAAAACACAAAATCCAAAGATGAATGAATTACAGTCTCTAGAAGGAGGAGCCTAAGAGTATGCATCATCAAAAAGTCCACCCCCCCTGCCAGGTGCTTTTTATTTCTGTGTTCTAAAGATCATGCTTTGAGAAACGCTGCTTTGGAAACATTGCCATTTATAAGCACACTGTCAGTACAATTAGAATTCAAATAATATGTGCAAAACATGTAGGATCCTGGACATACCTTTAGGTGCCATTCTTGGTTTAAATACTGTTTTGTTATTTTGTAGGGGAGATTTTTTTTCTCGTCACAGCTGAAGTGGAAGTGATACTGGTATCTAAGGGGTAAAGGCCAGGGATGCTGCTGAATGTCCTTTGATACACAGGTCAGACCTTATAACAAAGAATTATCCAGTTCAAAATGTCAGCAGTGGTGAGGGTGAAAAACTCTATCTTAACCCCTCTAGGTTTCTTATTGATAGGTGCTGAAAAAACATGTGAACCAAAGAAAGGAAGTAGTGTGGGAGCAGATGTGGCTCAAGTGGTTGAACGCCTGCTTCCCACATGGGAGGTCCCAGGTTCGGTCCCAGGTGCCTCCTAAAAACAAAACAAGCAAACAGATGAAAAAACCAACTCAGGCGAGCCTCTGTGACTCAGTGGTTGAGCGCCAGCGCCCCACATATGAGGTCCAACCCACATACGAGGTCCAGGGCCTTGGTACCTTAAAAAAAAGTTATTTTATTCACATATAGGAAAACAAAGGCTTAGAGGTTAAGAATTATAGCTAATGTCATGCAATTTTAATGATTGGCCTTTTCATTCATCAAAAATGACACTATCTGAGTCCAAATGCTTATATTTCACCAAACTGCGTATACACACAAGAACATGCATGTGCAAATGTATACACGTGTATATCCACATGCAAATGCACCTACACATATTGAGAGGTGTTACTCTACAGTGATTAAGTACACAAGACTGGGAGTCCAGCAACCTGAATTTAAATCCCAGCACCATCAAATACTATATGCCTGGAATTGCAAGTTATATAAACTCCACAGGACATATTATAGTTAACTATGAAATGTGGTTAATACTATATGCCTCAAAAAGCCATGAAGATTAAATAAGATAGTTCCTCTCAGCAATTAGCAGTGATTAGTCCATAGTTACACTAAAAATGTTTGGTTTTTTTTCCATTATACATGCTAACCTAGCCATATTTGGAGCTATGCTGGAATACAATAGTTAGCCAATAGCAATATTGGCCTCTGAATTATAAGGACTAAAATGTTAATGTGGCAAATAACATCCTTGGATAAAATGACGTTTCCACTTTTGTCATACTAAAGAACATTTGCATCTCATTGTACCAATTAATCGAGGACATTTCCAAATCTCTATCATTGACCTATGGAAATAGCAACCAACCAGCTAACCAACCAGTCAACCAACCAGACAGAGCATAAGAAATATTCATCTAGTCATTAAATCTTAGTCAGGGGCCATTTTATCATTTTATTCTATAATCTCCTGAGTTGAAGAAATCCTGTTGAGTTGTAGAGAATGACACATTTCACCACATTCTCAGCTTATTCCATCAGAGTAAACTTGCACTTACCTTCAAGTGCCTAGACTAAGAAAGGCAGTACAAGGATGGGGTTATAGATATAAGGAAAGAGTAGTGAGTGCAAGTCCTGCCTCTGTTAATTATTAGCAATGTGAAAAGCAAGTTACTTAGCTTTTCTTTGCTTAGATTCCTTATTGTAAAGTGCATATAATCTTGTAACTACTCCATAGATTCTTATGAATGGATTTCCATAGATTCTTATGAATGGAT